>JAWZYV010011684.1:0-401946 GCA_038373885.1 Cheiracanthium punctorium
ACGAACACCTTAGATAGAAACTCGTTTGGCATTTACGAATGCGGCCAATAATAAAACTGGAATGGGTCAATAAACCTGGGGACAAATTGAAAAAAAATCTGTGAAAAAGGTAGGGCATTGGCCATGCTTATCAACCAATCAGATTTGTTTCAGGGCAGGTTCTAGCCGTTGCTCTTGTAAACAATGAATATCATCTGCATCGCATGGCAAACAAGTTATGGTATTTCATGTGTATTCTGTGTCCATCTTGCAGTATTGTTATTACGAAAATATTAATGAAAAACAAGTATAATTTTCTGATAAGATCTTAATTGCGTACTTCCAGGTAAGTGATGTTTTCTAATAATTCTATAATGTTAGGGCCTCACCATGGCACTGTGGTCATGCCACTGAAAATGGTAGACGGCCGAAGTGGGAAGGTTCCGGGTTCGGGTCCCATCGTGGCAAGGTTGTAAAATAACCCGGTTTTAATTAAAATAATTTTAATAAATGAATGAATGAATTTTTTTCTAAAAACTTTCACGGCATATTCGCTTGAATAAATAATTATTAGCTTAGTAAATTATAAGTAATAGAAACTTAAGTGAGATACCATTAAAATATATCAAGTTATATATATCCAATGTTCAAAATTGTGCAAATAGAAATGTAGTAAAGCAAAACATATGGATATCTTTTTGAAAAGATGTATCTTTTCTAAAAAAGTATTATCCAAGCAAGGGCGGCTCCAGACTGAATTTTAAAAGGGGGCCATTGAACTTTTTAGCTGGGTATATACATTGTCCAAAATTCAAATTGAATGCATGAAGTCGTGAAGTATGCGAATCTAAGGTTACAAAACAAAACTTCGGAGGGGGCCATGGGCCCCCTTAGCCCCCTCACTGGAGCCGCCCTTGTATCCATGTAATAAAGCTTGAGATTAAAAAAATTCTTCAGTGGCCAGTGACCCTACAAAGTTCAGTGGCCACTTTGATATAGTTAGTGGCCAAAATTTTCCGTACTTACGTAATTTTTGTTTTCGACACCCTTGCTCCCCCCCTTTTAGATATATGAAAATAATATGAGATTTTTTATTTTGTACATTTAATGATTCAATGCTTTTTTAGTAATAATGCATGGCATGTTCCATATATTACATTCAGAAATAACTAGCTGTATTTAAAGAAATCTAAGTACTATGAATTTAAAATTTATTAATTCCTCCTGATTGGCTGCAGCTCCTTGTTAGAATCATCACATCACTGTCTGTGTCTATACTATATATAGGTACGCACATGGAGGAGGCTATAGGAGCTTAACCCCCCCCCCTCCCCCAAACCCAAATTAAAAGTGAAAATCTCTTAAAAATAGAGAATTGAATAAAATTAATGATTTAAAATATTTTACTTTAAAATTTCTCTTCAGATTAATTCAAACGTATCTTTTACGAAAAATAGTTGGTTATTAAATAAATACAGTGGACTCCCAAAAATCTGCCAACCTGAAATCTGTATGGCTAAGTGATATAGAATATTTTGACATTATTAGAAAGCTGTCACTATTACCAAGTACTTGTGAAACATGAAGCCTAAGTAAAAAAAAGTTTTTTTTTTTTTTTTTTTTTTTTTTTAAGTAAGAAACTGGAGGTAAGATAATATATATAGTATTGCAGACCATTTTCTCAACTTATGGTGTACAGATAATAAAGGACTATTTATTTAATTTATCTCTCCTTTCATTCATGGAATTTATGGGGAGAAAAGGAATTGGGACTTAATAAAAGAAAGAGGATCAAGGGCCCCAATTTTCTATTAATTTCGACAGTACGCTTCCTCCTAATTTACTAATTTTGGACTTGCAAGAAGCTAACAAACGGTTATTTTACTTAAGGTAGTAGCTCCCCAACCTGCTATTTAAAAAAAAAAAACCACTAAGCATCTTATCAAATTTTAAGGAAAATCAGATGCATTTTAAGATGGGGAAATCGTAAGCATGTGCTACTCAAACAGCCCATTTTCAAGGTTTCCACTTTCAAATAATCAAGTGTCTGATTATGTAAAACATTTTTAAACGAACGTTACACATACTAAGGGTTCAATTTACAAAGGTGAATCATATAAAAGAAACAACTTAAAATAGGGAGAAATTTTTGCGGGGGAGGGGCATGGGCGCCGGCAGAATATTTCCAGGGGGGGGGGGGAAGACTACTTTAACGTATGGTTACCATGTTGGAAAGAGCAAAAAAGCAACTAAAACACTGCATACAAAATTCCAGGGGGGAGCCTGCTGCCGGCGCCCATGGGGGGGGGATACGTTTTCGCTTTGGCCGACCGAAAATGCCTTCTATTCGTATAATCTACAGAGAAACTTCCTGTCATTAAAACGGAACTGGAAAAAAAAAAAAAAAAAAGCTTATGGTGTGAACAGGGGGGGGGGGGGGGGGAGAAACACTTCTCTCTTCTCGGACAGCTGTAACGCTGATTAATGGAATGCTAAAGGCATGGAGATCTGTTTATTTAAGCTTTGAAGAGCGAGCGCTTTTACCAGTGATTACAAAATAAAACAAAATCAAGTGTTTTGTCTGTTTCTCTTCCCCCTCCCTCTCCCGCTATTGTAGAGATGCCAAAACTCTTGCAAAAGGAAAAACGCAATAATATGAAAGCAGCTGAAATTAGATTTATTTAAAACTGAAAACGGTATGTTTATGACATTAGTTTTTATTTGCGTATTCGAATGTACAAAATAACGTTTTTGTTCGTTTTAAATAAAGCATCTTACGTGGTAGTTTTCGATCTGCTGTAGCGTAAATCAGGATGCAAAGAATGCCAACCTCTTCATCGACCTTTCAAAAGCAGAGGGTTTGTTTATTGTTTTCAAGTTAATAATAATAATTTAAGAAAAAAAAAAACGCACGTGCTTCCCGTCTACAGTTTTAGAAGGGTCATAGTAAAGATCACATGAAATTTTTTAAAAATATAATCCATTACTCTTAAGTTGACTGGACCCTGACTGAGTCGAACGACGGAAAATATACAAAGGGGAGTACTATAATTTAGAAAAATATTAGCTTCGTTCCTTCAGTACAATGTCTTATTAATGAGATACTTAATGCATCTTTCACATACAGTCATATATTGTATCAGTAGGCAAATATCAAATTTAGTTTTAAATAAAAGTCCTTTACACTCTTCTCCTTTTATTACGGCCGTCTATTGTAGAAATTGTAACAAATTATAATTAGAATAATACTTTTGTTCAGATTTTTGCGACCACGTGTAATGTCCCACGGATATGCCTCTCTGCGTACTGGAATGTCGATGTGGATATGTAATAAAATAATGAGATGGTGCGAAGGGTCAAGGTCAACCAACGGGTCAGGTCACAGAGAGGGACCCTGAGTATTCTGTTCCGGTGCGTTCCTACCCCCCCCAAATGTTACATGTATGTTATCAGTTATGATGAGCTCCTCCTCTTTCTTCCCCTCCCATAGACGTCTGCAACCCTTTCTCCCCTGCTTGTCCATATAGCGCTGACATTCAGCTTTTCCTACGAGGCCGAGGGTGGGCGGGACTAAGTAAATTTTGCGCATCATCAATTTTAGACGTTTTTTCAACTCCTTTGCTTTACTTTGCTCGGACATAAAGCGCCAACTTTTGTTACGGGGACGGGAGGGGGGGGGGGTTGCTTGCTGAGTAAATTTTGCAGGTCGCCAATTTTGGCGACTGACAGATTGTTTTGCAGTTGCCAGGAATAATTCCACAGTCGCCACTGGCAATCTGGCGACCGCTAATCTCAAGCTTTACCACGTAACCGTTTACCTTTCCCCACCTAAAAAAGGTGGTATAAGTAATAATTTTTATTAAAATGCATCTATAGGAGGCAGTGCCATATTACCGGCAGGGCAAATGGCGCAACTGCCCAGGGCCCAAAAATCTTACAAAAGTTCAATGATTTTTTAAAATTATATAGTATGAACAATGAAAATAATTCAAATTTACATTTGTGCATAAATTAATAGAAACTTATTTTTAATTCTTGAAATGCTCTATAGTTGATATTGTCAGTAAAAGAAAAAAGTAAAAAATAAATAAAAAAAATATTGTTGAATTGTTACTACTGAATTGTTAAATTATAAATAGAAAACCCAAGTTAGTTTTCCCTTGGTCCTTCCCCAGCCATATCCTTGTTTTTGTTGTGTTAAAGTTGACACATAAGTTAAGTGTTTTGACATAGGCCTGACAGTTTTAAAGTCCCTAAAATTTAATGCAAGGAAAAATAAAATGTCTATTACTCATTTATTAAGTATTAAATATAAACTTAAAATAAAACTAAGCCCTTTATTAAAAATAAGATACTAAGTCAATAGATAAACTACAGTAAATTTCTAATATGTAAACAAACCTTTAATGTTGCTAAGCCTAACTTAAATTGAAATAGCATATAACTCTTAATGCAAACTTTAACCAAACTGCAAAGTATCACTAAATGTAAATATAAGTTGTATCTAAGTGCTTAAAACAAGTACTAAGCACCTGGTAGGGACAGCCAGTGATTGGCATGTGCTCTAGCAGAGACTGAGAGTGTCATTCATTTGTTGTTGGTGCTGCAATGCATAGGCGGCTGGTACGGGAGGGGCAACTGCCCCCTCACTTCCACAAGTAAAGGGGCCTCGCCCCCCCAATTTTCAAAGTTCAAAAGTAACAATTCATCTAAAAATGATGGCAAGACACTCAATACGGAAACCGAGCAAGAGAAGGGGAGGGAAAGCGAACTTTCCCAGTGCAAGGTCTTTATATATATATATATACAGTGAAACCCTGGTTTAACGTTAGACGTATTTACTGTTTTCCCGCCTATAATGTCATTTTCTATTGGTTCCAAATATCTTCCTATACTTGTAATGTTAAAAAATGTTGTCAAGAACGTTAGATTTTCCGCATTTAACGGTTTTTCGGCGAGAGAAATTCGATGCATTTTCTCTAAAACAAGTCACAGTAATTGTGATAGGAAGAAAATAGATCTTGACAATAGCAGCAATGCGCATTCCTTTTCCTTTATTTGGATAAAAGGAGGAAAATTATTCTTTATCTCCTCCAACTGTCCGAGTGCCTTCATTTCCATAAAAACGGAGTGTAGCTTTCTAGAAATTCCCCCCTTACAGATGTGTTACTTTAAAATTTTGTCATTGCTACCTTCCTGTATTCTGGAATAGATACAATAGACCGTCTTCTGATTATCATAACAGGAAGAGTCTCACGCCACTTAAAAAGGGAGGTTACATGAGGAGAGGGCGGACAGGCCATTTTCTGCCGTTTCGATGGGAACCAACAGCTATGAGATTATCTTTGGGAGCTAAAGAGTTAAACTGACCACCCATGAATACAATTCATGGAAGGGATAATAAACGGCTTTCCACAGTCTCTTTTAAGATTACATTTAAGAAAAAGAAAGCATATTTATCTGCACATTTAGGAAGGGATTTAATTGTAGGAGATTGTATGTGAGTGTATGTGTGTGTGTGTGGGGGGGGGGACCGAATTAGAAATTTCCCGAAAGGAACTGTATATTCTAGAATCAGCCCTGCCCAGATGTAAGGATCTTGTGAACATTTCATTCCCATATGCTAATTCGAAGCAGTAGGTTGACTGTGCGCGTGCTGCCTAAGTTTTTCTGATTCATGATCTTTATTTGTTCCATATTCATATTTGTTTTTGAAATGTTAAAAGCAAAGTGGCTTAAAACTCAACCGACCATCACTTCATGTTTCCGTAAGATTCCAGTTGCGGAAAATGCAGATCAAAATATGCTTAGCAATTTAAAAGAAAATGAAAAATGTGATGGTTTAAGTTTCACGTTTCTGCCGTTCCGGTGGGAACCAACAGCTATGAAATTATCTTTGGGAGCTAAAGAGTTAAACTCAGGAACACACAGGCTGATCATTTACCAACGTAAAGTCTCAGTGCAAATAACTAGGATTCAGAACTGAAGATAACGAGACACTTCAACTTCGGATCAACATAAATACAGGAAAAATGAATTAAACGAAGGCCCACATCAGCCTCTAGACTTTGAATATCCGATACATAAAGTGAGGAAATTCAAAAAAAAATTGGTTCGACCAATTTGCATGGTTAGAGTACTATGGAGAAGTGAACAGAGCATTTTGCTTATTGATATGGATTAGATCTTGATATGGAAAAATTAAAGAGAGAAATGTAAATTTTTCAAAAAATGTACAAAAAATACACAAACTCTTTGCCAGAAATATCCAGAGATAACAGAACTGAAAAAAAGATGCAATTTTCTTGTTGAAAAGGAACTCTTTAATGTATTTCCATACAAGGGCAGATTAAAGGGGGGGGGGCGAACACCCCCCGAGAAAAAAGAAATTAATGTAAAAGATTCTATGTTACTTCCATAAATTGGATGTATATGCCAATATTGCGTAATATAATACCAAATAATTTATTAGGATGGATAATATAAGATCAAATAAATGAATTTATTAGTAACCTCCTCTCTCTGTGTGTTTGGAAGTTTGTCATTTTGTGACATCATTGATCTATTCAAGACTTTAAAGAACGAAAGATTTGCTTAACAAGTAAGTGTTTTATATTTTTCTCATGTTATTATTTCATAAGAATTGGAATGGAACTTTGAATTTGAGATCTGCACGGGCCTGAAAATAAGAATCCCGGCCCGAGCCCGACGATTCTTGAATTTGTAGGCCATGCCCGGGCCCGTAACACATTTGAACAAACATCACAAGCCCATAGTTGAGGAGGAAAAATTCGAAAATTCCAGAAATTAAAAAATATGTAAAGACGACCAGATAGATCGATAAATAAATATTTTTCAGACATTTTATATTAAGAAGTTATTAATATTAACTTTTTTTCGGGTTGCAGGAACTCTAAAAAAAATTAACACTAACACGAGTCCGGACCGGCCGGTCCGTGCAGGTCTCTACTTTGAATTAGAAGGAGGGAATCTTCGTTGGGCATCCGTTCTGATTTTTGATCCTAGTTCTTTTAGAGAAGGACATTTAATCAATAATGACATTAAAATTCAATTATAATAGGGCAATTTTACACCCCCCCAAAAAAACAGCTTTAGGGGTGCCCTCTACTTACATACTCTCATCTCTTTTGACCCCCCACTTTTTTGGTGCACCAGCCGCCTATGCTGTAATGCAATGTTCAGGTGAACTGCTTAGCAGTATCTCATTTGCTTATTTGTTTTACTTAATTATTCTTCTTGAATATATTATAATAACTGTATAATTGACTGTCAGAACTGGATATATATAGTGAATGTGTATTTCACTAGAACTGTACTGTGTGTGAGCAAGCAGCTCTTTAAGGCAAGCTGCCATTATTGTTTATTTTTGGAACTTGTTAGATATTTAAAGGATAATTAAAATGAAATTGTTTTTACAAAAGAACTTTGTCTTCAATTATAACACCCTCACCTACACCTCTGACAACACAAATGGTATCAGTGTGCGTGGTTTAACTATCTGAGGGTTGTTATGAACTTCAAAAATTTTGTTCCTGCATCTTCTATAAACTGTGGCCCTACTCCAGAGCAATTCCCTACTGTGTTTAAATAATGGCTGCAGTTAGCAGCATAATTCAGCAGTGCCATTCTGGCTTCAACTTTGCAAAACTAAACAAAGATGACTACAAGAGCTGGAAGTTCAATGTGGACTTATATTTACTGAGCCAAGCAGGGATCACTCTAGAGCGTTTCAGGGGGGCGGCCCGCCCTGGTGCCCTTTTCCCGGTAAAATGCCGCCCTCCTTGCCCTTTTTCTTGATAAAATTCCGCCCTCCTTGCCCTTTTCCTTGATAAAATTCCGCTTTTTTTTCCCAATCAAAATGCCGCTCTCCTTTTCTCCACCCCTCCTTGTTTCCCCTTTTCTTTGATTCTTATTACCATTGCTGGCGCTCCGCTAGACCCCAAAAAAGCCTCTCTCCAACAACAACAACAAGAAAGTTGATTTGTTTATTCTCTTATCAATTATGTGTGGGGGGAGGAGGGGAGGGGCATCTGCTCAGTCGCTGCTCTTCTCCCTCCCGACCTGAGAGGGTTAAAACCGTTTGCTGTAGCTTGAGGTCGAGAGAGAGAGATTAGAGAAACAATCTGTCATCTAGGAGAGTAGTCATAACAATAAATTATTTCCTACTGTAAATGGCGCTTTACGGTGTTTTATTAATGCTGTAATTAATAAACGCTACTTGGTTATTGTTTATTTTTTCAGATTTTCAAAACACATTCATCCAAACTTAAGGCTGGCTGCCCGGAAAGTTCAAGACAAGGGCAATTCCGGAAGTGTGGGGTGACCCCCCCTCCCCCCTACACACACTCCTCCCCGTCGGTGTACTAAAAAGAATAGGAAAAAAATGATTCATTGACAGGGTGTGCAGCAGTCAGGAAATACTACTTGAAAATATCGAATTTCGGGTAGGCATCGTGGCCAAATTGATGACCAATAATCTGAAGTAGAAAGGCTATGCAATGATTACACTAAAAGCAATCATTAAGAACAACTTGCAAGAGTGCATTGCATCCATTTCAAAACAACGGAAGCTGCCGTGATTTATGTGGCTAAGTCTAAGCTTATTGTTTACTAATTCACAGCTGCATACTTATCAAACATAACATCCTTACGGGAAATCATTTTGAACTCCCTTCTTTTCCCCCCAACTGAAAGCGTAAAGTGCCAGATGGCCCTTTTACATTGCTGAAAAACAAACATTCCAGGGGCATCTTTCAGATCACGCAAATGAAAGAAAACAGAAAATATAATTATTTATAAAAGGGCATTTTATCTGGGTGTATTAAAAAAAAAAAAAAAAAAAAAAAAGGCTGATTGGAATTTTGTGAAGGAACAGTTATACCTCCTGTTTTGTAAAGGGTCGTTTAAACGTCGATTTTGACTTCATTGTATTGTCTCCTGTATAAGCAAAACTGTATGGTAAGGAAGGAGAAAAAGTTTGGCAAATAAGAATGGAAAAACGGACCGACATACCAAACCATAGGGGGGAGAAAAAGGGCTGCCAGACGTTAAAGGGTTGCCGGGTGCCGCGCCCTGTTTAATCGGTCGAGAGTTTACACTGTGGAATGTGAAATGGGATAAATATAGGTCAATCATTGCTCAAGGCTGGAAAAAAAAAGGGGGAGGGGGTAGAAATAGTGTAATACTGCATTTCTTCATTCTTGGGAGTGAACAACAAAGCATAGGAGTGATTTTATTGGGATTTAATGTCTTTTTAAAGAGCGGTCATAGGGGTACACTACAGAGAAATGCTATCGGCATAGGCAGGGCCGTAGCGAGCAAAAAATGATAGAAGACTGAAAATTTATAACTTAATTAAATTTTTTAAACTTAATTAATGTATGGGCACATCTTACAGACTGGGAATTTTCTGTTTGGAGACCATATAAAAATGTACATTTGTATTTATTTAGATTTAATCTTCCAAAAATTATAATTATTACTGTAAAATTCTGTACCCCCCTTTTTTTTAAACATAAATTTGTGATTTACTGTAAAATATTTAAGGAATAAAACCCCAGGTCAGTGTTTTTGGGATATTCTGTGTACACTGACAAGTAATTTTTCTTTAATAGTACAAGTTGAAATTAATTTTTAAAAATATAATGTTAGCTAATTTCTCCTATCTATAATTATCTGCAACTTTAGTGTTGACTCTAGAAAAAAAGGGCCGCCGGGGGGGAAGTTTTCAAAAGGGGCACCCTGTTCTCAAAAAGGGCACTTTGGGGTTCCACGAGAATGTACAGGTAGATGACATATAGAAACTGGTTTGAAACGGTCTGATCCCCGAAACTTTAACATGCACAGTTGTAATATGTGTTCTGACTTACAATGCATAGTAAGATTTTTTCCAATTTGTCTTAGTCCCAGGGTTGGCAAAAACCCGGGTTTTTGTGGGTTTTTGTTTGATGCCACAAATACCTAACAATACACGTTGGAATTCACACAAAATGTGCATTTCGAGCTTTTTGGACAATTATCATAAATATGTAACAATCGCATCTCAGCACCAAAATGAATTTGAGACGAAAATTGCAAAAACATCCCCTCCCCTCCACAAAAATCCAAAAATATTGGATAATGTGTCAATTTACAAGGAGTGTTTGAATTTAAACAAGCAGCTCATAATTTTATCTTCAGCTCTTGATGAGCTGCAAAAGGATACAACCACACTGTCACGTTCTGTAGAAATATGGAAAAATTTAATGGAATCAGAAGAATTGAAACAGCACAAGGAAGTTATAGTGAAACGGTATAAACAGATTATGAGACCTGAGCATTTTTTAGCTAATATAATGGATGCAAAGTATGGAGGGGAAAAGCTTAATTCAGAGGAAGAGGAAGAAGTTAAAGCATGGATAATACAGTATCATCCAGAGCGGTTACCTGCAATAATGGCTTTTAAAATTAAAGACATAGACTATTTTCCTAAATCACTTTTCTCAGAAAATATTGTGTCACAATTTACAGCTTCAAAATGGTGGGAAATTCTTAAAGAAAAGGTACAGAAGAACAAGTTAGATTCTGATTTTTGTAGTTTTTTTCAGTCTCTGCATTCTGTTCCATCTAACTCTGCTTCCATTGAGAGAATTTTCCTACATTTGGATTCATATGGTTTAAGTTGCAGAACAGACTAGGTTCAGAGCAGTGTGAAAAATTAGTAAAGATTTACAAATATTACCACAAAAATCAAAGTGAATGTGATATTGATTGGTAAACTGTAAAATAGATCAATTATAATTAATTTGAAATATATTTTTCATTCTACATTTTTAGTTTGTTGTCATTTAACTTTAATTGGAATTATCATTAGACATTAATCACACATGTCATATTTTGCATAGTTTTTTACTAGAAGATTATCAACAGTTTATTTTCATTATTTCTTTTACAGTTTGTAAAAGTTGATACATGAAAATGTTCATTATAATGTGGTATCAAAACTTATTTATAATAATCACTGCATATTTGCTATAAAAAAAAATTAAATAAGTAAAAGAATAATAAAAACAGTATAATAGCAAAAAGTAGTCTGTGTGATGTTTTCAAACTGAAAATTTCAGTGGTTTTTTCTTTATATTTCTTAAAGTGAAAATATTATTAGTTATATATAATTACATATTTCTTAATGAATACAAGTAATTGAAATATGATTAATAATATTTTTTAATTCTTTCAAAGTAGAAAGAAAGCTTGTTTTCTGTGAAGGATCATGGCTCTACCTCTGTCAAAAACACTGTTGGTTATACTGTCTAGTAGTTCCAAAATTTTCAGTTAATGAAATTAATTTTAGAAAATAAATATTTTGAGGTAAACTTCATCTGATTACCATAGATATGACTTATTTTTATGTAATTTTGATAAGAGAAACCATCTAGGTTTTGGGCTTAAAAGGTAAAGTGTATTTCTAAATACTATAGGTGGGATTTGCAGACTCAGAAATGATTTTAAGCAAAAACCCAGGCAGGTTTTTGTTGGTGGACCCACCCAGAAAAACCCGTGCGGGTTTTTCTGGGCTGGGTCCACTTTGCCAACCCTGCTTAGCCCCCCCCCCCTCTTCTTTTGGAGAAAATATCCAGTAGAAGTAAGTGTAAGCGAAATAGGAAAAATAATTTGTTGATAATATTTTGGTCTAAACATGACATAAATATGTGAATTAAATCTACATAACTAGAAGTTTTGATTTAAAAAAAAAGCATAAGAATATATTTATAAAGCATAAGAATTTATAAGAATAGTACATTTATTGAAGAAGATTTCAGAAATTTTTAGCCAGACATGGTTTGTTAGGCAGTAGGGGAAGGCAGAGGGACTGTTAATTTTTGTTCCTCCATTTTATCACACTATCACTACTGGACCACAATTACTGGATCTCATTCATATATGATATTTCACCTATATTGGTACAAACTTTTAAACAGAAAAGGACTGTCAGTGTAAGTGGATTAGGGTAGATGCGTTTACCATGTAATAAAAATAATAAAATTTCTGCAATGCAGGATGTATAAAATTTAATTATATAAATCAGAATTTTATTTAAATTCTTTTGTTTGCAATAATTATTGAATGAGTACAAAGTAAAGATTTTCAAAGTTACCCTTATTACTATTAGACATTATTAAAATTGCATCAAACAATTTAACTCATCCATCAATTGATAACTACAGAAATTGGGGAAATTTAATTCAGAACACAGAAGATTGCTGGAAAAAATGACATAGTCATGCAAATTTTGTAATACATCCTATGGTTGGGATGTAGAACACCATATCAAATCAAATCACTGAAATATATTTGTTATTCCTCTTTCCCTTCTAATTTAATGCTTGCTCATTCCTGAAAAGTGAATATAAGTTTTTGAAAAAGTACTATTTCTTTAAAATAAATAAAAATAATTACTACATGTAAGTTTTCTAGCAGGTATAAAATTAATATTTTTTTTTTTAAACTCACAGAATTGTCCAAAGGTATGTAGGAAATAAAGTTTAAAATATTTTCAATAATTTATTTTTCATAAAGCTTTATTTTTAATTTCTTGTAACATACTTAAAAAGGTCTCTTTAAAAACACTAAATTTTCTTTCTTAAACCTTGACTTAATCTTTTTAAAATAAAAATAGTACTGATCAATATTTATTTTAACTATCAAATGTTTTTTATCAGCTTAATATAATTAAAATAATCAACATCCTGGTGCCAAAAGTATTTAAACAAATTATCTATTAATAAACCTTCCAGAATTCTTTTTCTTTTTTTTTTTTTCAACTGAAAATAAGCTTAAATTGATGACAGTTTGTTTTATGAATAACCTAGCTGTTAACTTATGACACAATTTGTTTTCTGAAGACATCCTTTTCCAGAACTAGATTTCTTTTGCTTTTATTATTATTTTTTTTTTCCTTTCTTCATTCATTAAAATGTTGAGAATTTTAAAATCGGAAGGTGTATAATATGAATATTTAAAATACCAAATCTTGTTAATAGTCTGATTTACTAAATTCTGCATTTACTCCAATTTATGTAATTAAAATTGTGGCGTAATAAGTGGGGGGGGGGGGGGGGTCCGCCCCGGCGGCAAAAAAAACAAACATGGTGGCCGGCAGGACACTTAGAAATAATAAAGTGGAAAACTAAAGGACCGAAAGGGGGGCAGAATGCTGAAACTTAGAAAGAATGGGGCGGCAAACTGAAAGACCGCACCGGGCGCCAATAACCCTAGCACTACATTGCTAAAGAAAAAGATCATTATTATGCTCTGATTTTGGCAAAAGCATAATGTGTTTCAATTGCTGTATTCCCAAAACGTCGCAAATCCCTCGATTTTCAGATGGATTTGAGTAGATAAAGCCACTGAACATGGTACACGGCTGAAGTGTTGAAGTTCCCACGTTCGGCGGGCCCCGCCCGCGCGACTGTCGGTCTGGAGTTTTGGTCGGTTTCATCAAGATGTACGCGTCATTACCCATCAAGGGCGCCGGCAGGATCATTTCCAGGGGGGTGCACTCAGGATATACCATATATACATATACAGGGTGTTCCTGAATTCATAGGTCAATCTTTAAGAATAAAATGCATATAAAGCATTTTCTGTATAGCAGATTAGCAGCGTGGGGTTAAAAATAAAAAGTGTAGATGGAAATATAACAAATGCAAAAGCTCTATGTAAATGCTCAAATGTGCTGGTATCGACTAGCAAGTGACTGGCGTACCCTTTCGAAGATGCCAGGTGTTCCACGAACGGTTGCAGCGGTTACTAAAGTTTTGCAATGAGGCCCTCATCTGTGTCAACGAGAGTCTTCTAACTAGTATCTTGAGGTGCTCCCAAAAGCAAAATTCGATACTTGATTAATCTAATGAACGTGCTGGCCGAGCAACTAGTTCAACTTGTCCAATCGATCGGGGGGTCAAAGATGACAATAGGGTCATTACGCACATTATTTGCGAACTAGGCTGGAGCCCTATCGTGCTGAAACTATCTACATTTTTCATTTCCGACCAAACGTTGCAATGCAGAAAAATGCTTCTTTGTATGTATTTTAACTACCTTCAGGGACACCCTGTACACATACATATGAAGAATCTTGACTTGAAAATGTAGCATCAATGTGAAATAAACATCGTCATAGTTATATTGTCGCAGCTGAAAAATCTTAAACTGTTAATTTGGCCTAATAATAATACCTCAGTTTAAGTATACTAATACTTAATTATTTAAATTATATGCAATTTTGATAACATTTTTTTTTATATTTAAACATACGAATTTTCCCTGAAAAACTGAAGCGAAAAGTATTTTCTCTAGCATTGATGTATATAGCAATTTTTGGCTTAGGAGTTCCCGCATGTCCAGTACTGAAAATTGTAGATGACTGAAATGTGAAGGTCAATAGTTCTGCCTGCCGCGCGGCTGTCAATCTAATGCTTTTGAGTTTTGGCCGGTTTTATCTACATGTTACGTGAATACGCGTTAGAACCCTTAAAAAGTACTCTTCCCAACGCAACCCCCCCCCCCTTCCATGACAGATACCCCATGTGCAGGTTTGCTGTAAGTGCACCTATCAAGGACATCCACATATTGAAACAGACCCCAAGTTTCGAAAGTGGCGCAGTGATGCCTTCACTTAATAGTTGAAGAATCGCCATGTCAAAAAACTCAAAATACAAATTTTCATCCAATAGTTTTTTAGTTTAAATCTCTGAAAAAATTGACTCTATAATGTTTAAAAGAAATGTTGAATTTTAGGCGTTAAGTCCTAAAATAATTGCATTTAATCATTCACAGTAGAGTCTCGATAGTTCGAGTTTCGATTGTTCTTGTTTTCCATAAGTCTCAGTTATTGAAAAACTCAGTTTAGCTCCCAAATAATGACCAGCGCATATAAAACAGACGATTTTTTTTTAATTGCAGAAGAAAAATTCAAATACTTTGTGCACCCTGAAGTCCTATCAGAAATCCCTCTCCCAAAGAAAGTGGGTGTATTTTTTCTGTAGATGTCCTCATAGACAATTCTGTGCAGCGTTGACATGCTGCTTTGGCAATGGCGCGATACTGCTGTGAGGAAACGAGTCAACGTGTCAATTCAAAAGATTTGACTTTATTTCCATTTATCTGTTTATTAATTTAATGATTTCGATAGTTCGAGACAAGCCCGGTCCCGTCTGCCTCGAATACTATCGAGACTTTTTCAAAATATTTTTTTCCTAATTGCGGACACATGCCGTGGGGCATTCAACACTACTACGACGTTGGTCAGTACATTATGAGGGCTCATGTGCGTGCGCCAACATTATCCCAAAATAAAAATGCGGACGAGTTCTCAAAAGTTTAAAATTTATGTACAATGGTAGAAAATATTAAGCCATTGACACAGGTCTAAGCAGCTAATTTAATGCGACAATGAATTCAAAACATCACACACACATTCATGCTCTTTTTTTTTTTACTCTCTTAAGGGTAAAACTAATTACTTATATTTTCAGGTTAATTATACTTTTTTCAAATTTCCAGGGGGGTGCAAGTGCACCCCCTTGCACCCCCCTCCCGGCGCCCATGTTACCCATTAGAACTCCTTAAAAAGTCACCCAACCAAGGCACCCCCCCTTAGAAGATATCCCTTGTCTAGGCTTGCCATAACAAACAAGCAAATCCCGCGAATTTTCGAATCGCAAAACGTCGTCTTGCTTAGGCATTCTTTCTGTATCATCTGTAATTATATATGATTAGTAAATAACTGTTATACATTACGAATAATATGTACTAAGAAAGCCGATTAAAAAGAGCAAATCGTTATGGGGGGGGGGGACTTCGTAGTGTTGCGAAACTATTAAAGACATCGAGAAGAGCAATAATTATATACAGCTGGCGACGAACTCTGGTATAATGATTGTTTGATAATTCGCAACTACATTTTTATCAAACGTAGCCACTGATATTTGAGAATTGACAGATGGAATCAGAAATTTTTAGATAACTTGAGAAAATTTTGAATTTCCCAACCGTATTTTCTTCCCCTAACTCCTAAGTGAAATGCCGATCGGGCTTCTCACTTGAGTCAGCAAAAACAAAACATACAAGAGGGGCCTTTTCGGGTTACTCGGCTGTTCGGCTCGCGCAAAAGAAAACAAAGAAAAGGGCAGTAGGAGTATTTCGATCTGTGAAAGAGTAGAATATTTGAAAAAAGCATTTTAATAAATTACATTTGTGGGAAATATCGGATTTCATAGACGGTTTTTGTGAAAGGGCCGTTTTCAATCGAACCTATTTTTATGATAGGATTATTGTACTCAATCGTAACCGTTTTAATTAACGTATTATCCTGATGGGCTGCAAATGGTATGTAGGAAATAAAAAGTGCTGGTTGTTTACTAATAATAATAAAAATGTAAAAGCAGGAGGGCGCATAAAGAAGAGAAATAGGGCCGTCCGGCGCTAAAAAGACGACAAAAGGGCCGCCGGGCGCTAAAAAGATAACAAAAAGGCCGCCGGGCGCTAAAAAGATAACAAAAAGGCCACCGGGCGCTAAAAAGATAACAAAAAGGCCGCCGGGCGCTGCGCCCTGCCAAATTAATCTAGAGTCAACACTAAACTTATTTTTGATTTCCCTTCAATTGTTGAAATTTAACAACTAGATTTAAAAATTGCATTTTTCACATCTTTAATATTAGAGTATTTCCAGTCGAAACTGACAGACATTGTAATATCTAAAAATTACTAAAGTTTGAATTTGGGGTGTAATGTCTGCAGTTTAAAATCAAAACTACCATGGCCTACGTTTATTATAAAATCTATTTTTTAATCGCTTAAAAGTAAAAGATTTAAAGCTTTATATTTTTAATTTTAATCAATTTTTAAAAAAAAAATATTGTTCCAGGTTATGACTATCCCGGATGTTCGGTGAACAGGAATTATTCAGTTTTGGCCAACTTTTTTTAAGGGAACTAACTATACCCATTTTATTTTTAAAAAAATATTCAATTCTATTTCGTGATTGCTTTCTTGCTCAAAAATGAAATAGAAAATTGGAAGAAGTTCATAAAATAAGGAAAGATTCACAGAAATAGAAAAAATTCACAAAATTAGGTAAAATTTCACAAAAATAGGACCCTGGGAAAGAAACCTGGACTGACCCCTGCTAGAGGTCAAGTCGCCCGGGACAAACCTTTGTTTTGGCGCTCCCTTCTTTCCATTTCAATTTTGACGTAACAGCACTATGCCTGGGCAAGTGTCCCGTTTCCCCTCCACTAGTTGCAGACAAGCATATATACAGAGAGAAAAGTTGCAGTGACGCTGAATACGATAAAATTTGAATCTAAAATGGAATGTTTTCTGTCATTTTCGGGTTTGAAAATTGGCGTAATTATTAAAAATTTGTCGGCAAAACCAGATTCCCGTTATTTTACGATTACAATTTTTTTTTTTTTTTTTTTTTTTTTTTTTTTTTTGAAATAAAGCATAATGGCCGCCTTACACAATTTTTGTAAAAGTGTAGATTTCATTGAATGAAAAAATTTGGTTTCAAAATTTGTTTAATCATTTACTTAAAAAATTGCTATTAAGAAAACACATTTTCGGACATAAAAGTATGTTTATAAAAGCTACCCTTATGTGTTTGTAGACAATAATTAGAAAAGTTGCCCTTTTTGTGTGATGTGATATGCCCTTTTCCAAACACTGCCCTTTTTCTGTAATGTGAACCCTGCCCTTTTTCATTTCTAGAGTGATCCCTGGAGCCAAGACTTGGCAGATTTTACATCCAACAAAGATGGGGCTGTAAAGACAACAGAACATCCAGCAAAGGAGCAGGCATGGGCGGCTCCAGTGAGGGGGCCATAGGAGCCATGGCCCCCTCCGAAATTTTGTTTTACAACTTTAGATTCGCATACTTCAAGATTTCACACGTTCAATTTGCATTTTGAACAATTTATAAGTAAGTAAAGATCTAAGTAAAAAGTTCGATGGCCCCCTCCGAGAATTCAGTCTGGAGCCGCCCTTGGGAGCAGAGCGAACAAACTGCTGCTGCATCAAGCGATATAGCCAGAGAAAGGAGGGCATTTGCCATTATTTGCCTGAGCGTTGAAGAAGATCTTAAAACTTTGCTGCAAGATGCTGCTAATCCAGCTGAAGCATGGACATTGCTCAAAAACATTTTCGAACCAGCTAGTCATGCGAGAATAGCATCCTTAAGAAGGCCATTCATGAATATAAGATATGACTACACAAGCCCAATGAGTACCTATATCGCAAAAGTACTCGAGTCAGTTAAAGACCTGGAGTTGGCAGGAAGAAAAGTCCCGGATGATGAGGTTGCATTTCAACTGTTAGATAACCTTCCAGAAGAATACGAAAATCTAGTCATGCAACTCTACAGATTGCCAGATGATGAATTCAAGGTTCAAGAAATCCGAAGGCAGCTACTGTCTGAGTATGATAAACAGAAAAGCAAACAATCCGCTTTGGAAAGTCAAAGAACCAGCCAAGCTATGGTATCTACAAAACAAAGAACTTTCCAGTCTAAACACAAAATCAAGTGCTTTAAATTCGGGAAATTGTGACATTACTAGAAACAGTGCAGGATCCAGCAAGCAACATCGACACAATTAAAAAATAGATTAAAAAAAGATTAAAATTAAATAGATTAAAATTAAAAAGATTAAATAGATTAAACAAAAAACTGAAATTCTTCCAGCTGGGTGTGTAAATAAAATCTGGAAGAATTGCAGATTCTTTTATTCTTCCTTTACATTTATTTATTTACTTATTTATTTTTAAGGGGGAGTATTGCAAGGGGCCTAATTTTTTTCTTCCACCCAGGGCCCACAGTTGTCATGATTGGGCTCTGATATTTAAGGAAAATAAAGTTAATGTACAAAATTGTACAAACAGAAATGTACACCCTCCCAAAAAAGTATTTGAGTATAAGTCACAAATTTCCTATATCGGTTTCATTTGTAAAGCATTTTTTTTTTTTTTTTTCCCCATAAAAACAGCATGATGCAACCAATAAGTTCTTATATTTCAAGCTATGCATATTTCAAAAACTAATTAGTTATTTAAGAAATGATATTGTTAATGCTATTTATAAATTTATTGTAAAGAAATAATAAAGAAATTCCAGTGATTTAAATATGAAAGAAAATATCAGCAATATAATTCAATAACTTTACATAGAATTTCTCAAATTATTTTATTTTCTTTGAAGCGATATAAAAAATGAATAGGTAAAATCATACAAGACGGTGCGCACCCCATGTAAACACGGCGACAGTCGCTGGAGCTTGGCGGTTACCAAGCCCCAGCGACTGTCACCAACCATTTTGCACAATCAGCAAATTCAAAGTATTTTCGCACATTAAAATTGCACATATATTCCACTAACAAAAGCATTAAAATAAAAAACACCATCCATATTTAACCTAAAAAACATCTGCAAATTCAGTAACAGGCAATTTAAAATGAGCAAACAGTGGACCGTTTTTAACTGAAAAAACTACAGTGGATTAAGCAGCCTAGTTGTAAAACTAATGTAAACTGGGTAAACACTGGCCCGTTTTCAACTCAAAAAAACATCGCTGGATTAAACAACCTAGTTGTACACCTCATATAAAGTCAGTATGATTAGAATAGCACATAAATGACATTTTGCAGTTAAACACTTTATTTCCTTCCAACACACAGACAGCAAGCGCAACTACTGCATGGCTGATTCATGTTTACCCAGGCAGAATGACAACCAGTGATAGGCAAGTGGCACAGGTAGGCACATGACAGGGACCTTATTCCTGCATCGACAATTCAGGCATCAACTCCCAGAATTGCAGGACCCCCAAATTTTTCTTTAAAAAATAGCCTTACTCTACTACTAATTTTTTTTTTTTAAATAATTTATCCGTGAGACTTAAGTCTAATTTAAATCATTTTAAAAAGCATAAGGTTTTTTTTTATTGTTCCCTAAAATACTTGTTTTTTTCTTACTCTTCACAATTTATGCTAAGTATTTATACAAACTGTCTAATAATTTGAGCACCTTTCACTGCATTCTGACTTCATGATTTAAAAATGACTTCATTTCAATGTCTGGATGCAATACAGTAGTGCGAGTGTCCAAGAATTTCACAACTTTTCTTAGGTGATCCAACTGAGAAATTATATTTAAGAGACATAATTCATGAATCTGCTTGTGTGAATTCAAAGGGAAAATGTTAATGCTAAGTTTTACATGTAATGCTATGCACTGGAGGTAATTTACTGAAAAATTAGGGCTGTAACAGTGAGCTGAAACACATGAATCACCTGTTGTTGGGAGGTTAGGTGGGGGAAATCATGAAAAACAATAGATTTTTTTTCAGACTTAACGTGCAGGCTTAATGAGCGCAAGATAAAGGTTGGAAGACATAATGTGGGATGCAGTACATGATCTTAGAAAACTTTGTTAATTTATCTGTGTATTTTCTATAGGAGGCCCCAAAATAGCTGAAGTCCCGGGGCCCCCCTTATGTCATAATCGGGGTCTGCACACGAGTCATCAAAAATTGTGGATTTTAAAGTCATTGTATTTGGTTGTTCTATAATTATTGGCCACAACTGATATGGGCAAGTTCAACAGATCCTTCTGACCGGTACAGCAGTGATGCACCACCAACCACCCCTACAACAGGAAGTGGAAGAGTCCACACACTTGGGGCACTGGAAGATGCCCGCCAGGACACTGGAAGATTTAAGGATAGAATGGAGCAATGCAATGTGCGAATCCTGATTCAGTACGAGTTCAGACCTTGGACATTCGGTGGCTGCAACAGTGGCCAATGTCAACAAATCATGGGGTGCAGACACGGCAAATGAAGATTTAACCCTTTGAGGTGCAACCCTTTCCCAATGCTGAAAAAAGGGCAGCCGTTGCCATCGCTCGACTGCCCTTTTTTCAGCATTGGGCAATCTATCAAGCTGTTCTCGCATTCTTCCATTTTTCGGCAGATGTCAGTGCTGTTAAAGATAATCGCGACCATTTTTTGATGGAAATGACATGCTAAAAAGTAAAGGATTCTAGTGGAGTTATGTCACCCGCAACTATTTTTATAGAAATCAAATCTATTCTTCATGACTGGCAACAGTCAAAACGTCAGAGTTTGGCGTTGCCAGAGCGGCAACACTGCGCGTTAAAGGGTTAAGGATAGAATGGAGCAATGTAATGTGCGAATCCTAATTCAGCACGAGTTCAGACTTGGACATTCGGCGGCTGCAACAGTGGCCAATGTCAACAAATCATGGGGTGCAGACACGGCAAATGAAGATTTAAGGATAGAATGGAGCAATGTAATGTGCGAATCCTGATTCAGCGCGAGTTCAGACTTGGACATTCGGCGGCTGCAACAGTGGCCAATGTCAACAAATCATGGGGTGCAAACACGGCAAATGACCACGAGTCCATTGTTTACCAAGTTTCAGAGCAGTGATATGGAGATTGACCATACACCTGGAGTCAGTCATCCGGTGCTGTGCGATGTAGACCATTTACAACAGAAAGTCAATCCTCAACCAACGTCAGTGGTATGACAGCTAAGAATGGAACTCTCTGTTGCACTGACATTTAGTAGCAATGGGCATGGTGAAAAAGCTCGAAACATGGGTACCACATGACCCAACACTTATAGCACCTGGAAACCTGAATCTCTTGGCAAAAGCCACCCTCTCCTCTTAATTTCTAGCCAATGTTCAAATCTATCCTACTAGCAGTAAACTGCTAAGTTCAATAATCTAAGTTAATCAGAAGATAAAAATCACAATTTCCTGTAAATTTACAGTAAAAACTGTTAACTGAAGCCTCTTACTTTTAATTTAAAGATTATTTACTTTAATTACAAGTTCTGAACTGAAGCAAACTAAATCACTCTTTTAAAATGCAAACTGTCCGTAAGTGCTGCCATTTTGTAGACACGAACTCTTTTTCATCGCTTTGCTGTGGATGCTATTCTGCAACTATATCATTATGGTTAAGCCCATATACATCCATGGTCATTCATGGCTATTCACACTTGTGTTTTAGTAGAAGACCAGGGATTTGCTTACTTAAGTTTGTTTATGAATTGTGTCTCATCGGCCATTATTATGGGCCATGTATTGAATTATGCAATGTATTGTTTTTGACTTTGTTACAGCATAAATTACAATACTTTGATAATAATCTTCATTTAAGAACTATTCCAAATAAACTATTTAGTTCTTTTTTAAATGTGTCATCATTTCTACAGACATCTTTTAAGCTCAAACTTATTTACTTCTTTTATGAAAGATTTGTCTGTCCTTGGGGATTCCCACTATGCATAATATCCCCTGTTTCACCATTATTATTCATTTTTTGCATAATCATAAATATTTTCCATGTTTGGGATACAGCAAACCTCAACTTTTTAATTATTGGAAATATAATTATTAGGATATTATAGAGTTGCCAACTCTCCTGATTTAGGCAGGAGACTCCTGATTTTTCATTGATCTCCTGCCAACCTGATTTAGGATGCATTTCTCCTGATTTTTGATTATTTGCTCATTTTTTCCTGATTTTTATCATTCATCACATGGATAATGCAATTTTTCGAATTTGAAATCTTTTTCTAAGTTTTGTCGTGGGAAGGAATCCTTCTCAGCATTTTCCCCTTTCCTGCAATCAAACTAGTTCCAGCACCACGCATGTGTGACATAAAGTTCGGACTTCACTGACAAATGTATAATAGTGAAAGAAGTGCAGCTTCATGTTCTAAAGCATTGAAATTTCTATCTTTTTCCATCACTCTTAAAAATGATTATTTTTCATTTGACATTGTTTTGTTTAATCCTCCAATGCCTTAAGAGTAAAAATTGACCCCAATTTTTAAGTTTCCAACTTAACATTTTTCATGTTGCTAAATTTTTTACAAGCTACTGACTACGTAATAGAAGACATGACCGAAAATTGATTTTTTGGTGTTTTAAAAATATCTATGTCTGGCAACAAACAGCAACAAAGATGCTTTTTTCTCTCTTTCTCCAAAATATAGTTTCAGCTGATACAACCCTGATCTTTTAAAATTTAGTTTTTTAATCGAAAACAAGTCTCCTGATTTTTAGAATAAAATCTCCTGATTTTTCACCTTGCCAGGTTGGCAACTCTAGGATGAGAAGTCATTGGTTAAAACAATGAAACATGATTTTCATTGAAATGAGTCCAGAAATTTAGTCAATGCTGCACTGAGTATCAAGAACAGTTAGGTATATATGGGGCAGCAAAGCTGGCCAACTTAGCAGCTAGTTTACAAAGAAGAAAAAAAGATATTGGAATAGGAACATGAAATCATCTGCAATTAATAACAAGCAGATATCTGCAAAAGTAAAGTTATTCGAACTGAAAAAGAAGATAAATGAATTTCCAAAAATGTCACAGATGTGTTTATGCCTTCATTATTTATAAGTTATTTAACGTCATAATTGTATAAGTACATTTTATAAATACCCTGTGATATTCTTTTATGAAGACTTATATTATAAATCTTAGTTTAACGTATTTACTTATTTTCTTACAGATTTTACAACTCTCCTGTCCATTTACAATTTCTTCAAATTACAATTTTATGAGTTTACTGAAAGTGTTTCCTGTTTGATCAATTTATTTAACTTGCGAATACACCAGCAATAAGAAAATGCTCACTTCTTTTCAAAGTCTTGAAATCATACAATAGATGCTAGATATTATTGTAAAGAATTGTGGGATATGACGAGATAATATTTTCTTATTAAAGCTGATTGAACTGATCATCATCTCTACAAAATCAGCTTCACTAACTTACCCATGGAGGTTAAAATCATTGTCGAAAAAGAATTCTCTCAGGATCCGCTCTTGAAAAAGAGTTCTTGTACTCCTGCAGGCAAGAAAACTTTTGATTGCAAAGTGTGCCAGGAAAATTTTCCTTCACAGCCCATGTTGAAGAGACACCTTTGTATAAGTAAAGATACAAAGGTGACAGAAAAAAAATCTTATATGTGTAACTTATGTAAAAAAGGTTTTACTAGGAAATACAACTTGAAATCACATGCTTGCATCCACACCGGAGAGAAAAATTATGTGTGTGACTTCTGTAAGGCAGCATTTTCTCGTAGACTAAACTTAAATAGGCATCTTCGTGTCCACACTGGGAAGAAACCTTATGTATGTGAAATATGTAAGAAAACATTCTCCAAGAAAGAAAACTTGAATATGCATCTTCATATACACACAGGAGAAAAACGTTATACGTGCGACATATGTAAGAAAACATTCTCCGAGAAAGGAACCTTGAATATGCATCTTCTTAAGCACACAGGAGAAAAACCTTATATGTGCGACATATGTAAGAAATCGTTCTCCGAGAGAGGAATCTTGAGCAGACATCTTCGGATCCATACAGGAGAAAAGCCCTACGTGTGTGAATTTTGTAATAGAGCATTCACTCTTAAGGTAACATTGGATAAACACTTACGTACCCACACGGGAGAAAAATCTTTTGTTTGTGAATTATGTAAGAGAGCATTCAGACTTAAGCAAACATTGAATAGACATCTGCGTACATTCTCGGGTAAAAAAACGTGTGTAGGAAAGCATGCTTTGTGCAAGAAGTCTTGAATGTTCATCTTCGTATCTACACAGCAAAGAATCTTGTACACTACTGGCATATTAATGTACACTACTAATAAGTCTTCTACTATAAATAAGTCTTCTGTACTTATGTACACTACTGGCCAAAAGTATTGCAAGTTCCAGAAGTCTAACCCTTTTCAATATTAAGCTCCCTCTCCCCCTTCAAAAAGAAAAATCAATATAATTGATATTTTTTAATGTCAACATATTAAATTAATTACTTCAGAGACTAGATAGCATTAGGTTAAAGAACAAAAATAATTTATTGAAAAAACAGTATAAAAAATGTATAAGTTATTATAAAAATCGTAATCCATTTTGGCTCTCCTGAATAAAATTAAATAAAGAATTAATTTCAAGTTCTGCAAAAAGAGGATAATAAATAAAGGCAATTGAACTAAAAATCATTTATTATATTGCTGAGCAGCCTTGACTTAGATCACAACAGCCACTTTTTGAGATAGGGAATCCCCAATGTTTTACAACACTTCTTTAGTTGTTTTATCGTGCCAACTTAAATTATTGGTTCCTAAAGCTCTCATTTTGTCTTTAGGTGATTTTTAGATGTATTCTTTCCAATTATACTACACCAATTCTCAAAAATATTAAAATCTGGCAAATTTCCTGTCCACTTTTTCTGGGCTTATTCTTTAAAGGATGGTTAGATTTCTCAAACTTGCAATACTTTTGGCCAGTAGTGTATGTGATTTATTTAATCCTTTATAATGTGTGTGAAATGTGCACTCATAGTCTCTGTGTGTCTGTAGACAGAAATTCCGTGCTTGTGAAATGCATATGAAATAATTGAAAGGGGAAGAAACAGGAAGTTTCCAATTTAGAGAAAAAAATATAAAGAAGAAAATTTCTGTTGTATGTTATAGTGGCCACCGAGCTTGCATTGCACCATTAAGATTACGCCAGGATTCTAGGTATGCTTTTCCCAAGCCTATGAAGTATGAATGTGGCAATAAATAATAACCACAACATTTGCATGTTTTCTAT
The DNA here is from genome assembly GCA_038373885.1 of Cheiracanthium punctorium. Taxonomy (NCBI): domain Eukaryota; kingdom Metazoa; phylum Arthropoda; class Arachnida; order Araneae; family Cheiracanthiidae; genus Cheiracanthium; species Cheiracanthium punctorium. Next base: position 25,685 of record JAWZYV010011684.1, read on the forward strand.
GCCTATATACAAGTTTCTGAATAAGTTTGTATAGGACTATAAACATTTTCACGATATTGGTGATAAATCAATGGCTTGAAGATTAAATTTTGATGGCAGCTATAACCCACAAATATTTAGAAAATGAGTTTCACAAAAAAGAAACCAATTTATATTATCATCAGTCTAGTAATAATGTTACTTTTAACCGATAAAATACAAATTCTCTCCCAAGATATGAAATGCAATCTTGAAAGCTATTTCTGTGATATATATATATATATATATATTAGGTTGTAACGAAAGTTTCCCGCCACCGCAAATATGATCTGCACAAACAGTTCGCGTTGGGGTGATTGCTCATATCTTTCCACACTCTTTTTGGGATTGGGAAAAAAGAGATTTACTTTAGAACATTGTTCAGTGAAATCTGTAAAAAATATATCGTTATCATTAAGTACAAGGTGTCTCAAATGAAACTAACCGGGTTCAAAACATCATTTACATCCAATTCAGTTGCAAAAAGTCAGCTACAGAACGTCAACGAATTATGTGTACAGCTTTAGGTACTACTGTTGTATCATTTGACACTGTGAAGATTTGGTACCTAAATTTCAAAATCAAGGACTATTGTGTACAAGTTCAATCGCTGGGTGCCTCATGAGCTGCGTCAAGCAGATTTGGCGGAAAACTTTCGTTACAACCTGATATATATTTGTAATAGTTCCAAGCTAATATCTCATTTGTATAATTTGAAGTATGAATAACATTTCTTATATTCATTGTCTTGCCTCTTTAAATTATTAGAATTAAAAAAACTGTCACTTCAGAGTTCTCTAAATTTTATTGTAATTCATATAATATATCAGTGTATGTGTAAAGTATTTTTTAGACATTAGATCATAAGTAGATAAGTTTAAATTTCTGTATCCTACAGAATATAATTTAGGTAAATTATCCAAACTTTCAGATTACCTACTTTATTTTATTATAAAATCATGCGTTGAACATCAAGTCCTCTATATGAAAATGATTTTACAGGACTTGATGTTTGGCCTTTTAAAAAATATATTCTAATCTATTGAAAATTTCATTATGAAGACTAACATATCTGAGCTCTGTTTTCTGGGATCTCTTGCCGAAGCTAGTCTATGTAACAAAGTTGCCTACATCAATAAAAGTGTTTAATTTAATCACCCGATTCTTTATAATATTGATATGCATATAAGTCTTCTGCAAAATTCTGTAATCTTGTATTTATGGGGAGACACCTATCTGTGCAGTGAGGTTCTCTTGACGTACCTCTTATAAAATCCAGATTTTTGCACTTGATTTTTGTGTATCATCTACACATCTGTGTACTCCTGAACAAAAGAGCAAGTTAATTTTAAATATGCAAGTATAAACTCTAAAAAACAGATTTTTAAAGTGGAAAAGGAATTAATCTTTTTTTTTTTTTTTTTTCAAATTTTATTACAAATAATTTTAGTTATCAAATTTTGTTTTGTCATTATATGTATAGCGTATGCCGTTGACCATACTTTTTAGTAAAGCATTTGTTATTTAAATGTCAACAAAGAAACAACCTATAATTAACAAAATTCTCTAATCTGCACAACCCTTGGTCCCAGCCTGTGTGGATTAGAGGGTGTGTGCCAGTGGTGTGGTCCTAAGAAAAAATGCTCATTTTTTTGATGAAGTTTAACCTAAACTTATCTGATTAATTAAATGTAATTATTTCTTAAACAACAAATAAAACTAATGTAACTATTATTTGCTTATTCATTAATTGAAACTTATTGTTAAATTATTAATTATTTGTTAATGGTATAAACAAAGTGATTTTGATCAACACAGTCCAACAGTGTAAGCTACTTAATTTTTCCATCTACATTTGTAAGCAAACCAATGTCAAAATGACAGATTTTCTTTTGGATATGTAAATGACTATTCTATTACCCGATTCTTGCCACTTTTTGGGCCATTCGGAAAGGCATATTTTCCCAAATAGCCCCATAAGTTTTTCCATTAAGAATGTGTCTGAGAAGATCATAATCTATTCTATTTTAAAGGATTTGTTTTCACTACTAAAACTGTTTACAAATGAGATTGTAAGCAATTCTTAAAGTCTATTCAAACTGTCCAAAAGTTTCCTTTTTATTTTTATGCCAGTGTACTTGCTCTCACAAACAAAAGGAAAATTTTAATTTTTTTAAAAGAGTTTTTAAAAAATTTAGAAAATGAGCATTCCCCCTTGAGAATAAAGTTCTGGTACATATGGGCCGAAATGAAGAATTAGGGGGATGACATTCCTGTTTATTTTCATCCTGCCTAACATAATGCCTAAAAGTGTAACAGCCCTAATCAAAAAAGTCAAGGTTGTACCCAGAAAATTTTTTTGGGAAGGGTCCAAGAATTTCGGAAGGGTTCCTAATGGTGAAAGAGACAGAATTTTTCACAAAAAAACTACATTATTATTTTGTTAACGAAGACCAAAATTTTTTTTTTTTTTGGGGGGGGGGGGAGCAGGGGGCGAGGTTACACCACCTGGACTACCTCCATGGCTACAGCAGACGATTTTAAATAGAATTAATGTTTCAAGACTTTGGGGAAAAAAGCATAACAACACCCTACAACAACACTATTTAAATTTTAATAAAAACTAAAAGAGATTAAAATATAAAATAAAGAGCAGAGCATTACAATAAGCATTTGATATTAAATTGCTTCATTATTAATTTTAAGGTAAAAACATGATCAAATTCAGAGTGTCATAGGAATTGTATTAGCGTGCTTTAGAGATATTTTTTTTTACAAAAAGAACCCAGAGTATTTAATATGAGTTTGTGAGACCCACAATTTTTTTAAGCCTTCAAAATTCCTGGTTTTGTTAAAAAATAAAGTAGTCAGTCCAAAAATAAGAAAGCAATTTTAATTTTTTTAAATAAATTCATAGTACAATTCTAAGAAAATGCAGAAAGGTACTCACTAGTAGACATTACAAATAATTTGTCAGAAGCAATAACAGAGTAAGTATATATACAGGGTGTCTCTGAATTCATGGACCAAAATTTAAATGTAGGCGAAATACATATAAAAAACATTTTTTGTGTAGCAATTTCAGCTTGGAAATGAAGTGTATAGGTCTGAGGTGGGGAACCTTTTTACCATTAGAGGCATGTTATGTAAATTAGGCAGTAATAAATAAGGCTACATAAGTTGATGTACCTATAAATGTAACTGTTATGAAATTATTATAGTTTTTGTGTACTTTAACAAATTATTGCATTATATAGAAATATTACAAAAAATAATAATAAAATAAAAAGTCATTTATTATTTGACATATATTCAAATGTACAAACCCAATTCCAGGGCTGCCATTTGCTACTAAAATGCTATTATTTGCTACAATTTTTGGCTTTAGGCAACTGTGGCAACTTTTTAAAGCCAAACGTGGCCAAAAAGCAACTATTTCTAGTATATATGCAACTATTTGAGATATGTTACCATATGCCCTGGAATTACTAATTTAATCATTTGACCAATGTAGTTCAGCTAACTACATTCCAAAGCCCCTCTTTCACTCTCATTTCCATCCAATGAGGATACTTTGGACCATAGGTGGCTCGTACAGGAGGAGTGGGAGGTAACTGCCCTCTCACTTCCAAAAGTTAAGGGGCCTTGCCCTCCCACTTTTCTAAGTTCAGAAACAATGATCCATCAAAACATGACGCAGGGAAACCCAATACACGAACCGAGAGAAGAAAAGGAGTACAAGCTAGCAAGAGTTTGCCTCTGAAGGTCATTTAGTCAGTAATTAGAGATCATTTAATCAATAATTATGTTAAAGTCCAATATTCAGGCATGAAAGCATACACTGTATTCAGTATAACTAAATTCATTAAACTAATTTAAATACTAAATCTCAAATGCATCAATGATGTTGAAAAAGACTGAATTCAGTCAAAAGACTGAAAACTTAATTTTATTTAAAAAAAAAAAAACAGCTTTAGCTAGCCCCCCACCCCCACCCCAAACAGATATCCTTTGACTCTCCACATTTTTGGTGTATCAGCTGCCCAGGGGCGTAGCCAAGGGTGGGTCACAACCACCCCATGAGTATTTTTTTGCCATATTAAATGTATATTCTTCACTCCCTTATAACCCACACGTATACATATATGTGAGTTGTGGTGGTCGTAACCCCCCCCCCCATGAAAAATTTCTGGCTACGCCACTGCAGCCGCCTATGCTCAGAAGAAGGCTGAAAGAATAAGGCATTCTCATAATATTCTTACCCTCTGCTCACTGTTACTTCTGCCTTTGCATTCTTGATTGTTTTTGTGCCTATTGTCTGTTGAGAGTAGCACATAGGAACAGGGTCTGACTGTAACACTTTCGTGCCCAAGGCACTTTTCAAGTGTTGTGCCCCTATGTACAGCTGGCTCAATTTTTGTGCCCCTACACATTGCTCTAAACTCAATTTTTCGGTTTGTTTCTGCATGTGTGCCCAGGGCACATACCCCCAAATCTGGACGTACCACTGATCATATGCTGTGAACGTGCAAACTAAATCTGTGGTTCTGAAAATCCTCCCCTTAGCTGTAGCTAACAGTTTCTGACAGGTGGCGATATTTCGAAATCCCCTTCTGATGAGGATCCGAATTGTACCGAGAAACTCATGCATAGAAACAAAATGATGCATAGGAAGAGAACATGTACTAAACAGATTACACTAAATAACATTATTAACAAAAAATAAATAAAAATTTAGTATATTTGATTTTGCTTAAAAAAGGCCTAAAATTGTGTGACACTTTGTATTAATTTTATATTTTTGTAGCTTCACTTAACCCTTTTAGTGCCGAACGACGATATATTGTTGTTCGCTACACTTACGAAAAGTGCCAACGGCAATTTATTGTTGCACAAGCACTGGTGCCTGTTATATGCATCATGAGAGTTCTGTATTTCAAAATAACTTTATAAAGGGTTCAAATTCATTATATTAGAATTAAAAAATTATTAGAACTTTTTATTATGCTTTCTACTGGTTAGTGCCATGGGCGCCGGCAGAATATTTTCCAGGGGGGGCAAAGACTACTTTAACGTATGGTTACCATGTTGGAAAGAGCAAAAAAGCAAGGAAAAACACTGCATACAAAAATCCAGTGGAGGGCATTGCCCCCCCCCCTTGCCCTATGCTGCCGGCATCCATGGTTAGTGCCAAAGCACTGTATATGCTAGAGCGATAAGGTAGAAGCTCTACATGGGATAGTTTCTTGTGACCACAATCGCAGTCTGTTTATGATAGTTACACTGTATTTTGAATTTCTTAAATATCATTTTTAGTTTGGTTTTTATAAGCATTTTTCCAAGCCCTAGTAAATTTGTCAAATCCCTCCGGTTATCTTCGCCAGGCACCCTTTTCTGCATGGCACTAAAAGGGTTAAAATAAGTTTATTGCACTTTATTTTTTCTCTTGTAATAAGGCATAATAAATGTAATATTAAATGTTTAGTCACTTGTGATTATTTTAAATGTTGATAACCGTGATATTGTTATTGTATGCAACTATTTTGCTACTAAACTCATTGTGTTCAACTATTTTTGATTTTGAAGGCTACTTAAGCAACTGTTTCAAATAAATTTTAGAGTGACAGCTCTGCAATTTGTAAACAGCATGTGAGATAAAGTAATGATAAACAGAGAGGAACACCACTTTTTCTTTTACAGTGACCTCTCACTTACACATGCGATCCTCAGTTATACAACTCTGTCAGTTATATGCCAAATTCACTTGGTCCCCCACATGCCTTATGGGAAATAATGTTAAACTTTTCTCAGTTATATGACTCTTCTCTCACTTATACAACATTTTAAATGATTCAAGTGATTTGCATTTCTCACCTAAGAATTCATTTTACAATCTTTCAAGTATAAATCATATACATTTTATTACCTTCATCTTATTACTGCTGTAAAAGTGTGTAATCAATAATGAATAACATTTCTCATCTTAATTTCTGTGTAATTAATGAAGAAATCTATGGTGTGAGTGTGGTTGTACGTCTAATTAAAAGGATTATTCCCAAAATAGCTTAGAAGCTTTAAAAGAAAAACAGAAATTTTCTCTTTTCATCGACTATAAGCAAACTTTATTTTTTGAGAAAATCTCATCTGTAAATCTTTAAAATAAACATAATGATAAGTAAACTAAGACTTTGTGTACTGTGAACTTTTTAAAAATATTTTATGTTTAATTTTTTTGTAATTTTAAAAATTTTGTTGAAAGATGTTCTTAGTATTCAAAACTTATTTTTTAATGTATTGGTAAAAAAATCAAAACATATACAATTTCAAACTTATATAATAAGATAGTCTCTCACTATAGAACTTTTTTCTGTGGTTCCATGAAAGTCATATAAGTGAGAGGTCACTGTACTAACAATTCTTCCATTTTTAAAAGAATTCTTGTTCTAAATTAAAAACAAACCAATTTAAAAAAAAAAAACTTTAATATTCCTGTTGTCATTCGTTTTTGAATCAAAATAGTTTTTGTGTAGAGATCAGATACCATGTCTGGTAGTGTTACCGTTTTGCACTCGATGGTGTTCCAATATTTGAAATGTACAATTGGCTATTATTCCCACCAGTAGTCATTGAAACATAATATATTCATAACATTCTTTATTTAATTCCATTAATCTGCAAATATTTATAATTATATAATTAAATGTTAATTTATACAAGTGCTAGCTTTTATAAAAGCCATATGCGGCCTCACCTCCGTGGGTTCCCCACCTCTGGTATTTGTGGAAAAAATGGAAATGCTGAGGAAGTAGAAAAAAAAATCTTAGTTACATAATATTAAACATCAGTATCAGCCTGGTGATGTCTAGAGTTAGGGGAATATACTTTTGAATATGTCAGGTGTTTTATGAACAGTTGCAAGAGCACTGAAAGTTTTGCAATGAGGCCCTCATGTTAAAAGTCAATTGGAGTCTCATAAATAAGTGCCCTGGGGTATCCTCATAAAAAAAAAAAAATCGATATTTGATCAATCTGGTGAATTTGTTGGCCAAGCAACTGATGCATAATGGAGGCAACAGCTTATGGGAGAGAAAAAGGCCAAGATAAATTTTTGATAGTTTTTTAAGACAACAGCAATAATGGAAAAAACCCTTTTCTTTCCAAGTAATCATATATCCTTTGAGATAAGGTTTATGTATGTGACACACTGGGTTTTTACAAAGATGACAATTGTTATGACATCATCAAGCTTTAATTGGATGTGATATGCTAGTGATGATTGCACCACAGATGAGTCTTGAGCAGAGATAAGCAAGAAACTTGGAAATCAGAAGGGGGGGAAACTCTAGTTCTTGTGAGTATAAAGAATGAATTTTGTGATCCATATGCAAATTTTAAAAATGGCTTTTTAGAATAAAACATTAACTTGAACGCTAACTTAATTTAACACATTAATAGAATATATTACATATGTAGATGCAATAATCAATTTTCTATAATTGTTCTTTTTTCAAGCTTTTTATTAGCTCGTTATATTATTATGTCATTCCAATTTAAAATTTGTATACAAGTTTTAAGCCACCTTCAGTTCAGTGAAGCTGAAATTCTTCATAGATGCAAGCCCAATGACACAGAGTACTACTGAAAATTTCTGTTAATAGTTTTTTATTTGTTTAATGTTTTATTCCAAAAAATATCTTTTTGTGCACATCATCTCACTTCCACCAAATTATTAATTAAACATTTTTAATGTGTACATCATAGTCAAGTGATAAATCCATCATATTTTATCCAAGTATGCTCAAATTCGACCAATTATGAGTAGCATACTTTCGTCAGTATTTAACTAATATACCTATAATACCTTTGTCGGTATTTCACTAACTATTAACAGACATTTTCAGCAGTACTCAATAATCTTAACAATTGACATGGAAGACAGATTTTTGTTATTGTTGTGTTCTTTCTTTTTATCTTAGAAGCTTTTATTTAACTTTTTTACCAATGTTGAGATCTAACATTGACATTTTTGAGTAATTAAGTAACAGTAAAATAATTGTTAAATTAGGTAAGCAATCACAAGACTTTTTCGTATGTCCCATTTTAAAGGAGAACTTAGGTATTATGCATACTACAGAATTACGGAAAAAACACTCAAAATACTGGTGTTAAACAATAAAATAAAAAAAACTTTGTATAAAAAACACATAAAATGATACTTATAGAAAGATACGATCATTTCCCACTGTTTTGTGAGACGAAAGGCTTTGACTAAGGAAGACTGAACGATTTTTCAGTCAAAACGATCATATCTTTCTATAAGTATGTGTGTTTTTTATACAAAGTTTTTATTTATTTTATACTACAGAATTATTGAATGTATTCAATTTCATAATATCTTTATAAAGTATTGTTTGTTAAGCAGTTTTTCAGGCTTAAAATAATATAATAAATATAAGTAAAAAAAAAAAAAGTCTTTTATAATCAAGCTCCTTAATAATACATCTCAATTTTATTTTGTTTTGAGATAGATAAATATTTTAAAAATGTGTTTCCTGTAGAGCAACTATAAGTGCTACATGCACTATTTTTTATAGAATACATGATACAATATGTAGGAGTAATCTGTATGAATTTCATAGTAACTGATACATATTTATGGCTATTATAGAGCACAGATGTTTGGTCTGTAAGACAGCCATCCAAAATCATAAACATTTTTTAACTTCAATTGGAAAGTGCTAATAAACAACCTGTTCTGTATGTTCAACAAAGGATGTATTACTTACCTGCTATAGCTGTATTTCTGATACCTAACTTAATCCAAATCATTAAATAGGTCAACTACTGCCTCAGCTGGATTTGTAAGATGTTAATATTATTTATTATAATTCTTTAAAAGATCTTAAATGTAAATTTTCCTCCTTTCTACTAGTTTTAATTAATTAGTTATTAATTTCTTTCTTTCAGATATTACAGAACTCTCTTGTGACTCTGCATGTTTTTCCAATTGATGCTTTATATTCCAGTGGATGTTTTGGAATGTGGCCCAGTAAATTTTCAAATTAGATCTAAAATGGATTGACAAACCTCATGATAAATTTATAGCAGAAACTCTGAAATATTTGTTTCAAAATCTGAAACTACTTTTATACTTCTCATATACAAGATTAACAGAGAATGGGATCTTTTGATCTTTCATAATAAATAAATCATCTTTCATGGCAAAAAAAAATTCATTACTTGACTTGGTCTTGAAATAGCTCTGCATTTATAAGATGCTCTTATGAATACAATTATGCTGAAGACATAAAATACCTTTGCTTTCTTTTTAAAGAAGTGTTACTCAAGAGATCTTTTTACACCTATATTCGAGGAAATATCTACATAATATTTCCTTATGTATGGTTAGAGTATCTTCTCTATTGATTTATTTTTAGTAATCGTCATTGTACTCGCTATGGATGTAGAAACCTGCTCCAGTGATAATTGCCAAAAAAAATTGCCTCATCAACCAGCTTTAGAAGCTGGTTCTGCCTGCGCAGTCAAAAGGGACATTTCTATCACCACTAGAAAAGATTATGCTTGTGACATCTGTAAGAAAGCATTTGCCAGGAAGGAAACTTTGACCGCACACGTCCGCATCCACACAGGCGAGAAACCTTACGTCTGTGATGTTTGCAAAAGGGCATTTACCCAGGTGGGAACACTACGTACCCATCTCCGTACCCACACGGGTGAAAAAGCTCACGTCTGCGACACTTGCCAGAAAGCGTTCTCTCGCAAGCATATCCTGAGCGTCCATGTCCGCACGCACACGCTGGAGAAACCCCACGTGTGCGGCACGTGCGGGAAAGCATTCGCTCAGAAAGGAGCTCTGACTGCACATCTTCGCACGCACACCGGAGAAAAACCGTTCGCGTGTGAATGGTGCAAGAAAGCCTTCTCTCAAAGAGAGAACTTGAACACGCATCTTCTCGTCCACACGGGAGAGAAGGACTACGTGTGCGGCGTGTGTCAGAAGGCGTTCAATAATAAGGACAAACTGAACGTGCATTATCGTATACACACGGGCGAGAAACCGTATGCGTGCGACCTGTGTAAGAAGGCTTTCTCCGAGAAAGGAAGCTTGAATACGCATCTTCGTACCCACACGGGGGAGAAACCGTTTGTGTGTGATACGTGCCAGGCGGCTTTCTCTTACAAGGATAAATTGACTATACATCTTCGTAAACACACAGGCGAGAAACCTTATGTGTGCGAAACGTGTAATAAGGCATTCTCTCAGAATCAACACTTGATTAGACATTTTCGCACTCACACAAAATGAAACTGTATGTAATTATGATGTGTGTAAGAAAGGGTATTTTGGCATAGGGAGTTTTAATGGTAATTTTTATATTCATGGAGGATCAATTGAAGGTTTATTTAACCCATTAACACCCAGAGTTCTGTTTAGACAGTCTCAAACAGATTTAAGCATTAATTTATTTTCCTATTTTCATTTCTTTAATAATGAATCTGAGTAATTCCACAAATTACTCAATGATTTAACATCCAGAGTTCTGTTTAGACAGTCTCAAACATATTTAACACTAGAATTGCAGGATGGGTCATTTTGACCCAAAACCAGATTTGATTCTGTATTTTTCAAAAAGTTACGAACTGAAATTAAAAAAAAATCGTGACTTTTCCTAACTTTATGTTATTAATTATCTGTAAAAAAAATTTAAGCTCGTAACTTTGATCTGTTTTTTGCTTTTAATATGTATACCTGATATCGCAGAATGGGTCATTTTGACCCAAAACTTCCCACGAGTCTGGAATCCGATGTTCAAATTAAATAAATGTCATTATCATTCACAATATGAATGGTAATGACATAATAAATGGTATAATAGCATACCATTATGTCATTTTCATTGCAACGTGAATTTTACAAGTCAGGTCAATTTGACCCATACTGTGGTTTTAGGTATACCTATCTCAAGCGATGCGGTTCTAATAAGAATTATAGCAACAATATTTTTGTACTTTTAATGTAATATTAAATTTAATACTAATGTTAAGATTGAACTAATATCATTACCGTTGAAATCTAACATTATTGTTGCATTGCAACGTGAATTCTGCAAGTTGGGTCAATATGTCCCAGCCCACAGTTTTAGGTATATCTGAAACTCCGCGGTTCTAGTGTTAAGCATTAATTTATTTTCCTATTTTCATTTCTTTAATAATGAATCTGAGTAATTTCACAAATTACTCAATGATAACAAAGTAAAACACAAATCTTTCTCTGTTTTATTCATATTTTTAGAGAAAGAAATATATTCTTCATGCCCCACAAATATTGGAAATTTATTTATCAATTCAGGCATCAACTTAAATTGGAGAATGTGATGGAAAAAGTTGAGCACTAATGCATTAAAACAGTTGTGTGATTTTGGTACATAAATATAAATAAACTAATTATGTCAGGGGTTTGAAAAATTTTATGATGTTTCATCACAAGCTGTACTGCACCATGTAATAAATGATAAACTTGTATCAGAAAAAAAAAAAAAAAACTTAAATTCAATACATATTATGACTGCAATTAAAAAATCACATAATTGTAATATTTTAAATAAAAAAAAATATATATATCTATTGCTAAGCATTTTAAAATTGTTAGTATTTCTATTTACAAGTTGTAGCACTGAAATAAATGATAAACGCGTATCAGTTATAACACATTTAGTTAAAGTTATTAAAAATTGAAAATTTTGTAGATTGTCATACTTTAATTCCGTAACTAAGAATTTTTCTGAAAGTTTCATAAAAGGCATAGTTTTTTTAGTTATTTCAGTGTGTAGTGCAGCCTGAAAAGAATCATCGAGTGTTTCTTCGTGCCCCTGCTGCAATCATCTTATTTTAATCCGTGGATAAAGACAATGAGTCAGACTTGTTTCTTCAACATATACTCTTAATCACAAGTACAGGGAGTTAAATTACTTAATCAGGGGTCGTGCTGGCTTTTTTAAAAGTTTCGCCGATCCATTTGCCAAATTAGATTTTGCCGGACATCATTAAGAAATGCAATTGCCAATACTTTCGCCAAACTAATTTTATTATCGCAATTTGCGATGTTGGCGATCGACAGCGCGACCCCTGCTTAGTGGTTTCTCTGAATATTTGACCAATTTCCCAGTCAGACATCATCATCATCATCATTATTATTATTTTGTCAGTTTAGTTGTAAGTGAAATGCCAACTTTTTAATTTAAATAAAGTTACAGGCTTGCTAAATTCCTGTTTTCTATTTATGTTTAAATTATGTAATATTTTAAGTATATTGATGACAATAAGATAACCTCTTACCTTTAAATAAAAACCTCAAAAACAAAGAATTGTTCAGGTCACAGTGATTCTGGATTTTAGATTTTTTAAGTATTTGCTTAAATTGATTGTAATAAACACTGTTATGTGAAAACCAAAATAAAACCATAGGCGTAGAGTTATATGGGCCCGTGGGGCTCGAGCCCCCCTAATAAATTGTAAATAGGGGCTGAGCCCACCCAATAATTTATCACTAAATACAGAAAACTAATTTATACTAGCATAAAAAAGTATTCACGCCATTTACAAACGTTTAAAAAAAACCTTTACTTGCACTTCTAAAAATTTTCTTCTTTTGATTTCAATCGTGATTTAGTATTCATTGCGACGCCATGTAACACACAATGTTACTATAAGCTGCCCTCGCCAGGCTCTGGTTAATTAAAATCAGATTATGCAATGTAAAGTATGAAATGAAGAAAAGTTCAGATGTGTCTAAAATGCACTATCTCATCGAAAATGTTTTTTTTCCTCCTTTGGATTTTTTACGTTGCTTCTATTTTTAACTTATAACATGGTAGGAAAATACTAACATGGATACTTACCTTACATAGTATGTAGAATTCTGTGTTACTGAATTATGAGAATTCTATGGACCCATAGAGCTCGAGCGCCTCCAATAATTTACCATTATATATAGTCATAGAAATACCCCAAGTCATAGCTGTCAACTACTATGGAATATAATTAACTACTTTTTGTAAACAGTATATTTTTAAATTATTCTTTTCAAAATAGTAACCAGCTCGTGCGTGCAGCACAAAAATTTTGCCATATTTTAAGCCGAAAAATCATGTAGGAAAAGTGGTTAATTATATTCCGTAGTAGTTGGCAGCTATGAGTAATTATATGGACGTGAATCAGTGGCGTAGCCAGAAATTTTTCATGGGGGGGGGGGGGGTTACGCCTTCTGCAAGTCACATATATGTGTATACGGGTGTATGATAAGGGAGTGAAGAATATACATTTTGTATGGCAAAAAATTCCTCATGGGGGTGGTTATGACCCCCCTAACACCCCCTTGTCTACGCCACTGACGTGAATACATGTGGTTGTGGGGCCCGGCCCCCCCAATAATTTTGAAAACTTTACGCTTATGAATAAAACTTTAAATATTAATACATCAAAAGAAAATTTGTAATTAAAAAGTTAAAATTTACTTTTTAAGCTTTCAAAAACAATATTTTTCCATTTTTCAGTTTATGAGACATTTTTTTCTATCATACAGTGCAAATGGATGTAATTCTGTGTTCATAAATAAAATTTCTTTATTCTATAGCTTTAGTTGTTTTACCAGTATATTAATTATTTTGCTTTAATGTCCATCTCAGTTCTTCAGTTTTGCTTTACTGGCAGTTTCATCTAGGGATGCAACGGATAGTGATTTTGCTGGATACCGGATATCTGAAGCTCCTTTGATTGCCGGATATCCAGCACTAAACATGTATTTAGTTATCAAGTGTATTTTTTCATTATTTTTTTATATAATGACATCAGAACAATAAATTGCAAACATGTTTCACATCTCATTAAAGTATTTTTTTGATAATTGACTTTAATTTACAAAACAATCTCTTTACATATATGTACATAAAAAAATGTTACTTAAAATGTAAAATGTTAAAATATTCTTTTTATGTGTGCACTACTGGCAGAAGCAGATAAATTTTAACCATGAAACATTTATTAATGTATCAATAATTGCAGATTATTTTCACTAAGAAATGCATACTTTTTTATTTATTTAAGAATAAGATATCTATTTTGATAAGATACCTATGATAGATGAGTGTTAATTTTTTCTAAACATAGGTTTAAATGCCTTTTTTCTGTTTTAATAATTTAATATTAATTTACATTAAGCCATTTTTAGTTTTATTTATAATGACAAAAGTTAAATTAATTTTAGAGATTGATAAATAAAAAGTAAATCTCTTTTAAATATTTATAATGAAATTATCATGCTCTCTTTTGTAGTTTTATACAGGTATGAAGCAGAATTTTTCAGGTTATGCATTAAATTTCTTTAATAAAAAAATATTTTTTTAACTGCTAGTTAAAAAACAAAAATAGATCTGTTTAGTTGTTTAGCTTCTAAAATATACAAGCATTTTTTTGCAGTACAAAAATTTTTATGGCACCATAAGGGGAAAAAATGGGTCGGGGGTGCAAATTCAAAACACACACACACACACACACAAAAAAAAAAAAGATTAGTCAAAGTACAGTATGTATGGAGTGCTAATCATACACAATACTGTAGTAGTAACTAAAACAACTATTTTAAACTAGTAAAACACCATGTTACAACATGGCTGTCTGCACAAAGCCGCCATGTTATAATTTTCATTATTAAATATTTCACAAATTTTAAATCTACATATTTTGAGTAGACTTACAATATCAATTGAAACTTGCAGAAAATCATAAATTTAAATAACTAAATTCAATTAAAAATATGCAAAATAAATGTTGATTTTTAATCATTAGGTATTGGAGACATCAATAAAGGAATGCTGAGTAAAAGATTGTCATTTAGAAAAAAGGATGCATTTGAAAATTTCTCCCTGCCTCTGTAAATAAATTTTGAAGACAGAATAATCAGACTTTATTGTTAATTATTGGATTTCCGGAGAAAATTAAAAATATCAGAGAAACTCCATGGGGAGAGAGTGTAAAATTACATTACTTCTGATATTACCCTAAGAGAAACTGCATATACTGAATGCACATATTTTTCAAATGATACCTTACACAGTGCTTATAATTAAACTCTCACTATAAACAGCAGTCTACAGCTGAAAAGGATGAGAAGATCACCTCCCATTGTACCCTATGGGCAGTACAGACCTTGTCCCTTCATGGTTTGTTGCTCCAGAGTTTAGTTAAAATAGAAACATTGCCATGTTATCAATAATTAATTACACTAGATTATTGTTTATTTATTATCCAGGTATGAAATAAAAAATTTGATGAAAATTACTTGGAAAAGGTATTTTTAAAAAGTCTAATTTGGTGATGAACATTTGTATCATTCCATTTTACATTTTGCACTCAAAAGTAACTGAACAATAATACCATTTAAATCAAAAAGAATTTTGAAAATTTTTTGAAGCTTTTTTACAATTAAAAAAATGAGTACATTTTACAAATATTATAAAGAGAGTGAAAAAAAAATGAATATCATCCTGGAATAATGCGTAAGAAAAAGAATGTGGAATATATATGCAAATTAAAATTTTTACAGGTTGAAAATGTAATGAGAGTTTTACTTTTTGAATGTCCTGATTTTGTGGGATTCACAGAAATTGAGACAAGCATAATACATCTTTTAGTTAATCAGTATATTTGATTCTTTCATCACGTTATAACAGTTCTTGATTCAAAACTAATACTAAACCCAACCATTTTATTATTAGAAATGCAGGAAACAATCAATAGATTTGATTTATCTTTAATGTACAAACTATTTTGATATCACCCTTTGAATTGCGTGATGCTGCTTCAAAAGTAAAAAGTGCAGGTAGTGTGCAAGTTTGAAAAGGTTTCTTAAGTTAATTAGTTAAAAACAAAAATCCTGGATTTTCCAGGTTTACTATGAGGTGTACAAATCTTGTTCTTCAACAGAAAGAATACCCATAAGAAGATTAAACTTTTGATCAGAGCAAGTTTGGGGGATTTGTAAAGCATTCGTGTAGTGTCAGAATAACCATGGCAACATACAGGTGACAGCATAAAAAAATTTTGTTTTATTCCGCCATTTTTACTTGGGACAAACAAAAGTTTATCATATCTTTTAACACAGAAATACCGAAACAGAAAAAAATTCCATTAATCTTTTTCTATGCCATTCACCTTGAAAAATAAAATCCGAACTTGATTTTTTAAGTCTCATGAATAATGTTTCATTTGACGTTGCTAGATGGATGAATTAAAATTTGGGAGAACAAGATAAACCATAAGTGTTACAACATGGAAAGTATATTATTCTCAGTGTTTTCACTAGAGTGCCAGAATATCACTTTTTTTTCATATAATAAAAATTATTACTGTAAGAAATTTGCACAATCTACAAATCTATTTCATGCTGTGCAAAATTCTTGAATTTTGAAAGATTTGGGCACTTTTTCAGAAAAAAGTCATGCACACAGCCATTTTTCATAAAAAGTTCCATAAGCAAAATTCTCTGTTTTCATTCCTTACCTCTGTTCTTAAGTAATATACAGAATGTTAACAATTTACTTTGACTGATATATATACATATATTATGTATTTCAATATTATTATTAATAATTAATCTACTTATATCATACGCTAATGTATACAGTTCTAAAATCGATAATAATTCCACACTGCGAATGGCAACAGCTAGATGTAAACATTAGTGTAATAACAATAGCACATGTGTGAAGATCCAAATTAACAGTTCAGTGACATCAAAAGGAGCATGTATATCACCTTATATAATATGCTAATGTATGCGGTACCAAAATATGATATTTTCATGCTGCGAACGGCAAGAGCTAGATGTAAATATTAGTGCAATCACGATAACACGTGTGCAAAAATCCAAAACAACAGTTCAATGATGTCAAATGCAGCAAGCCTATGCACACAGTAGCTAGATTACAAAATAACAATAATGGATACACAAAAATGCAAGATTTTCATACTTTTTTTGCAGCTTTAAAATATGGAATTTACAATACTGTGCGCATTCATCACCCATCTAAAAAATACCATCATGCATTCGGCTAAAGCACATTTTAGCCATTTTGCTGTTTCAACATCGGCTCTTATGATGACACCCAAAATGTGTAGCAACCTTAACCTAAATAAATGTAATGACAAATACTGTTAAAACAAAGAAACCGGATTTTCATTGAAATGAGTCCAGAAATTTTGTCAACACTGCACTGAGTATAAAGAACTGTGATGTTGGTAAGTGCTGCCATCTAGAACTTAACAACACAACAAATATTCGCAAATTCTTATGAAAACAGAGAATTTGGGCTATTCCTTCACAAATGAATATATTTTATTACACAGCCCTTGAGTAGGATAGGATAAATAAGCAGTTATTAGAATGACTGGAGAAAAAAGTACTTAAATATATTTCTTGACAAGTTATGTTATGCGTCCTTACAACCAAGGGGTCGAAAAAAGTTGTAAAATGTTAAGAGCCACATAGATATTGGCTCTTATGAATATATGTGGCTTTCTTAATATTCATGAAAAAAAAAAAGGGACAACTTGTTTTTTTAACCATGCTTACATCTAATAAACTAGAATATCTATACAAATTTCTTTAAAAAACAAGCAAAAAAAAACTTAGTTCAATATTTAGGTACATAGAATTTCAGGATTATGAAAAATTACACATCCAAGCTTTTTTAAATCACACATAAATGTCCTTAATACAACTGGTAAAATGATGTTCAAGAAGAGAATTCCTGCACTTAACCAGGGGTCAATCCAGGATTTTTATCTAGGGTCAAATTTTTGTGAATTTCAACATTGGTTTTAGTGACTTTTATACCAACTTTTGGTAAAAGTCATTTTTTTTCTCGAATAATTTACAAAAAAAAAAAAAGTAAGGAAAAGTAAAGATCTTCACCATGGCAGTTCATGTCTAGAAAGTTCAGGCAGTTCTTGTCTACATGTAGACAAAAATCTGGGCATGAACGGAATAGCACCCTACTGCTAAAAAGAAAAGAAAAGAAATCTTAGGATAAAATACTAATGAAAGGTTGTTTTTACTGATGGTATTTTTGTGAAAGGGCCGTTTTAACTGACTACTTTTGTGAAGGAGCTGTTTTAATTATTTACAATTTTGTGAAGAGACTGCTAAATGGTCCCAAACACACACAGTGATTGTGGTAACGCCTCCAGATGCGTATTTCATGCTTTAGAAATTCAGAATACGCCTTAAAAATTTCGGAATGTGTATTTTTACGCATTGCTCTTCCATATAAAATTAGGTATATTTTGATAAATAATTATGATTTTAAATTTAAAAAATCCAATTATTGCACTAGTTTTTGTTGAACTGACATTTATGTACCTAAGACGTATAATCAGTTATTATTTATGTGTCAAATGGAATTTAATTATGTATTTGAATATTTAGCATAATTGTTCGTTGCTTTAATTACTCCTTTGGAAAAGAAAATACTCTTTCTAAAAAGGTTAAGGAGTATTTTTACTCTTCTGAAAAAATCTTAGATCGATCACTGGTCCCAAATTTCATCTGTATCGATCCCTGATTTAACAGGACATATTTTGTAAGACTGGTTACTGTATACTAGTATTTCTGTTCGTATTATGGCTGACTTCTTCCTCTTTCGTAGAATTGATTCAGTTTCTGTAATTTTTTTTTAATTAACCAGATAGTTTTAAATTAACTTTTTTAATTTTAAGGTAAAACTACAGTTAGGTCTTCATGTTGATCAAGTTTCTAAAAATCACCTGATTGATACATTTCTGCAGCTTATAGGTCTATTGTATCTGTACAAATGTGCAGTAGACCCCCTCCTATAACACAGGTACAAAATGGAGAAAAAATTGCGATCCTTTTCCTATAACACGTTAAAAGAGACTCATACAGCATAGTAAAATGAGGCAATTTTCCGATTTTATAATGCATTAGCTCATGTAATTAATATAACTTTTGAATGACAATACTCAACATCTCCATGAAGAGATACTGTTAGTAGAATATACATACATATATGTTATTTAATTCTTGCCCAGGTTATGAATTTTATGAAGTTTTACAGAACAGCTTCAAACCATTGTGTTTCTAAGGAGTGCAAATAAGTTTTGCAGCGATTATACTGCACAGTTCGTACTCCAGGTGGACTGTAGCTCAGGACCCGTACAACACGGATTCATATAGCCCAGAACGTATCTACTGTGTTCTAGGGTGATCTACTGTACAATGGTTTGTGGTTACACAAGTAAGTTATTTTAATACATTGGGAAATTATCTGTGGTAGTGCATCAGCTGAATTAGTCTAACAAAATTAGGCAATTTCTATTTGTGGAAATCGATTGGTTTCATGAAGGACTAGCTAGAAGTCTGACACAGACTTTGATTTGAACTAGCTTGCCATGTCATAACATCATAAATATTTCTTCTATAAATTCAAGTTAAAAAATTATTCTGTTGCATGGTGTGTCATTTACTACAAAAGCTCAAAGTAATTATTGAAAGATTTTTTTATTTGATGTTTTTCCAAGACTTAACAAAAAAGTTTAATTTTTTTTCCTTAAAAATTACTGGATTGTAATATTTATTTTTCGAGCACATATTACCAATATAGTGTTAGAATTTTATTATGTGAAATAGTGTTAGAATTTTCTATTGAATATTAATTTAGCAAAAAACTCCATGAAGAGATACTGTTATTAGAATATACACACATATATGTTATTTAATTCTTGCCTGGGTTATGAATTTTATGAAGTTTTACAGAACAGCTTCAAACCAATTGAAACTTTATCGTAAAGTATTCTTTGTTTAAAAAATAATTTAAAATGTTGGTGTCAAAGTATAAAAAAAAACTTTCTACTAATACACATGATTAATAAATATACTATTTGAAAAAGGTATTGCCACAACCATACCTATTCTTGTATTAAAAACCTTCTACTTTTTTTTTCTTTTAAATTGCCATCTAATTAGTTACCACTTTAAAAAAAGCATGCAATGACAGTTAGATTCCATACCTAGGAAGATTGCAGATGAATTTTATTTAATCAAAAATTATTGTGATTACTCAGATAGCAGTTTTATTTTATCAAGTATCATGATCTATATCTTTAAAACAGTTCTTAGTTGTGTGTAAAATCTTAACATTGTTAAAAAGTTAATAATTTGACAACTGAGTCATTTTACAAAGATTCAACTATCAATAAAATTCATCTCTTAAGTTTTTTTAATCCATTATTCAGGCTAAAAAATACCTTCACTTAGTGTTTTCATTTAAAAACAGAAAGTATGCAAATGTCAACACACACACACAAACGGTTGTCATAGGAAGCCACATCAACGAATCATTCATAAAGAATGATTCGCAACCAAAATATACAAAGGCTGCGTTTGGAAAATGGTTCAGTCTTCGGCATTATTTCTTCAACAGAAGATTTTCAAACAAATGATAAATCAATACAATATTCATCTCTATCATTAATATAAACCGAAAGGGAAGAAGAAATGAAATTAATTAAATCTTCTAGAATCATCTGATAACGTCACACATACACCATGGAGTTAGCCTAAGCTATCTTGAAATGTCTGATACAAACGCACACAAAAAAACAGAGTCAATCATTAGTGACTCATTCGCGCTTGTGAAGAAAATAACTATTGTTTGAAGATTTACTTAGTGTGTTAAAGTTGTTTAAAGAATTTTGCCAATAAAAAACTTCCTTTTTTCGCGCTCTTTAAGTAGAAAAGAAAAACTCGAAGAAGATTTCTGTATTTAGGGGAACATATTTGGTAAGATTGGCTATTGTACCTATATCGTTAATTTCTGTTTGTATAGTAGTCTCATAATTCCTGTATTGCAGTTCTGATATTCTTTCTCCAGCCAGATATTTTTGAATTCAGTTATTTTAATTTTATGACAAAACAATAGTTAGGCCTTCGCCGTGATATAAAGTTCTTGAAAATCGCCCGGTTAGTGTATATTTTCGCAGCTTATAGCTGGCTTTGACAGGTGACATAACACTTTTAGGTGAATTTTGACCACCCCCTTTCACTTTTATGTCACAAGATCTCATCCCCCCCCCAACTTCGGAATTCGAATAATTTTAGAAGATATTAATAATAAACTGCAAAAATGAGCATCATGGTTGCCAAGTTTGGCAATTTTAGCCAGCATAAAATCATTCAGGAGGCCTTTGAAACGAAGAAAAAATGCATGCAGAATCGTGTGAAATTGACAAACATGAAATAGAATTAGCCCGATTTCATGTCAAATTAAAAGGTATGTGAAATAAATAAGTGTGTTACATAAAGTTCACACTTTTCAAATAGTAAGTTCTCTTAGATTACAGGAGTTTAAAATTACCGATATTCTTTTTTCCAATACAGAAAACTAATTGTAACTGATTTAAAAAGTGCCATTTTTGTATCAGGTATGATAAGGAAAAAGGCTGTCTCTCAAAGCAGGGTGAATCTAAATTGTGTGTGTTCTAAAATGTTAGCACCCAGTATCTTGAAAATGAAAAATAATTCAAATGCAGATTATAGTTATGCAAGTTAGGCTCAGCTTGTGTATTTGGCACCCGTAGGAATATTTGGTGGCTTTCACTATGCCATTATAGCAGTTTTTGTACAGCTTGAATATTTGCTAGCTCGATAGGATGAAATACTTTGCAGTGCTAAATATGGCAATCTGCAAAGGATTATGTAAAGGAATACTCTAAAAGCGCTTATTTTCATGATCTGTAAGCCATACATTTCACGAAAATGAAGATATCGGTGATTTTGCAAGCTGGAAATTTTGCGAACTTCACATGAATAGAACCGAAAGTTGGAAAATCCCAAAACTACCTAAGTATAGAACCCCTTTTGCATAAGGCATTTTAAGAAACTTCCTTTTGTCCGAAAAGTTTGCCCCCCACCCCATTTTGAATGGCTTCAAAGAAGCTGGCATAAATATTGTAAGTGAATGAGCTGCATTCTATTAATTGTATTATTGTTCCATATTAAAGAGAAAGTTGTATACAGTAAAACCTGTGTTGAACGACCCCCGTATTTAACGACCACCTGGTCTTGTCGACCATGTCTTAGCGGTCCTGAGTACCATCTAGTTATAAATAATGGTTTATTTTCCTTATTGAACAACCACCTGCCTGACGCGACCAACGACCGCTATGTATAAGAAATAAATTTACTTAAAATCCTATTTTAGCGACCGCGAATTCTTAAAAAAATTGTTATTTTCCCCAATTCGAGTAAGTTCGTTGTTCGGATGCTCAGCAATCACGTGGTATGATGAAAACGAAAGTTGACAATTGTTAAGTTGAGTTGTAACACAGCTTCCAGTCACTAAATAATCCATCGAGTCACTGAACGCAATAGAGGCATGCACGCAGTTACTTGCGTTACTGCTTCTTGGAGGATATTTATTAAAAATAGAATTTTATGCAGTTAGACATTACAGTGAATCGATCAGCACAATTTATTCTTTTGAAACATTTCTTCCAAAATTAATTCCATCACAAAACCTGCGGCAAGAGCTAAACATGCAAAATTCAACACAGAACCTGCGTTTATGTTTACAACGTGATTTGTTCTCATGCTTTACATGCTTTTTATTATATTATATCTATATAAAAGCCTTTTCAGTGATAATCGGGTAATTATTGTCTGGATTTAGCAGAGTTTTATACTTCAAAACTTTGAGCAGTGAAAGCTAGTAAGAAAAAATGAATTGAGGGCTTGCCAGGTAAAGGATGACAAAAACGTTTACCTTGATAGTTCTTTTATTTAAGTAATGAAGCATGAAGGCTGGTATACAGATGAGGATGAACAAATGGAAACAAAAAAAACAGGCATTTGATGTGGTACAGCATCTATGTGGCATCGGACATTCTGGACAACAAACCGAATAGCATCACCTTGAGATAAGCTTGTAGTGGCATAATCAAAAAAAGGCTTTGTTGGAAGCTGCGACGGGATGGCTCGCCAGATTAATCGTTTGACTCAGCTCAGAGCATCTCACATGGCTGGCTTCGAGCGTCCTTCCATACGCATCTGTCGCATCACCCTTTTCGCCTCCTCTCTATCACTCTCTCGCGGCGAACGGCGAACTTTTATACTATTGGCCAGGCAACGACGTCACCTAGGACTGCGGACCTGTGACGTGAAAAGAAAAAGGAGAAAATAGCTCCGCGGCAAGTCGCCGGGAGTACAGCGCCTCTAGCGGCCAAAAACAGAAACACATTATGCAAAACGTTTTGCAGCAATTAGGTGCTTGTTTGAAGCGTTGATATTAGAATAATTTTAAGTAAGAACTTTAATTAATAAAAATAAGAGCTATCTGTGCCTTTAGATTTTAAGGCAAATAATTAAAGTTAAGTTATACAGCATTCAGATATAATAAAGAGAACACAGCCACATGTCATGGAACCTTTAAGGTAAGGTTTACAGTTACTTTTCCTAACAATTATCAAATAAATTCCAATTCTATTGATAAAATTAAGTACGCTTAAAATTTTGTCAAAATGTTTCGCATTACCTGAATTCAAAGACCGACCCTCCTTAAAGACCACATTTTCTTGGTCCCAGTAGTGGTCTTTAAAAGCAGGTTTCACTGTAGTATTTAAGAAATGGTTGTAAGAAAGAAAGTTGTCAAGAAAGAGTTTGTGACTGTGCAATATATCATTAAATTTTATAAGTAAAAAGTTATGTGATTTTTTATTATTTGAAACAAACAAAAAAAGTATTTCTTGATTATGACAGGCTTACGAAAATAAGTGCTTTTACAGTCAGGACCGGATTTAGGGGAGGACAACTGGGGCTTTAGCCCCGTGACCTCCACTAGAGAGAAGCCCCACAATAGACATTTTTATGTAAAATTTCCTAACAAATACCGAATGATGTGCAAAATAATTTAAAAAAAAAAAAAAAACTAAATTCTGACAATAAAAGACCAGTTCTCTCACTTTTCCCACTCATTTTTCGTTTTGAATATTCCAAAGCGTGTTTCGAATTCTTGTCAAAATGGCTAATATTAATCTTCGATCTGGTAAATCATGTGTATATTTGCGAGAAACAATCACAAGTAAATCATCGTACTATTATATACATTCAAGAAATGACACACTGGTCATCGAAAGAATTGCTAACTTGTTTGAGAAACAGGGCCGTAACCAAGATGAAAGTCTATGTAGGTTTGAATCTAGTTCAGGGAGCTGACCAAATATAAGTATCAGTAGTTGGGAAAGGAGGGAGGGGGGGGGTTGGAGAGTTTCAATTAGTGTTCTTCAATTTGTACATCTGGGGATAATTCGGTTACCGGGTGTCCTCGCCAAGCGCCGATGAGTCACCAAGATTGGAGGTTGGTCGAAAGTTTGTTTACTTTAGCTTTGAGTCCGATGTCCGTTGTAACCTGTGTGGATTGAGTTGAGGTGTTGGATGATGCTGTAGTTTAATGAAAAAACGCTCGGTGGGTTCATTAAACGATACCAGGATGTTTGGTAAAGGGATTTTGTGATTGGTTAAGGCAATTTAACTGTAATCGGTAAAACGAGGAAATTTGAAATCGGTGAGTCAGTTCTTATTTTGTGTTATTGATGTTTGGTGTGTTTAGTATATGTTGGTTTTGTGGTTAGTTAGTATAAGAAAGCGTTTTGGTGTTATGTTATTAGCTGTTGTGCGTTTTGGATATTTTTCAGGAGTTTCTTTAGATAAAGGTAAGTGTTTTTTATAAAGAATTTTTGCAATTGCTTAAGGTTTTCAATGTGATTTGTAAATGTGTATAAGTACGTTATTTAATCCACCGATGTTGTTTTGAGTTGAAAACGGGCCTGTGTTTGCCCAGTTTACATTAGCTGTATGAGTAGGTTGCTTGTTGTTTTGAGTTGAAAACGAGCCTGTGTTTGCCCAGTTTACATTAGCTGTATGAGTAGGTTGCTTAATTCACTGTTGTTCGTTTAGTTAAAAACGGTTTACTGGTTGCCTAGTTTACATAGCTGTACAACTAGGTTGGTGAATCCACTGAGGTTTTTTTTAGTTAAAAACGGACCACTGGTTGCCGAGTTTACATAGCTGTACAACTAGGTTGCTGAATCCACTGAGGTTTTTTTAGTTAAAAACGGTCCACTGGTTACATAGTTTACATAGCTGTACAACTAGGTTGCTGAATCCACTGAGGTTTTTTTAGTTAAAAACGGTCCACTGGTTGCATAGTTTACATAGCTGTAGAACTAGATTGCTTAATATTCTGAAATTTTTTTAGTTAAAAGTGGTTTACTGTTTGCTCATTTTTAATTGCCTGTTACTGAATTTGCTGACAATTTTTAGTGTTAAGTATGGATGGTGTATTTTGTTTTATTGTTTTTTTTTAAGTGGAATATCTGTGGAATTTTAATGTGTTAAAGTAATTTGTATTTCCTGACAGTGCTCAACATGTTGTATTATTTTATCGTATTATAAAATGGTGTTTCACATGTGAAAAATTTGGCGACAAAAAAAAAAGCGCCTAGTAGCGGGTGTTGGCGAGAAAAAAAAGTCACCAAAAATAGGCGACACCCGGTAACTGAATTACTCCCGTACATCTTTTCTCCTAGAGTATTTACTTCACAAAATGCTATATTTAAGAAAAATATTTCTCATTCAAATCATTAATAATTTTTTCATTCAATGAAAAATACTTAAGTCTCAAGAGTAATTTGATAGGACAGTCTTGAATTTCTGCTATAGTTATTTTTGTACAATGATAATTTATTGATTTTGTACAATGATAAGATATTGTTGCTTGTTACTTGTACCTTTTTGCAGTCCATTGAACACTACCCAATAAAAAAATATCTTTAATGGTGTAGTTCAAAAAAACCATGTGATTTTGGTACATAAATACAAATAAACTAATTAAGTCATGCACTTCAAAATTTTTAGAATGCTTCTTTACAAGCTGTACTTATACACTGAAATAACCGATAAACCTGTATCAGTTGCGAGACTTTAAAAAAAAAAAAAAATTCTTAAAAATTGACAATTTAGTAGGAGTGTCACTTTTCGAAAATTTTTTGCTGTTTAATTCCATATTGCAGAACTTTTTCTTAAAGTTTTATGAAAAACACCGCTGTTTCATTTACTGCGGAGGGTAATACAGCTTATAAAGAATTACCCTGAATTTTTTCGAGTCCCTGGGACAATTAATTTATTTTAATTTGTGTACCTAGACCTTGAGGGAGATTTTGTTTCTTCGAACTACACCCTTACAATAAAAAATATGCTAATAATCAAACTTAAGTATTAAAATTTCCCGAAAACTGTGTTTTTTTTTTCATTTTAAATAAGTATGAAAAGGCAAAATATTATTTAATAGTGATGAGATATAAGCGAGGAGGCAGTTTTAAGTTTTTATCCCTCCCCTTCAGTATCCCACGGGAAGTAAATTAAAGTGTAAGGATATTTAAAGGAAAAGCGGCAGTTATATATTTTCACCATACTTTGAAAAAATTGAAGAACCTGTACTACATTGAGCCAAGAGCAGCAAGATGATTAATTAGCCATGCAGAAATCTGTTCGAGAAATTCACCCGAAATTTGATATCTTTATTCATCTAAAGGTTAATGATTGCCAAGCACTCGTTCAAAAATTTTTTTATTTATCAGTAAATTTACAAAAAACTTTGAAATTCTTACGCGGGGGGAGGGGGTGCTGAAAGACTGCTAGATAGGGCTCAGCTCCCTTAGCTTCACCTCTTGTTACGGCCCTGTGAGAAATAATTTGGGGCCACCACTCCTTTGTTGCCCCAGGGCCTCCACACTTCTAAATCCAGCACTGTTTACAGTAAATGGATAACTGTTTTCATGGCAACCTTACATGAGCAAAGATTAGCGATCATGAGCATGTTTAAATTGCCAAATAAGGAAAAGTCACCATTGGTGGCAAGATAGCTTAGCTGACTGTAAAGAAAACGTATGAAGTACCGTTTTCTTAGGAATAATTATTTACTATATGTATACGTAAGGCGCCAAATTATGAAAAACTGCCATAGGTGGCAAATACGCAAGGTATTCTGTAGGTTCTACACTATTAAAAATAGTGTGTTTTAATTTTTATGCTCCAAGGAACAAGCAAGAACCAAGCAACGTGTTGCTCGGTAACATTCTCTCGGATCCAATATTTGAGTTTTGTCTATGAAAATTATGCCTTTTTTATGAATAAGCCTTATTAGGGTCTGAATACCTCATGCGTAAAGCGAGTATAGTAAGGCTAGGGGCCTTGGCCGCTAGTATTTAAAAAAAAAAAAAAAAAAAAAAAAAAAAAAAAAAAAAAAATCACTTTTAGTAAAGTAACGAAATAAGGTAGACAGCTAGAAGAGCATGCACTAGCGTTAAAATAAAATTCAGATTATTAAACTTTATCTGCTGTGAAAGTGCAATGCTGATTCACAGAGAGGTATTAAGAGACCCACGATAAGAAACAGAAGCACAGAAAGGGAACCTTTGCTGTTGACTGATTGCTACGAAGAAAAGAAAAGAAAAAATATATGTATTAAAAGAATTGTTATGGATTATGATCGCAATTCCTGCCAGTTTTTAGAGGATTATGTTAGTTAACAATTTATCTACCAAAATAAGAATTGCCAAGAATATTAACTTATTTTCTCTTGTTTTTGTTAGGTAATGACTAATTAGTATTAATGTAATACAAAAGAAAATTGAGAAAATTATTAATAAGCACTGGCTGTACGTCTGATGGCTGTTTCACAGCCAATTAATGAATAGTTTTTAAAAATGTATAAAAACAAAACTGAATGAATGCAGGGATCAATGCAGACAAAATTTGGGTCTGTTTTATGCCCCCTTCACAAAAATGCAATCAATTGAATCAAACCTTCATTGGTATTTTACCCATTTTTTTTTTTTTTTTTTTTTTTTTTTTTTGTAAATTATTATTATTTTTTTTTAAGAATTGGCTTTTACAAAAATAGAGAGTAATAATATTTATATTGATGTAGTCTTGTTAAAAAGCTTGACAAATAAAATAATAATAGTAATATAAAGAGTTAATCTCCTTGTAGTATCCCCTGGGTAATGCTAATTGGCTTTGTTAATCAAAAGACCACCTGCATTCCTGCACTACATATCTAATCTTTTTATAATGGAACTCTAATTGTGCACCTGCCCTGAACTCTTCAGAAAACTTCATGTAAGAGTTTTCTGTGACATATTTTTGTTTTCCTATAAAAATAAGCACATTGCATGGGTGGAAAAAACACCCCTCTGAAAAGTTTCCTAGCTATGTCTGCGTGTGAGAGAGAGAAGGGGTGTGTGTGCATTTTTGTAGTTCACACCACTTAGAAAAATACCTAGAATTAGCATATCAGAAACCTATCTACGAGATTTAAAATAATCTTACTTTAATAGAGCATGCTGTCATGATGTAAGCTAATTAAACGGAGTATTTGGTTATGCTTATTCAAAGAAATACAGTAAAACCTCCTAAAAAAGATATTCCATACATTGATAAATCCCTCTGTAGTGATAAAATTTTGCAGTTAAGCGAAATTTCCATACAATATAATCTCTCTTGATATAATGATACATCCCACTAGAATGCTATTTTTATTTGGTTCCTCTAGTATCATTGTATCGAAGTTCTACTATAATTAACAATGAATAGATAAAACATTTCTTTAATTTTATTTCTTTATTTTTATGGTATTTCTATGTACTGTATCAACTGATAAGAGTTGATGTTACATTTGTAAAAGAAGAGGGGGGAGTAGTAGTGATTTTAATATTAATGACATCCATTATTGAAAAATCAAGGGTGTTGCAGTTTTAGTGCTTCTGTAAAATTTGTAAAATAGCATTTCTGTAAGTAATTGTAGTTGATTGTAAAAGTTTTTAAGCCTGCACAAGAAGTAAGATAATGTTAGAGAGAATTATGAAGTTCAATGTGTTTATCATGATTTCTTTTTCTTTTTTTTTTTTTTTTCTTTACAATTATATATTTTTTAATGTTTGTCTTTAAAAACCTGTCTATGTATTTTTTAATTACCAAATCAAAGCAGCTATTTAATGCATCTAGAAATATGTTTTATTATTATAATGATGTACAGTAAAACTTCTTGGGCGCGGCCACCCTCTGTTCTGCAAAAAACGGTTGTTGAGAGAGGTGGCTGCTCAAAAATGTACAAATATTTGGTAGCCAAGATAAAAAATGCTAAAAAATACTGTTTGTTTTGTTATTTATGAAATTGAATACTAATACACAAGTAATTATACAAACATATTTTTAAATTTTAAATGTTAATAAAATATTTAGAAATTTCAGATTGTTTTAAACTTTTCTCTCTCTCCGACAGTACTTCTTAATCTATTTTATTTTTTACATCTGACAAAAGAGTATTTATCCTGATATTCTTCATGCATTCAGAATTTGCCATAATAAAATCTACTTGCTTTTTGGTTTTTCCCACAACCAAAAGTAACCACCAACTTCCTCTCTGAATTTCCTTTTTCATGTGACTTGATCACATCAGTGCGCTGCTCTAAGAATGAAATCACACATTTCTTAGAATGGTCTCTTCTATAACCCACAAAATTTGTACGTAAACATGTCCCGTAAAGAGAGTTGTGAGGTCTCTTCTAGAAGATTCATTAACAGTAAGTAGATAATCGGTACTTAAGAAATGGGTCTTTTCAGGAGGGGCTCGCTTAATAAAGGTGGTTACTCACAGAACTTTCTGTGTATAGTTCAGATTATACAGAGTATATATACAGAGATACTGTGTATATACAGAGATGCCAACTACTATGGATTATCCGTAGTTTCCAAAGAATTTTTTTTTTGAAAATTTGGTTTACTACGGACTAGAGTAAAAGTATATATTTTTACGGAAATTTAAACATATATATAAATTAATTTATTTTATAACGTTTCTAAGCTGCGTACTTTTAATGATCTCCAAAAAAAGGGGTGTGGGGTTATTGCACAACCCCAAAAGCCTAAAACAGACAATTATCGAATGAAATCGGCATCGAATTTGTAATCAGCACCGACTGAAGAGAAAAAGTGTTGAGTCTGGACATCTTTGGAGCATCCGTTGTCTGGGTGGCCATAATTAAACTGCAAGTGTTCAAGGAGTGGTGCAGAGAAAACTACCGGGAATATTCCAGTGAAATTTGGTATTTACACGTTTCAGAACATGCGCAATTCAAATATGCAAAAAAAAAATTGCCATTTTCACCCTGTAGATGGCGCTGTACCATGTTTCAACGCTCACCGGTGGCATATACAACTTCCAAAACTGATAGATCGAGCATAATGACATTCCAAGCGGCATATAAACAATATAAAACATTATTTACAGTTTATCAGAATTCCATACAATTCGCTTCAGTAATTAAATTTTTACAGTATCTTGTAATCAAAAATTAACGTAAATTAAGATCACAAATTAAAGAATCCATAAATGCACTTTGGAAAACAATTAAATAATTTTTTATTCAATGAGATTATCACATGATGTGCTCAATATGTGAACCACCAGATGCAACCACATGCTGAAAACGTAAAACAGCATTTAAAATCTCTGGTGTAACGCACCTCACGTGTCTCGTTCTGCTAGATTTAAATTCAGCAACAGAAGCATGTCATTCTCTGTAAACCATATCTTTCAGATGTCCCCACAGATAAAAATCGCAAGGATTAAGTTCCGGTGAAGGTGGGGGCCAAGTGTTGGCGAAACCTCTGCTTATGACTCTGTCCGCACCAAAGGTATGGTGTAGCAACTTTTTAACAGCTTTAACGATGTAAGGGGGCGCTCCGTCCTGCATAAATACAACGCCATCTATAGGGTGTAAATGGCATTTTTTTTTTTTTTTTAAATATATTTGAATTGCGCATGTTCTGAAACGTGTAGATACCAAATTTCACTGGAATATTCCCAGTAGTTTTCTCTTCCGCATCCCTTGAACACTTGCAGTTTAATTATGACCACCCTGTACTTATATCTGATCAACTCCTCGAAATAGATTTAAAGCTCTACCTAGCTTTTCATCGTGGTTACGTCCCTGGGATTTTCCGATATTCAATCCACAAGATGTCTGATGAACCTGAGATGACTGAACATGGAATGTCTTCTTCTCAGTGGAATTGATCTGTAGGGTCTATTCAGTGAAACCTTGTTTCAGCCGAAGGTCAGTTAAGATAGACTACCAGCTCCAGAGGGAGATGGATTCTACAAGACATAGCCAGCGAGGGGGGGGGGGGGGAAAGGCCACAGAAGAGATTGACGGATGTGGTGTGGGTGATATTAAAAAAAGCAATGAGAGATCTGGAGTGGGCCCTTGAACAGAAAAACTGGGAAAGATTCTTGTAGATTTTTTAGAATAACACCGAGAACTGAACTTACATTGGACTATCTTCAAAGCATTATGTATAAGAATAGAGCAACCATGATGAGAAATGAGTATCAATTATGCATATGTGTAAATTGTCAAAGAAAATGAGAAGTCGCCGTTGGTGACAAACGTTTAAATAATTTCGTGTAAAATCAATAGTTGCCACGAGAAGTTTTTGGACTGCTATATAACAATTGAACATCAAATCTGGAAGTATTTTTAAAAAGCTTATAATTATTTTTAAAAATAGTGATTTACCGAGTAACTTTATTCTCCATTAGTTTTGTTTAGATATTTGTTTTAGATACTGGACCTAGTATTATTACTAAACAAAACGTAAAGGGTTTAATTCTATGTAAAGTTATATAACACTTCTACCATTCACTTTGTTCAAATTTTTCTTTCACAGGTGTGGCTTGCCTTTGTTTCGCCGATTTGCTAATGCAGTTGCAGCCATTCAATCATTTGGTGTGCCCTGAAAACAACAATCGCTTCGCTTCGATTAGCAGATTACTTGGAATGGTGTAGTCCCAAACGAGTTGCCGAAGATGTCCGATTCATCTGATGAGAATGTGGTGGTAGTTACCGGGGAGGTTTCTTCCGGAGACGAGGAAGCAGTAGAAGAGGAAGGAGAAGAAGAGGAGGAGGTAGGAGTAGAAGAAGAGGAGGAGGTAGGAATAGAAGAAGAGGAGGTAGGCGAAGACGAAGAAGAGGAGGTAGGAGAAGATGAAGAGGAGCCGGAAGGAGAAGATGAAAAAGAAGAAGGAGAAGATGAAAAAGAAGAAGGAGAAAACGAAAAAGAGGCAGAAGGAGAAGAAGAAGCTGCCGACAATCCGAAGGTCTATGTCGCCCAGGCTTTTGCCTGCAACCATTGCGGGAAGGTTCTCGCCAGCAAGAAGAGCCTGCAGCGCCACCTGCGTGGACACAAGGGGAAGTCCCTGACGTGCTGCGTCTGCCAGAAGATCTTCTTTTACAGGAGCGAGCTGGAGAGGCACTTCCGCAGGCACACGCGGGAAGAACCGTACACGTGCGACATCTGTGAGATCACGTTCAACTTGCGCTCCGACCTGATGGACCACCTGCGCATTACACACACCAAGACTGAGAGACCCTTCGCATGCGGCGTCTGCGGACAGGCCTTCTCCCTGAGGAAGGTCCTGGAACAGCACATGCATGTCCGACACCCCGGCAAGAAGAACAAGTCCTGGCCACCCCACACATGCGACGTCTGCGGGAAGGCGTTCTCCCGCCCTGACGCCCTGGAGACGCATGTGCGGTGCCACACGGGGGAGAAGCCATACGCGTGTGACTCGTGCTCGCGGACATTCGTGCAGCGGGCACAGCTGGTCGAACACTTCGCCTCTGCTCACAGTTCCGGCGGCAGGCCGTTTGCGTGCGATGCCTGTGGCAAGACGTTCGCCCTGAAGAAGACGCTGTTGCAGCACGCGCGGATCCACTCGGACAAAAACAGTTTCGCATGTGGCGTGTGCGGCAGGGGGTTCGCTAGGCGCGGCACGCTAAAGACGCACATGCGCCTTCACACGGGGGAGAAGCCGTTCGCTTGCGACTTCTGCTCGAAGGCCTTCGCCAACAAGGGAAGCATAATAGCTCATGTTTGTGGCCGCACAGGAAAGGCCGCTTCCAACGCCGGAGCCGTTCTGAAGCCTTTTGTCTGCCCAGTGTGCCAGAAGGGGTATACGCAGAAGATAAACTTGCAGGACCATATGCGTGTTCATTCCGGTAAGGATCCCTTGCAGTGCAAGAACTGCCGCAAGGCTTTCTTAACCAAGAAAAGCCTGATGCAGCACTCCCGCACACACTCGACGGAAAAGCCGTTCTCCTGCAGCATCTGCAACAAAAAGTTCGCCCGTGGCAGCGCCCTCAACAAACACTCCCTTATGCACATTGAATAACTGAACTGGTCTCTTTTCTGGCCAACGTCAGACTTCGTTCTTCAGTTTTGTATATACTCTTCCAGATTGTCAATGCCGAATGCCGTGTTTATTTCAAGTAATTTTACTTGCTCCCACCCATCCGCCAAAGAATGGATTGGTTGTGGAATTGAAACGTGAAAGTATCCTTGTCCCCTCGAAATTCCTCCTCCCTATACATTCGTAGTCCAATGCCAAGCCTTTGCCACGATGACGGAAACCTGTTAAAACCCGAAAGAGGACTTGTATATGAATTAATACTTCCTGAAAGCTTGTAAATACACCAAAATAAACATGGGATTTGTTTATTGTCTTGTTCGAGTGATTATAATTTTTTTTTTCCCCGCTGAAAACTTTTCCAACAGGCAGCGTTTACTTGGCCTAGCCATTTCTGATTTTTTGCAATTTGACCGAAAATTGCGTTCAAATTTTCTCTTTTGTTAAACAAAAAAAAAACTTGTTATCTTCATCACAGATTGATTCTTCAAATGCGTCAGCGAAGAAAAATTGCATATGTTTTGAAATTCAGTACATTTGTACCAACATTTGTGTGGTATGAAGAACTTAATTCTTTTTCTAAAAATATGAATAAGACAGGGAAAGATTCTCATTTAAACTTGTTATCGCTGGGTATTGATCGCTGGACGTTAATAGGTTAATCAGCAGAAAATGAAAGAAATGCAAGCCTAGGTCTGCAATCGACGTTTCTGCCCACTTCAAAGACCAATGGAGGAAATTCAGACTACGTTCTATCAGTATTCATTCTCTAGTAACAGTCTCGATAGAAGATTCATGATGGCTCCTTTTCTCGCGAGAAGATTGGGAGCTCCACTGTGCCACGTTCGTTTAAGGAACATTCGGATGTGTCACACTCACACATAGGCTGTGGGATGCAGACTCTATAATGACTTCACCGATTCCAGTTTTATGATTGGTTTAAAAACTGGAACCGGTCAATAAATCTGCCCAGACAGCACAAACTTGTCCAGAACATGTTCATGTTATATCATGGAGAAGTTCTGGCTATTACTGACTTTCGCAAACTTGTCTATATCTTGTCCAGAATACGAGCCAAACTTGTCCCGATGTCGCACCCTAATAATATCCACATGGATATTATTACTATCTATGTAAACATGTAATGGATGTCCAGAAATTGGGTTTTCCCGTTTATGTCAATATAGAGACTTAATTGAGATGTTTACACATCCATTTCATGTCATTTTATAGACTAATTATAGTTTTTGCATGTATGTCAATATAGATACTTATTTGGGGTGTTTATATCTCCATTTCATGTCACAGTATAGAAACATTGTGAATTTTCCAAAAGATATTAAAATGATGTCCAAAAGATATCTTGTTATACACAGTGGGCATATTTTGGAAAGTTTGTCAGGAAATCGACATAAAACGGGCAAGTGTGCTGTCTGGGTGGTTTATTGACCGTCATTATGGAGCTCTGCATCCCAGCTCAAATTGAAAGTCATTCGCAATCTGCTAACGTAGGTTGGTGGTCAGAAAGATAGCGGTAGGGCTTTAGGTGTAGATTCTCCCTACCGAATGTTTACATGTAACGCACGTTTCAAGTTACGTCATTTGCTTAAACGAACGTGGAAGAATAAAGCCCCATATTGTCGCGACGATGGAATTAACGACATCCACTGAACAAACAATTAGGGCTGGGATGCCGACACTTTTGTCCGTCATTATAAACCAGTTCTATAAACCGATTGGTGGTTATAAACCAGTTTTATAGAGCGACTGGTGGGTCGGGGCCTTCGCAATTAGTAACGGGCCTGCGCGTATATTTTGATGAGCCATCCAAAGAGGCCTACTAATGCTCGAGTCTTCACGTATACATAAGGCATTTTTTAAGCTTCCCAGTGCTTTCAAAAGTTATTTAATGTAGTTTTAAGTAGTAATTGTGTTACTAATTCAAGTAGGAACTCATGATTAATTTGTTTGCTATGATACATATTGACATAAAGAAAATAGATGCATATAATTTGAAGGAAAAACAAAGTAGCGCTTACTCTCATGATTCACGATTGCTTATTTAGTTTCACAAGTGGATATTTAATATACTTTAAAATAACTAAATACACAAATGAGAAAGACATCTTTATAATGAATATTTCATGAACGTAGTCGTATTTCCTACGTTATTTTAAACAATTCAACATTAATCTTTAACAAATGATGTATTAAAGCGCATTTCAGTGTTTCCGGGATATCCTGTATATTCGAGAAAATTGATAAAATACGCTCTATAGCGTGATCCCTGAATTAATTATTCTTTAATAAAGACATTTCACGTAGTATATATTATTCTTTTGTCGCTTTCTCAATCGAACTTAGGAATTGAGCAAGCATAATGAATGCTTGTACAAAATATTAACTACATTTGAAGTTTCTGTATAAACGGGCAAAAATCAATAATTTATAATTTACTGTATTTCTGCACTGGAACCAGATGTAAGTCTTAATCACATAATCAAGGCATATATAACTGATAAATAACATTTCCAACTGGCAAAATTAAATTGTCTAAATAGTATCACAACGTCATGCTTATTTACAAGAATAAAAACTACTTAAGCAATACGAGTTCTGATTAAAATAATTTATTTATAAATAACACATGAGTAATTATTCACTAAACATGATTTACATACATATTTTTAGAATTTCTAAATACATTATAAGCGTTCACTTACCTTTACATTCAGAGCAAAATGTTCGAATTTTAGGATAAATTTTCATGAAAGAAAATGGCGCAAGCAGGGGCGTAGCCAAGGGGGGGTTATGGGGGTCATAACCCCCCCCCCCCATGAGAAATTTTTCTCCATACAAAATGTATATTCTTCACTACATTATCACACATATGTATACATATATATGAAGTCCAGTAGTCGTAACCCCCCCCCCCATGAAAATTTTCTGTCTACGCCCCTGGGTGCAAGATTCACAAAACGATTACCTACATCTAAAGTTCTTTAGTATGACAAAAGTATAAAAAAATTGTTTTAAAATAATATAACATTTATAATACTTAGAATAATAAAATAGAATACTGTGACTGGGGAAAACAGGCCTCAATGATAAACTCATTTTTAGGAATGGCAACTCATAAGCAGGCCCGTTGCTTAGCGATGGCCCCAGGTGTGTCTGCATCCCATCCTAACTTTGTTAAACTAACGCAACATGGCTCGGCTGAAACAACTGCCTAGATTGATGGTACTCGGCTCTTACATACATTTAGAACAATTGAGAATTTGCACATTACAGAAAACAATGAGATGGAAAAACCATGGATGAAATTTTAAAAATTAGGCTGGGATGCAGACCTCTGTTGACCGTCATTATAAACCAGTTTTATTGACGATTCCAGTTTTTAAACCAGAAATAAAACTGGAATCGGTCAATAGAGTCTGCATGCAAGCCCTATTTTCATTCTCTCGCTGAAAACTGCTGGAGCGGGAATCGAACCTTCAGCGTTTCTACCGCAACTTCGCTCTCTGCCAACCAAGCTTCAGCGACTGCAGGTTTTCCTTATTGCGGCCGTATGACGTTAATATCCTGGAAAGCTGGTGAGATAGATAGCAGTAAATCCTGAACGCAGTTTTAGATGATCTAGCTCACAAACCTGATTCACGGTAAGGTCAAACGTGTGAAGTCGGTGGTGCTTACCTGGACAACGTACGGAAAGAGTTTACAAGTGTTTTGAACGGTAAGTTTATTAAATAAGTGTTAATCAAATTCATTTTTTATATGACTTTTAAACAAAATGGTTCAGTTAAAATGTTTTATGATTTCGATCTATCTATTAGTCTATCCGTACTCCAGCTGCCCTAAATATGGTAGATTATTGAGAAATTAATACATGTCGTTGCTATTAGGGATGTAACGTATAGTGATTTTGCCGGATACCCGGAGCTCCTTTGGTTAGCGGATACGGATATCCGGCACTAAACATGCATTTAGTTATCAAGTGTGTTTTTTCATTTTTTTATATCCTGATATCAGAACAATAAACTGCAAACATGTTTCACACACCATTAAAGTATTTTTTAAATAATTGACTTATAATTTGCAAAAACTAAATATCTTTTCATATATGTACATAAAAAAGTTACTTAAAATGTAAAAAGTTGAAACATTCTTTTCATATGTGCACTACTGGCAGAAGCAAATAAATTTTAACCATGACACATTAATTAATGTATCTATAATTGCAGATTATTTTCACAAAGAAATGCATACTTTTTTTTATTTATTTAAGAATAAGATATCTATTTTGGTAAGACACCTATGATAGATGAGTTAATTTTTTTAAACACAGGTTTAATTCCTTTTTCTGTTTTAATAATTTAATATTAATTTACATTAAGTCATTTTTAGTTTTATTTTAAGTTAATTACTTTTACTGAATGATAAATAAAAAGTAAATTTCTTTTAAATATTTATAATAAATTATAAAAATTGAGTTTAAAGCTATGTACAGGAGCACAAAAATTTAGCTAACTCATGGGCAGCCCCAGTGAAGGGGGCATGGGGCGTATAGCCCTTCCGTACTTTTTGTTTTAGAACGTTAGATTCGTATTCTTCACGATCCCACACGTTTAATTTGCATTTTGAACATTTTATAGACTATCTAAAATGTACAATGGCCCTCTCCGAAAATTCAGCCTGGAGCCAACTATATACAGAAACATAAAATTTGAAAAGTGCATAAAAAAAGTTGTAGTCCAGGCCCTGGATGTGTGCATATTTTTATCAACAGCTATTATTAATACAGAGACGACAATGATTCCTAATAATTTCTGTGGAACTATGAAGTTTGTGAACGTGTAAGAAAGTGATTTGATTGTAGATTTCTTTCTGAGTTAAACCTTATTTTTTGTAGACGTTTTTGATGCTAACTCTGGCGTTCAGCTTTCTTCGGGGGCTTCTGTGTTCCTATGCATCACATGAGGAAATGGCGGTCAGCAGAGGATGTTGAATTTAGAAGAATGGATGAACTGACATAGTTTGATATGATGGGCCAAACTTCGGGATGTTTAGCGAAGTCGCGGGCCGTATAATTTGTATTTATATGAAATTTTCAGTAGTTTATATGGGTTATATTACTGAGTTTTAACATGTTCTGCTTTGCTGATCAAAAACCTGTCCTATTTTATCTTATCACACTGGAGATATTTCAAAACAAGTTAGTTATGCATGTAACCAGCAAAAAAATAATTTCTACTGTACAGGTTGACCCAGAACTCTTAAAAAAAAAAAAAAAAATCTAAGAAACTGGTAGCGGAATCAAGACTTTCAAGAAACATATTGCAATATGGGGTTGGAAACGCTGTCTTCATATATCCATTAACCCATTTATGCCTAGTGTCCCCTTTTTGGGACGGCAATTTCGCTATCGGTCGAAAACGTTATTTTTCCTAGCCTTAATTCACGAGTATTGAGCCTCAACTCCACAAAATATTTTAACATGACCAAGTAGGATGCTGCCATTTCAATTTTTATTAAAGGCAATCAGTTTCATTTTAATCATCATCTAAATTTTCATTACTTAGCAGAATATGTAGCCTAAAGGGTAGAAGTATATTAAAATTTGTTCTTTTATCTTAAAAAATAAAGGCTGCCTAATAAAGCATTTTGAAGAGATGTTCAATTTAATTACTTTAATTAAAAAATGAACTTTAACTGCTGTTAATCAGTCGAAGCTAAATATTGATATTTTTTATCAGATTTTTAATAGCTTTATAAAAGAAGCAAATAAAATACAAGTATCCCGTTGGTAAGATGTATGAAACAAAAAGTATTTTAGTACCAAATTTTGAATTTCCATTATATTACAGATTTATTTCATGCGCTGTAGAGAAAATGAAACTGAATTTAAAGATATAGTAACCTTTGAAAATTGTCCAACTTAACTGAAAACATTCCGAATTTATCGAAGTAAAAAAATGTTTTCTATATACAGTGAAACTCTTCGAATACCCGTTCCCACTTGAGAAATTTCATTTTTCACAAATCTTGATTACTAATTAATTTTTTTAAATATGTTATTTCCACTTTTTAAAAGTTTTTATCTTAACAGGTTTTACTTTTTCCGAATTTAACATGTTGCCTGGAAACGTTCATTTTTTTTTTTTTTTTTTTTTTTTTTTTTTTTTGCGTAATCTATATTATCCAGGGTGGACTATTCATAAGAGTGGTACATCAGATGATCTTGCTAATTTCGATGTCCTAATTTTTATTGGTATGATTGATTCCAGGTATGCCATGTAACTGGAGCTGTAATTCAACGAGTTCAGTTCTGTTGACGTAGGTAGCTTTTTACCTTGTTTAAAGAATGGTCTCGTGCAGTTTTTCTTATTACAGTTTTGAGTCTGCCTTCTGTAATCAACTGAAGAAAAGAGGTGTTGGATTTAAGGAACTTCGTACTGTCAAGGAATTTTTCAGCTTATGGAGATTTAAAAAAATTATGTGTACCGTTGAGAAATACTTAATAAAAAAAATTGTATCATTGAATAGTGTGTTTTTAAAATCATGCCATACACATATAACAGGTCTGCACCAGAGGGTGTCAGGATGCGCGTGGACTTTATTGGGATGCGTAGATGGAGACTGTATGGGGATGCGCATCTCCTTGTGACGTCAGTGATGACGGCTTCAGGTTCTACTTCGAGATGGAGGATTACTGAAATTGCACAGAGGTTGCGAGGTAAAGTGATTTTCTTGATGAACCCAAATCTGGAATTTGTCACTGTGGTAGAGAGAAGATGGCTGCGGTCAGAGCAGTGATCCAAGTCAGAACATCATTTTTTGGCAGTGTAGGAGATATTCTGCCGCAAAGATGGCGACCGAGGGATCTTGAGCTTTTTGCAATACATATTGAAGACTTGCCCTCAAAAATTCAATATGTATTGCAAAGACCTCTCGGTCGCCATATTTACGTGTAGAATATCTCTTTCTACAATGACAAAATGACTCGGATCTCTCCTCTGAACACAGCCATCTTCACCCTCCTTCTGCAGAATCCAGATTTGGACCTCATCAAGAGAATCGCTTTACCTCGTAACCTCTGTGCAATTTCAGTCATCCTCCATCTTGAAGTAGAACCGGAAGCCGTCATCACTGACGTCACTAGGAGATGCGCGTCCGCATATAGTCTAAGTCCACGCGCATCCTAACACCCTCTGGTGCAGACAAAGAATTCCTCTAAAACCCCTTTGCGTCTGTAATGTGTTTAATAAAACAGGACCAAAAATTGAAGAAAGCCAAACTTTATTGTAACACAATTTACATAATATATTGTCAGAATTCAACAGAGCATTCCGACGAGCTTAGGGACTTACCTCACCCTCTGCGTGAAAACTTCGGGCTCTCTCAACCCTTTGACGCGCAACCCTTCCCCAATGTCGAAAAATTGCAGCCGTTGCCATCACTCGATTTAACTACCAGCAAAATGGCGGTCGATCGAATCGCCCATCGCGTGCCGCAGAGCTAAACATTTTTGACACAGCTGACACAAACTGGCGATTCGATCGACTTCCGTCTGGCTGGTGGTTAAATCGTGCGATGGCAACGCCTGCACTTTTTCGACATTGGACAGTCTATCTAGATGTCCTCCTTAAGTATTTAATTAAACCGCGCGTTAAAGGGTTAATGGTTTTCAATGGGAAAGACATGAATTTCAACATTTAAAGAAAAAAAGTATTAAATTAAAGTTTTTGGATGATTGTAATGCATCGAATTGGTTAACTAAACCTTCAACTTTATTTTTTTGCGGCATTTTTATGTTTTGAAGTGATTAGGATGATTAACTCTCGTCGAATACCCTCTTTCTAGGTTGAGTACAATAGAATTTGCTCAGTCATCTGAATGCCAGACGTCATTCGAACGTCGAAATGCTCTATTGCAATAATAATTACAACCACAAAATGATGTACACTCATGTCCATAAATTAAGGATAATGAAGTTCAGGCAAAGAAAGAGAAAGAAGCAAAACAAATTTGACTTATTTGTAAAGTCTATTTATTAAACAAAAAGTAAAGAGCAAAAAAGATGCTATATATTTGACATAATTAATAAAAATTGCAAGTTTTACTCCCTTGACCAAATTTAAAAAAAGAACCTATTTACAAAAAACAGTATAACATGGTTAGTAGGATGGTTAATACGGAGTATTTCTCCCGGACGATTCAATACAGGCCTGACAACGCCTAGGCATGCTGAGTATCAAATGATCAATCTGATCTTGGGGAATATTACACCACTCATCAAGCAATGCACTCCGAAGTTCCGGTAGACAGGTGGGAGGGGTTGACGGGCTGCAATTCGTCGGCCAAGCATATCCCACACATGCTCTATTGGATTCAAGTCCGGTGAGTATGCTGGCCAATGCATACGGGTGATATCCTCCGATTGAAGGCATTCGTCTACAATGTTTGCACGGTGAGGACGGGCGTTGTCATCCATAAACACAAATTCAGCACCCATGGCGCCCCGAAACAAACGTACATGTTGTTCCAGAATGACATCCCGATAGATGTGGCCTGTCATCGTTACACTCTGAACATGCAGGTCAGTTCTGGAACCAAGAATAATTCCTCCCCAAACGAGCCATCCTGCACCACCGTAACGGTGTCTTTCAATGGTGTTCTCTTGGTGGTAACGGGTACCTGGCGCTCTCCAGATGAATGTCCGGCGAGAATCAGACTCCAAACTAAACCTGGACTCGTCGGAAAACATCACACAAGACCACTGTTGCGGTGTCCACAATGCATGCTCTCTACTCCAGGTTAATCGCAGGCGACAGTGAGTTGCGGTAAGTGGAACACATCTGACAGGCCTACGAGCATATAGACCAATGTGCCCTAAGCGTCTGTACACGGTCTGCCTTGAAACTGTCGTACCGGTAGCTGAAGAGAGCTGACGAGACAGGTCTGATGCTGTACTCCGTCTGTTTCTTTTGGCAGTAACTGCCAAATAGCGGTCCTCATTCGGCGTTGTAACTCGGGGGCGACCTGTGCTGTAACGTCTACTCACATTACCATCATCTTGGAATCGTTGCCAAAGCCTGGAGATGACACTCTGGGCGATTCCAAGTTCCTCGGACACTTCCAGCTGGGTACGTCCACATTCCAGTCGTCCGGTAATTCTGCCACGTAAAACATCATCCAAATGCCTCCTTTGTGCCATAACTATGCGGTTTTTGCACTGAAAGGCTTTCACAGCGCTTGTGAACAATTTTACTTCTTTGCCACCATTCCTTATATACCCCTCTCTTACACTCTCGTCATTGTGACGTACCATCCACGCCATCTAGTGGTTTCCTGTAATTTGCATATTCTTCTTCAAGATGTGTGTGATCATTCCACAGGTGAAATTTTTATTTTAGAGATCAATTTCTGTGTGATTCTGAATTATCCTTAATTTATGGACATGAGTGTATTATAAAACCAGAGTGGAAAAATCACGAGAACACCAGTGACAGAATATGCACAAAAGGAAACTTTTCTTTCTTAAGGGATGCTACATAGGCATAACCTATAAACTGCAGAAATGGTAATGTGTTTGCTTATATCAATATGGTAGTAGTGAGCTTTCATTCATTGCCGAGACCACGTGGCTGATTTTAATTTGCAACATTTTG
Source organism: Cheiracanthium punctorium (assembly GCA_038373885.1). Classification (NCBI taxonomy): domain Eukaryota; kingdom Metazoa; phylum Arthropoda; class Arachnida; order Araneae; family Cheiracanthiidae; genus Cheiracanthium; species Cheiracanthium punctorium. The sequence continues at coordinate 68,778 of JAWZYV010011684.1, forward strand.
TTTCTAATACAGCCAGATGGTTATTATTGGACTAATTTTTATTCCGTTCTTCACTCTAATTTTATAAGATCCACATAATTACACGACTTACAGAATAGATGTGAAAAATTCTTCAGACACTGTCCAAATGACTTCATTCTCAAAAAATTCTCAACAACACACTAATTCATGACAGTTTTGCAGCGGAAATTTTCCATCAGCGCATTGTTACTTCTTAGAACGACTAATCAGGCAAGTCTGCTCTTTAAAAAAAGACTGTAGAGTATTGCAGTTCAGATAACCTGCCAGGAACTGGTGAGAACTTTAGTCAAAACACGTATCTGCAAAAGAAAGAGTTATAAGAACATGTTAAAAAAGGGGGGGGGGTAGATTAGATAAAATATGGATGAAACTTAAAGGTTTAGGGTTTTCTGTTTGAGTTTAAAATTTTAAATACACAGATACATTGATACAGTTTATTATAACGATTCTCAGAATACATCTGCTCCTGGTTGAAGGCGGATTGCAAATAAAAATATCAATGAATAGGAAGATTTCAGTAGTGTGGTTTACCAAAAGATCTAATATTACGGTAGTGTGGCTGCTACACCAGGTACTATTCTGATGAAAGAACCAAAAGGTGATACCCAAAGAGTTAGCCGTTCCTGGTAGCGTCTCCCAGTATTTTATTCATTGTGTATAACGATAAAGCCGGAAGGAGAAGCTTAAAAAACGGGATTCAAACGAGACAGAATTCGTATGAAAGCAAAGTTTCTTATTCAAACGAAACAAGCCGAACTTTTTTTGATAACGTGACACCGCGAATACTCGCACGATCGTTCTGGCTTTCGAACATTTTGCCGTCATCTTTAGGCCGTAGGTCCAAAAAGGCTTAGCGGCTGGATTTCTCGTTTTCTCAAAACACGAGGCAATGGAATTTCAGTGTTAAGAATTTCTATTAAAATGTAAGTAGTTCGCGAAACTTTTTATTATTTTACATTGTTTTATTAGAAAAGATTCAGCTGAAACGAATGCGGGCTTGCCTACGCGAAAATGAAGTAAATCTAGTTCAGGTATCGCCATCTTCTAATCACAAAGTGAAATTTTGTTTATTCAATTACAAAGTTGAAGTTATATTTGTTTAAAATTTTTAAATGCTAATTATTAAAAATAAATATGGCTTGCCTCAAGTGGTTAAAATTGCTTTTTACGTTAATCGTATAAAAATACTTAAAATTTAATGAAAAAAAAAAACAAAAGAAACAGAAAATCACATTAAAAATATATTAAGGCTTTTTTTTTTTTTGGAACATGAATGTATACCACACTTTGAAATTTTTGTAATCAAAATTACACACATTGAATAGAAATAATAAGTGAACACTACTAGGAAAATAGAAACATTTTTTTCTTCAGTCACTATCACTCATTTGGAACAAAAAAAGAAACACTTCAGTTTGTGCGAGTAATTTTAATTAAAAATCTTTTACAGTGTAAATAAATTGTTCAACTATACATGTAAATGATTATTTATATTAATTTTTCAAAGTTATACAATTTTTTTTTTTTTCATTTTGCAGTTTTTCTTTTCCACAAAATTAAGTATTTTCGTTATAAGATAAAACACATATTTTTACGTAGAATATATGTTAAAAAGAAATTTTATACAGTTTAGGCAAGCATTTTTTTTTTAATAATTAAAGATCGGATATAAATTTTCGCTCCGGTAACCCTCAAAATTCGAACATTTCATTTGAATCCGTTTTTCTTGCCGTGTGATAAAGTGATCGAACTGTGGGAGGAAAAACTACGTTTCGGAGAGGATTGATCGCGTTTCATTTGAATCTGACCCCTAATGTCTACCAATTACACCTACGTCGGTCAAAGAGGAGCTTAGAAGACAGCAACCTACCAATAATACCCATGGTTTTACCTGTAGCTACCAAGCAGGGTTACCAGCTAATGGCTCCAAAACTCATGGCTTATGGCCTTTCCCTGCGTTCTGTTCTCCTTAGACGGCACATCAAGATAAAAAATCTCAAAGTGATGCTATAAAGGAAGTTAGGAATTCTTATTCGTTGATAATATCAAAATGCTGATGTCAGAAAGTAGATAATGAAATGAAAAAACGAAGCCTATGTGTGGGCCTGTAAATAAATAATAAAAACTTTTAAACAAATTATAAGCTTTAAATTTTTAAATGCAAAATATACAAAGAAATAAATAATACAAAGGAAAACAAATCATCAAAATCATAACATTAAGCATCTCCTTCGACGCCAGTTAAATCGTAGCTTGTGCAGTACTAGATTTAATGTTATCTCTAATATCTTTATTATAGTGAATCGAAATCCGAAAGTTATTTTTAGGCTAGTCATACTCCGAGTAATGATTAGTCTCAGACATTACTAGGATGAGTTTAGTAATTGTTATCAGCAATATACCAAACACGGTTGAAAACAAATCTGGTTGAACGAAGAAAACGTGTGTTCAGCGCCACATAGATAACAATTACTAAGTGTTCAGGCAATTTAACAGCGCATATACAGGGTGTCCCAAAGCAGGTGATAGTGTGGTAGGGGTGTTTAAAGACTAGCTCTCTGGTCGATGTCTGTAATCGACTTGGTAAGATTGCATCTGGTTCCCAATCGGATGAACGGACTTTAATTCAGTTTCTTTTGTTTGAAAAGGGATTTAATCTTAATGGTGCTTAAGTTCATACGTCGATGATTTTTTAAAAATAAAACGGCGATAATTGGAGGGTTACTTGCATCAACCCTCCAATGCTCGAATTTTCAGCAGGCCGTGGGTAATATCTAGCATTTAATCTTTTTTTACCGTGTCGCGTAATTTTAATAACTGCTCAAAAGTATTAATTTTTAAATCTAGTTTATCGCAGAAAAGGTTACGTTTTTGCGAGAAATGTTTTGTAAGATACGAAAATTATCTGTGGAAGTGATAAAACTATGAGAAATTCCTTATCTATATAGTTGCATTAGCAGGTGTGTATCTTTATTAATAGCAATTCTCAATCAAAAATTCAGTCAAAGCATATTCCGAGTACTCTAATATGGCTGCGATGGAAGCCGCTTTTACGCTCTTGCTGAGTTTAGTTGTGGTTGGTGCTACTAAGGGATATTCGCCTAGCAGCGTCAGTTACGACTGTCCAACGGTCGACCCAGAGCCATGTAGCTGCAATAAAGCTTATGGAAACGTATATTTGTTGTGCTCTGGACTGAGCAACAAGCAACAGTTGCGCAGCGCTTTCCAAAACATGGCAGGATACGGAATAACTGAGTTGCAGATCATAGATTCGAACGTGACTCACATTCCCAGGGATCTCTTCAAAAGTTCTCCAGTGAGTCGGATCAGGATCCGGAACACCATGATGATGTACCTCTTCGACCGAGACCTGGAATACGGATCCGATTCGCTGACAGATATCATACTAGAAAAGATCGATTTCGAAGGTGGCTTGGACTGGAACCTTCTGGAGAACTTGGAGAGCCTGCGGATTTTTAGCGTCACTGGCTCCGAGCTCGAGAGCCTTCCGTTCAGCTCTTCGGAGCTTGAGCTGGAGCTGGAAGCGTTGATTTTGGAAAGGAACCGTCTGGAGGTCCTTCACGAGTTCTCGTTTCAGTATTTCAGGAATCTCAAGAACCTCAAGCTGAACAAGAACCTTCTTCGGAGGTACGATCGCAGCATCTTACCCCTGCCAGAATGTGGGCTGCAGTTCTTAGACCTAAGGTAAAAATGCATTTTTCTTAGCACTAGAATGCTATTACCCAATTTCAAACCACGTTTTTTTTTGTCTATGCAACTTCGTTACGCTAAATCCCCCTTTCCAAACCGAATAAATACAAATGAAATGGTTTTTAAACCTTTGTCTAAAGGGTTGTCACATAGCAGTGGGGTAGTGGTATGACAAAAGTTGTCGAGATCGGACATTTTTGGCGATTTTTCGCCAAAAATGTCCGATCCGAATAAGTTTCCAAAACTAAACACAGATTGGGGATATCTTTCGCGAGAAATGGCCAAACTCCTCTGCATATTCAATGACATTTAATGTCTATAGAGATGCCTATATTAGTATTATGAAGGTGAAGTGAAGTACAGTTAGAGAATATATCTGACGAGAAGACTGTAAAACTGTTTTAGTACCCCTAGCTACAGCACTGCCCACATCATAGAGTCTTAAGAGACGAAATAGGTATGAGAACTCCGTACAGAGGTCACGTGATTTTTACGTTGACCAATGGGTGGTCCCAGACTGTCGCTTCGCCTTCTAAAGAGCTGCAAGGGAGTAATGTTAGTCATTTATCAATTACAAATTCGATAAAACGCTGGCTTTGTTTAGCCCATGTGTTTAGCCAGCCTTAACTAGACTTAGCCAAAATATCATTAATTTTGTCTCTAGGGAAAAAAAAAACCTTTGTTCCGGGTGCCATCCAGTACTGTCAGTCAAATAACACAAAGAGGATTTTCTTGTAACAGTCCCATCATCCACTTTACTCCCACTTTACCCAGAGGTTGTGTGCTTTTATCCAAACAGCCCACAACCTCTGGGTAAAAGCACAACTGCATTTTTACTGTGAGGAATTCTGTGCCCCCGCAAGGCCAACGCTCATTTGAGTCCGTTGTCATACGCTAGAAAGTCAATTCAATGTATTTTTCAGTATCTTCTTACCGGATTACGGAGAAAAGTGTCTTCATTGTGTCTGGGACGTGGTTCTGTGGTTTCACGGGTTAACTTTTGTAGGCGTGTGTAAAAGGGCGATATTACCCCCTTTTACAACAGCCTGCACGTGCAAATTGACTATTAACCCCCCCCCCCCCCCCTCCTCATCAGAGCCACTGCTAAGACTTTTTTAGGGGAGAAGGGCGATGTAGATAAACTGCAAAATCAAATAGTCAAATATGAGTTTACCAACTTACTTATTTTTTTATCAACTATATTACTAACTTTTTACTTTTGGCAACTGCATTTGCATAATTTTGCCAAGTGTATCAGGAACAGAAAGGAAATTATCGTTTTCGTTAAAATTTTTTCACCAGTTTTGCCAACTAGGTATCTAATTTTGCCAAGTTTAATAGAATTTTGCGAGCGTTGGGCGGGGGAGAACCCCCCCTACAGCCCTCCCCTTTAGCAAGGGCCCTGCCCCTCATCGCCTGGAGCATACGACAAATGGACTCAAATGAGCGTTGGCGTTAACGGGTATTGACGGTTATTGCAGTTCCACTTGATGTCTATTTGCAGCAGTGATGTCCTAACAAAGCGAATTTTCCCGCTCTTTTTCCAGCGACAATCTCCTGACTTCCCTGCCTGAGGACGCTTTCGACGGAATGGCGGAACTCCACTCGCTCCTACTCCGAGGCAACAAGATTACCGTCCTCGAAAACTCGTACATGAAGGGCGTGTTCGCGTCCCTCTACTACTTGGACGCTGCTGGTGAGTAGTGAATTTTTTTTTAGCACTGGAATTTTTAAATACCCGGGCTTATCACTGCGGAGACGGATTAATCCTTTGAAGCTGAAGCGTTTTCACATCGATACGGAAGCCCAACGCTGAAAAAAAGTGCAGCAGTTGCACCGATCCATGTTATTACCAACAAAATGACGGTCGATCGAATTCTTGGAGGAGAGAATAATATGGAGTAGGCATGATTGGGGGAAAAGTGAAGTCACAACTGTAACCAGTTTTTCCTCCGTCCGCTTTGTTATTCTGTGGGGAGAAAAATGAAGTAACTGTACGTGTAGCCCTGGAGGGCGTGGCTCGGAGTTAAAGAGCTGTTTGGAGCTCATTGGGGGTGATTCTACCGAGCCTGCTGGTGCACTCCCATGAGTCATCCAAAGAGGTTTACGGATGCTCAGTTATTGGTTCCCGCACTTAGATACGTCATCTAATGGCCAAATCTAACCAATGAGAAACGTCAGAAGGCCTCTTTGTATGACTCATCGGAGTTCACAAGCAGACCCGATAGAATCACGATGGCCCCCAAGCTTATACGACTTATCGAGCCACGCCGCCCTGGGCTACGTGTACAGTTATTTCATTATCTCCCCATAGAAGAACTAGCAGGTGCCCACTCCGTACTTTACTATTAGTTCCTTCAAGATCGAATCGCCCATGTGGCGTCACATAGCTCAAGAAACACAGCTTCCCAGACGTGCCAGGGAATTTTTTTTTGAAATGGTAAAAAAATTTACTTCCAAATTGTGTTCATAGGTGGCGCGTACAGTCACAGTAAGATTCTCGAATGTCTTGTACAGTGTCATCCGATCTTCGTGGCCGACCACTTCTTTCCCTGTCTAAAACGCTTTCAGTCTCAAAAAACTTTTCAGGACAAAATACTGTTTCGACTCTGAGGGTATTTCTTAAACATGTTACGAAACTTTCTCTGAAATGTAGTTATGGATTTTGATTCGAAATGCCCACCTACGCAATGCGCTTTGTCAGTCGCAGTCGCCTTAACTGGAATGAATATACCCGCACCGTCAATGCTGTTTGAAACTCACGAAAAATCCCTATGGGCTCTCTTGGGCTGCTGAAATCCCTATGAGCCCTAGGGGCTCTCCCTATAGGCCCTATGGGCTCTCATGGGCTGCTGAAAACGGGAGATGCAGCGCCATCTATGAACACATTTTGGAAGTAATTTACTTTAAGATGGAAAAAAATAAATTCTTTATTCTGTGAAGCATTATTGTGCCAACCGCGCATTCATACAGCAGCAATTTGTTGTTTTTCTGTGAATTTTTGAAATGTGTCCAGGACTTTTCGGACACCCTGTATATATTTTATTTTTAAATGTTCAGATGTAGCATTTTTATAGCTTTAAATCTTTTACGGATTTCAGAAATCATTTTGGGGGAAAAAAAAAAAACTGCACTATCAGTTTTTTTTTTTTTTTTTGCCAAGGGAAGAAAAACATTTCAACAGATTGTTATATAGACGAATGGGGAAAAAAAACCTGGAAAAAAGGCTGCAGAAACTTTGGCCCTTCACGAAGTCTGATTTTTTGAAGGTGAAGTAATACCGGGGGGTAAATGTGAGAAAGATAGCTGCTCCATCAAGCTGCCAATCAATTCAATAGAGAAAATTTAGAAAAACGAATATACTCGATAATCCTGATAAGAAAACCCAACCTTCTTCAACGAGATTAGATTTCTACTCTGGTTGCAAAGGTCGGTTTCAAATATCCTTTTAAGACGTGATTTTATAAAATAACATTATCACTGAGAAATTTCTTTAATCTGATTTTTCCATCGGTTATCTTAACCTTATACAGGTCTATTTTAAATTAGATTTTTTTTTTATTTGCTTATTTCGTCTTTAAAGAATATGAATGCGTTCTTTAAAGGATATTAGTCATGAAATGGGGAAAAAGATATTGTATACAATCTTCACTGTGTTCCCATTATGGAGCATCGGTCATTTCTGACTGTACCAGGTGATTCAAAATAGATGTTAAAGCGACAATTTTTTAAACCGTGATCGAAGCATACTTCCAATCAGAAAAGTTCGTCCAATTAAGAGTAGCTTTCAGATATGCCATTTTCTTTTATGGGGGGTTGTATACATATTAAAATACGAAATTTAATTTTCATACGGCCCCTCCTTTCCCACCCTTTATATTTAGAAGAATGTTGCTCTTGGCCCAAGAAAATTAATAGAACAAAACCCGTGTCTCCACGTGGAATACTTTACGAGATATATCAATTTGAAAATTTTGGCATGGGTCGCCAAGCAATAAGGGGATGTCTCCAAAGTGAGAAAATGTAATCCCTTTTCAACTGACGTTAATTCATGTTAATAGTCACTCGATAGACAAAGTTGACTCCTCATATCCTAATTTAGAAAGAATTTTCCGGTAAAGCATGTTTGGCAGCCCGTTTCTAGTGGAAGTTACCACGCCATAGTAACGTACACTATTATTTTGTTATTCTCTCTTACACTTTAAAATTCCTTTTCTAGAAGCGTGATGTAATGAGTGGATGACCCCCCCCCCTAAAAAATTACAATATCACTAATTTCATAAAGCAGTACCAATCATTTAAGGCAAAACTGTACCTGTTAATTTCATTCGGTTAAACGTGTTTGATTCCTTTTCTCAACAATGGGATCTTTATTTAACTTTTATCAACTCATAGCTGTTCCCTAAAGTTAAGATTTTTTTCGCTTGAAAACCGATGCCAACACAGCAGGTAAAGTGGTGTAAGTCATCATTTTTAAAAATAAAGTTTTGGCTAATTATTTCACTTAGAGACACGGGATTGGTTTTAATTTTCTTAGGCAAAAAGCAACATTCTTCTAAATATAAAGGATAGGAAAAGAGGGACCGTACAAAAATTAAATTTTGTATTTTGATATGTATACAACCCCCAATAAAAATATGCCCACAGGTGGGAAAAACTACTTTTTTTTTGTAGCGCGCTACAACTACCGCTACTTTTCGAAAAATGTAGTTAACTACAACTACAACTACTTTTTGACAAATGTAGTTAGCTACACTACTTTTGAAATGTAGTCGCTACTTCGCTACTTTTTCGCTACTTTTAGGAGACAAATTTTGCTAACAGATTCAATTTGCATTACATTCATATTTAAGGATATTTATATCCTAATTAGAGAAAACTATCGATATCTAAAGCCTTGGTTTTCTACTCGCGTCCAGCGTGATTAATGACCTCAGCGGGTGTCTCTCGCGTCCAAAGAACGAAAGGTGGTTTCCTTGTAGCGTTGAGCGCCGCAGATTTGGTGGACGCACGGAAGACCCCGGGCACCTTTTCGCCTTTAATTAGAAAAAAACTATTGCTCTAATAAACAACTACCAGGCGAGTATTTGAGCAGGGGGAGGCGGGCCCCCTCCGAAAATGTAAAGCAATTATTAAAAAGGAGCTATTTTGAAACATTTCTTTTAACTTTAGAACAATAAAGTTTAAAATACCGAATCGTCCCCCTCCCCCCGAAATGGAAGCCTAGCCTATATATACGCTACTGGCAACTACTGCTAATTATTGAAGTATTGCTGAAACTAATTAAGTTTTAATACCTCTATGATAAAAATAAATTGGGAAAGTGAGCTCTGAAAGCATGAGAAAAATCATGAGAACTAAAAAAGTTTTAAAAAATATAATAAAATGGATGTCTGAACGGGAAAAAAAGGCCCGTTTTGAGACCCCTTTCATGTTGTACAAACATTCTAGTTTCTTGAGCACAAATCAAAATTAATGAGTATAAAGGCCTTTTTTCATGACTTACCAAATTAGTGATTTATGACGAATGACCCGTGTGAACCATGTAATATTGTATAATTGTTTTAATTGAAAACATCACATATGATATGCATATTATAAAATAATGAAAACAATTACTAATTAAATTCATGATATATCTATTTAAAACATTGCATTAAAAAAATCCTCTATATATGTTAAAGAAATTTTAAAAGTTATTATCATCAACACAACTTTTTCTTTGTGTTAGGTATAAAAGAATTTTATAGAATTATATTGTTATTTTAAGGCTAAGAGAGAGATAAGTCTAAGCATTTTACAAACTATTAATTATTAATAGAAATTCTCATATTTTCGTATTAAATTCTGAAAATTATTACACAAAAAACCTAATAATTTAAATATAATAGACACTTTAAAATTTTAGCGAAAGAAAGCAGAATTTCAACATATTCACGGAAGACTGCCTTGCCTCTAGTATAAAATAAAAACCACATAAATTTATTCAAAAACATGTTTATTAAATTTTAACAAGAGCTGGATCTCAAAATTGTTATCCGCCAAACATGATCGTCGAGGAGAAAATACGTCCGATGCAATCGAAAACAATCTTTGTACAGATGCACTGGACGGCACGCCAGTGTTAGTTTTTTTGAAGGCTTCTTTCATATACGTGTACGCCGAAAGCGAAGATACGGGTTTGATTGGCTCTGACAAGAACCTTGTAAGTTCTTCCTCGTAACTATTTCGAGTGCATGCGAAATAGAAATTAAAAAAACCAGAGAAGTCATCATCCATGGGCCTCATCATCCAGTCATGATCCGCGATACTGATATCTGAAGTTGTCGGAAACATATTCTGGAGGTATTCCTCCATCCATTTTTTTGTCTTCGGTCTTCCTCTCCTCCTCAATCCAGAATAGTTTGAATCTGGGATGGAAACAAGCTGAGAGAACAGTTTCTCTGTCCCACAGCAAATGACTAAATCTCGTTTCCACCTGACAACTGAAGATTTTGCGCCCCCTCCTATTTTTTAAAAATGCAACTAGGTAGCTTTCATATACCATTTAGCGCCCCTTGGCCGATGCTGCGCCCGGGTACAGTTGACCTTCCTTGCTCCCCCGTAGCCAGGGACGGCCCGACACGGTAAGCAAGGCATCGGAGCGCCATATTCGAACTAAAAAACTAAGGAAAACTTAATCTGGAGCATAACACGGGGCCGGGCTTCTTTACGTTTGCAGGGAGGCTCCACGTACCCTAGATCAGCTCTTGCACCTAGCTACGCCACACATATAGCTATAAAAGCTTTCAGGGGTTAAATGAGGCTTTCAACTTCAATAATATACGGACTGTCAAATATGCATGGTGCTCTGAAACTCATTGGCAAAAAGTTAAAGAGTGGTAAAGGTAAATAAGACGGTTATGAATCACGTAACAATGTAGGGTTTGATAAGTCGTCCTCGAGTACCTGCTAATAATTTATTTTTTCACAGAAAGTTCACTAAAATTCACTATTAACATGATTGATTACTACTGTACATTGACTAAAAGATTTATTATTAAACAATTATTAACAGGTAAATGAAACCATTTCCGACATCCACAGTGCTATATTATTCTGAACAGCCTTGGTAGAGATGGCGCCCGGTGCGGTCGCACCGTTCGCTCTACCTTAGGACCGGATCTGAAAACTGTCACTACAAACGAAGAACACTGTAACCGAGGTCAGCAATATTTTTAGCCCCTGAAATAATATCTTGGATGCATATGCTTATACCTTTTGTCCCTTTTCAACAAACTCAAAAAAGATAAGGTTATCAACTCGTCAAAAAAAAAAAAAATGTGTACAATTTCTAGATATTTACTTTCTTTTTTTTCAGTTTCAGGTTCCACGAATAATGTACTAATCAGTTTTTACACTTCTTTGAGACAAAAAACATTCCTAGTTGTAGAACATAATCACGTGATTAATTAATGTTTGAAAAGCTACAATACTGCAGAACTGTCATTACTCTTGTGGAAGTTGAACACACCACCAGGACACAAGGATAATAAAGAGTGCCCAAACTCAAAAAAGTGCACTATAACGTCGAAAAATGACCAAACCTTAATATAAATAAACTTAGTAAAACTAAGCATAAATAAAATTGTTGTTCAATGCATCGATCATAAGGAGGAGGCAAAGAGAAAATTAAAAATGTCGGTGATTCTTCCAGAAGCGGTCTCGATGCTTTCAAGAAAATTCCTGTGAGAAAACCGTAAGTTTTTCTCACGCTTCGTAGTTTTCCGTAGATGGTGAGTGAGAGGATGGGGGGGGGGGTGTCGCTAATTGCGAGGACTGACTATATATCATGTCAGATTTGAAAGGATATCGCCTAAAAGGAAGTTCACGGAATACTGGACACTGAATGATTGGCAATCATCCTGGCAAGTGGACACTACACTGTATTTATGGGTGCAATAAAAAAAAAGATCAAAGAAAATTAATGATGTTACAAAAGCATACAATTTACAGATATGTAAAATTCCTTTTCGAAAGCAAAAAATACTCATTTTTATGTTGATTTATGTTGCAAACACGCAATAGCAGTCAAAAATATGCAGACCCTGATCAGACATAGAAGGGGCCCCGGGGCAAAAAAAAAAGGTTGTTTTGGGCCCCTATACTATTACAGACATTTTAACTTATTTGTGATTGTTTTCTATTTTCCCAGCATAAAAATGAAACATTTCAAAATAATTCTAAAATTAAATTAAAAATTACCCATGTATTTATACTCATTTAGAACAAGACTATGCATTTAAAATTGATTTTAATATTTTTTTAATCCATTTGTATTATTAGCGTATGTGTGCGCTGAGTTCCACCTGCCAGAAAATTTTCTTTTCTTCATCATAATATTTAAAAAAATGCTAACTAATGGATATTTTGTGATAAGTACATATGGCCATAAATTTTCAATAACGCCTTTAATTTCTATTTTATTGATCTAGTCTTAGAAACCATTATCATTGTGTTAGAAAGAAGAACAGAAAATAAGTCTCGAAGCCTTTTTATTGTTACCCAATTATGATATAGATAAAGGAAATTTAGCTTAATAAAAATTATTATTGCAGCATATATAAATTTAATATACAATAAATGGAGAGATTTGCGAGGCCTTTATTTTTCAGGGGCTCACGGGCCCACACGCCCGTGTGATAATGAGACTCTCGAGGCCCCATCAAAATAACCTCTGTTCAACTTTGGACCTCTCTTTCCTTCCTTTTTTGTCCTCTTTATGGCAGATTGGTGATTCTACAAATAATACTGAGAACGATAAAAAGAAAAAAGATGCACAATGTCAGGCTTCCGCTTCAGGCAAAGCAAACCCCCTCCCCCCCCCCTCGTGTGCGTGTGTCCCCTGCATGAGGGGGGGGGGCGGCGGGGGAGAGATTGGGTGTCTTTCAAGCATCAGTTTCAGTTATGCTTGGACTCAGAAGAGAGAGAAATTGCACCACGGGATCAATCGCCGGAAATGATGACACGGCAAAAGTAGCTTCCAAAATACGCTACAAACTACTGTTTTTTTGTAGCGCGCTACACGCTACACTACTTTTTTAAAAAAGTAGCGCGCTGCACTACAAACTACAAAAAAAAGTAGCGGCTACTGTAGTTTCGCTACAAGTAGCGCGCTACTCCCCAGCCCTGAATATGCCACATCTGAAAGCTACTCTTAATTCGACGAATTTTTCTAATTGGAAGTATGTTTCGATCACTTATGGTTTTAAAAATAATCGCTTTGACATCTATTTTGAATCACCCGGTATATTTTTACATTGGTTTCAAAAACAAACAGAATATAATGATGGGTAGTTTAAATAATAAGGGAAATGTTAAAAATTAATGAAAGATATATTTTTATATAAATTTAAGTAAAGATATGAATTAAGCTTAAATGGAGTATCAAGATGACTCTAAAAATTTATGAAAATGGCTATTTTCATGGGGTTTTTTGGGTCCAGTTTCCCACTCATGATAGAAATGCAGCTACTGTTTCAAAAATTCAAGTCATCTTTTACTTTTTAATCTGCTAATTTTTTTCATGTCAGTATTGATAAAATTCCATTTTTGAATACATTTTTAATTGAATGTTCTGAATTGCGAACATCGGCCCGTAAATGGTTAAGGTCGTTCTTTTAAGACATAGTGTAACTTTTGAACAATCCAGTTGTGGATTGGCGTAAACTGGTATGTAACATTGAAGGGACAAGATGTATCTTATTATAGAAAATACCATTTTCAAATAGGCTATATCTGAATTTTCTTGAATTTTAGGAGGGGTAATTTCCCCTCTCTTGCTCATAGTAAGTTACGCCTCAGGCAGTTGTGATTAGAGACGCAAAAAAGCCTTAGAATGTCTTTACAAGCTGTACTAAGTATGATTGAAAACAATGAACCCATAAGAATTACATGTAACTTTCAGGAGAAAGTCTTAACATACCGAGATTTTCAATATTGGTAGGTTTTCTCCAGATGTAACGTGAATACTCGTTAGAATCGCTTAGAAAGTCCTCCTTTCGAAGGCACCCTCTATCCTTGGCTGATCGTCCTAGCGTAGCGTTGCCATAATCACACAGACAAAGAAAAACAAAAAGTTGATAACCCGGTTTTATTTTTTATCTACCAGAGATAGATGGGCAATGCAATTTGAAAAAAAAAAAAATGTTTAAAAATGTTAAAATAAGATAGGCAGAAAGACTACGTTAAAAAAAATTCCTCTCGTTAATATTCAAAAAGTTGCACTTTTTAAAAATTTGTATACGACCCCACGTACAAAAAGAAATCCCAGTTAAGAAAATGTGCCACATACACCAACGCGGTCAATGGTCATACATGAAATTTTAGCCTATCATGATAAAATGTCTCAGAGATATCTATAAACAAAGATAATCAGGGGCTGTACTAGAAATTTGAATGGGAACGTTTAGTGCTACAGTGCAAAAAAGTTATTTTGTTTCTTAATTTCTACTCCCCCCCCCCCTCCCCTAAACGCGATCATGCGACGTGAATTTTTACAATTCGAGCGTTACTGAAAAGTAATTTAAGTCAGCGTACATACATATCATCCTCATACCTCTGACACTTCTTAGGATACAATTCTCAAATTTGGTACATCACCACATTTGTGTATGGAGCACATTTTACTAACTGGGAATTTTTTGTATTGGGGGGGGGGGAGGTTATAGACGTTCATGTTAGAAATTTAGACTTGGTATTTAAAATTTTGTAGGGGGATTAACCCTTAACCCCCCTCCACTTCCCTCTCCATCAGTGTACGCCCACCGGCATCCACAAAGACTAAAAATGAGCTAGATATAAGTATTGCGGTTTATAAAAAGTTTTAATCACTGTTATCTTTAAAAACTGAAAACCGTTTTATTTGCAGATAATCCCCTGCGGTGCGATTGTAAGATGACATGGCTTATGTCCAGCAAGAAACCCTATCACATGTTTGGGGAATGCATCTCCCTGGCAGCTAAACGTCGTCACCTGAAGGAGCTATCCAAAGAAGATTTCATCCAGTGTGTTTAGAGCCGACATCGAACGACTAAGCAGCTTTCTAAATCGATTATAATATTATAATTATAGGGGCAGTAGAGAGGCGTGTGACAACATAAATTATGCCTATAGGAATCACTGCTTTTAAATTTCTGATTTTTCCGTCAGGTTTAGTAGCCAAGGCATTATAGTTAATGTTATAAATAATTTCCGTTACAAATTTCTGAGAGTTTATGCGATAAAAAAGCTGTTTTGCAACGCCTGCAGGTAAATAATGTCACGCTTTCGTAGCAAGTTTCCAATCTCATCTCATTTATTGTAACTAGCAAAATTTATCTTAATGTTTTGTAGACCTAAGAACATAACTTTTAGCAGTTTAGTAAGGCCTAGAAGCAGCCTATTTTTATGGGTAATTTATTTTATTCATATGTGCAAATTGAGGCACGGAGCACTTTAACTTTAGAACGAAAAATATGAAGCTAATTGTTGCTACTTTTTCTAATTTGCCTTTTTTGATGCGAGGAGAAAAAAGAACTTTCCTCAAGAAATTGACTGTTACATGATTGATAAAGAAGATATTACAAATAATAATACAGTTTACTTTCGTGTTAATGAAAGTGCTGCCATCTTTCGTTTATGAAAGAAATTAAAATATACTTATCGTTCATTGTTTTGGACCATATGTTAAATAGTTCCCAAAGTTTATGCCATAATATGGAATAAACTTTGGGAACTAATTATACACCGTCTCTGTGATTTTTTTCCCTAATATTTATGATATACAGGATGTCCCAAAAAGGTGGTAACGGGTTCTAATTCTTTATCTATTAGGTATAAAGGGGCAGTGTAAATTGAAAAAAATGTTCGAAATAAAATCGGAAATAAGACTCTGTTAAGAAAAAATTCCACTCGTGAATTTTCAAAAAGTGACCCTTTTAAATTTGTATACGACCCTCGTACAAAAAAAAAAAAAATCCCAATTAGTAAAATGTACCCAATACACTAATGAGGTTATGTAAAAAATTTCAGCCAGTTATCCTATGACGTCTCAGAGATATCTTTAAAGAAAGATGATCGGGGATTATACATTGATTTTGAATGTAAACGTTTATTGCTAGCGCGGGAAAAAATATTTTCTTTCGTAATTTCTGTACGATCCCTGAAATGCGATCATTCGACGTGATTTTTTTCCCTTAGAGTGATTGAAAAGTGATTAAGTCAGTGTTATATTTATCTTCATATCTCTGACACTTTCAAGGGTGTAATTTTCCGATTTTGTATATCACCTCATGAGTGTATGGGGCACATTTTACTAATTGAGCTTTTTTTTTTTTTTTTGTACGACAGTTGTATAGAAATGTAAAAATGTAACTTTTTGAAAATGAACGAGAGGAGTTTTTTTTCGTTGCGTAATCGCTTTTTCGACCTTATTTTGAACATTTTTCAATTTATCCACTTATCTATAAGACCGGTCAACAACAAAAAAATTTTATTTATTTATTTTTTTTTTTGAGGGGGGGGGGAGGTGTTCTGTTCTCATGCTTAAATTCCGATTCTAGGCATTTACCTAGCTTAAAAACACTTAGATTTTCATTTTTAGTTCTTAAAGTTTGCTTTTTCTGATTTACGTCGATAAGTATATTTTAATTTCTTTCATAAACGAAAGATGGCAGCACTTTCATTAACACGAAAGTAAACTGTATTATTATTTGTAACTCTGTAGTATTGCTTGTAGTGTTATTTGTAATATTATTATTTGTTTGTATTATTTGCTCATACGAACATAAAAAAAACGAAAAATATTCACTTTTAGACATTAATTTCTTATTATTTTACATTTATATGTTATTGTTTATCACAAATCTTGAATAAAAAAGAGTTTTATATCCAGCAAAAACTTTTCTGAACATAATTTAGAGTGGAATTATAAAAAAAAAAATGTAAAAAATCAGTGATTTTTTCCAAAAAATTGAAAAATTGCTTTAACCCATTTGTGCCTGGATATTTTTGCGACTTTCTTCGATTTTTGCTGATAACAGAAATAATAGATAACTTTCTGATGTCAACTTCTTGAACAAGGGATGATTTCTTTTAAAATCATTATGCATAAAAATCGAAATACCAACATCCTACTGGGTTATGTTAAAATATTTTGTAGAGTTGAGGCTCAATACTCATGAATAAAGGCTAGGAAAAATAAATAACATTTTCGACTAATAGCGAAAATGCCGTCCCAAAAAAGGGATGCTAGGCATAAATGGGTTAATTTCTACAAAAACAAACTTTCATAAAAATATTATTTTCCTTAATTTTGGCGTAGGAGAAACTAAAATTTAACATGTAGAAGTCAGACCCAAAAATCGTGTTGACCGGTGTAATAGGTGAAGAATTAAAGGCTTTTACCACCTTTTTGGGACACGTAATATTTTCCGCGGCCAGTTTAAGCCGGTGCCTGACGCCTGCGTTCGGAAAAAAAACCCCAAATAAATAATGGAACTACTACTTTTAGAAATCTTTTTAGAAATTCCAAAACACGCATAGGTTCACCATGTATATCTTGTCACTGCGTCTAAAGTGCCTTTCAGAAAAAAAAATCGGTTTCTGACGAAGTTTATTTTAATTTGCTCTCAACGGTTTGAGTTCTGTTTTGTTTTGGCTTTTCTTTTTGAAAATCATGCAACTTTTGGACAGCTTGAGAAAAAATTTAATTGCTCTAGACCAGTTTTTCTCAACCTGTGTGCCGCGGCACACTGATGTGCCGTAAGATATAGTTTAATGTGCCGCCAGGGCTTTTGAAAAATTATTAAAACTGCGTGGTGTCATATCAACGATATGACATTCTCTATTTATCAAGTCCTGTCTTGTTCACTTTCAGGAAGCTATACACCAAGAAGAGCGAAATTTTTATTTCACAGCATGGAAAACCATTCTGCCAATTTTTGAAACAGCTGTTTGCAGAAAGACCCGTGTAAAAACAGGCTTAGCCCTTTCATTGAATGTATTATTATTATTATTATTATTATTTATTTATTTATTTTGGTAAATAAACAATTTTTTAAAGTTATTTGTATTTATCAATTTTTTGTATCACACAACCTTTGCAATTTTTATGTTCAGGCGTGCTGGAAATAATTCTAGATATTTTCAGTGTGTCGTCAGTCATTAAAGGTTGAGAAACACTGCTCTAGACTCTCAGAAAAATTTACGCAGTCTCTTTACAATAGGACAGTGAATTGTTACGAATAATGAACCTACTGGAGTTACGAAACACTTAGGTGAAAAAAGCTAAACATAGCGAAATTTTGGAATTTTTTCCCTAAATGGTAACTCCTCGGCACATTATTGAAGACGATTTTTGTCCTTACGAATTTTTTCTGAAAGTTGCATGAGGCATAGAGGTTTACTACTAGTATTAGCAAACAGTGCATTTGATGAAGAAGCCTCACTAATTATTTCGAGTGATTAGCATCATTATTGGTTTGTTTTTAAGGCTGCTCAAAAGTCCCCGATCGCATTTCAGGTAGAATACCCTTAACCCTTTGAAGCGCAACCACTTCCCAATGTCGAAAAAGCGCAGCCGTTGCCATCGCACGATTTAACTATCAGCAAAATGGCTGTCGATCGAATAGCCCAGGGGTTCCCGAGCTTTTTTTACTGAGGCACCCTTCTCAGTCTGAAAACTTTCACGGCAGGTTATACCTTTAAAGCAATTAGGTTAGAATGAAACAGTTTGGGTGCATTTTTCATTACTTTTATGTTGTTTATAGGACTAACTATCAGGAAAGTACTCTCTTGGGAAAGGGATGTAGAATTTCGACACCCCTCTCCCATTTCAGGGAGTTCCTGTAAAAGAGCGGCTACTGGACACTGAACAATCTCGAACTTGACTGAAATATTTTTATTTTCGCCCACTTGGTTACTGGCTTGGCTAACTTTTTTTGTGGTATACCGGTTCGGAGGAAATTATTGGATTATACCTCACCAAAACATTTTCTTGATTATCTCCACGGCACCCCTGGCATACGCTCGCGGAACCCTAGGGTGCCGCGGCACACAGTTTGGGAACCTCTGGAATTGCCCATCGCCTGTCGCAGAGCTTTTTTTTACACAGCTGGGGGTCACAGGTAGCTGCGTCAAAAATTTTCTTTAGCCCTGTGGCACGCGATAGGCTATTCGATCGTACGCCATCTTGCCGGTAGTTAAATCGTGTGATTGCAACGGCTGCGCTTTTTCGTCATTAGGCAGTCTATCTAGACGTTCTTCTTGGGTATATCATTGAAATGAAATGTATTCTTCGAGAATCTAAACAGAAAAAATGTCACAGTTGTGTCCTCACAGCGAGGACACCACGGCTTAACCCTTTCCCAATGCTAAAAAAGGGGCAGCCGTTGCCATCGCTCGACTTAACTACCAGCAAGATGGCGGACGATCGAAACGTTCATCGCGTGCCACAGATCTAGGGATCCTTTTTTGACAACAGCTGGCTGTGCCCGCGAACAGCCAGCAGCGTCAAAAAGGGTCTCTAGACCTGTGGCACGCGATGAACGTTTCGATCATTCGCCATTTTGCTGGTAGTTAAGTCGAGTGATGGCAGCGGCTGACCTTTTTTCAGCATTGGGCAATCTATCCAGTTGTTCTCGTAATTCTTCCCTTTTTCAGCAGATGTCAGTGCTGTTAAAAATAATCGTGACCATTTTTTTTCACGGGAAATGACGTGCTAAAAAGTAAATGATTCTCGTGGAGCTCTGTCACCCGAAACTATTTTTATAGAAATCCAATCTATTCTTCGTGACTGGCAACAGTCAAAACGTCAGAGTTGGGTGTTCCCAGAGGGGGAACACTGCGCGTTAAAGGCTTAAAAGGGGGGATCCTCAGATAAACTCAAAAAACGTGATGTGTAACCGCCACACAAACCCATTCCTGCAATTCTGATTATAATGGAATTTTGAGGTCAGAACAGAGTGACTGCATAATGAACAAGCATAAGCAGCCTTCTAATTACAGATGAGCTGTCGGTCGGTGCAATAGTTAATTTTTGTTAATAAAGCATGAATTTTTCATAAGTCTTAAGTGTTTCGCCATGGAAGCATATCAGTTTTGTAATTCAATCCAGCATTAATATGTGTACGTTCATTTTACTTAAACAGATGCTGAAGAACCGGGTCGTCTCACGTACGGCCCGCGGGCCACGGTCCTGTCGGCCAAAGGTAAGAAACCGGCCCGCCTTCTATTATACGGATATTTTCTTTTTTTAAACAGCGCGGCGGATTAAAAAAAAAAAAAATGTGGAAAATTAACTTTTTCAAAAACAAGGATTTTAGCAGACAAATCTAGGTAAATTGTAATTTACGAATTACTCTGTCTGAGAATTTAAATAATTTCTTACAGATTTTCAGCAAAAAAAATCGCTGTATGCCCAAGGGCGGCTCCAGGCTCAATTTTCGGAAGGGGGGCATTGAACTTTTTAAATAGGTCTATAACTTGTTCGAAATGCAAATAGAACGTGTGAAATTGTGTAATTCTGCGAATCTAAAGCTGTGAAACAAAATTTCGGAGAGAACCACGTTGATTGATGGACCACTGGAGCTGCCGTTTCACACATCTGTCAGTCATTAACCATTTAAAAAAGAACAATGGTAATAATATTAATAATAATTTTTCAGAGCCTTCTTCTTCTTCCTTTTTTTTTTTTTTTTTTTTTTTTTTTTTTTTTTTTAACAATAAAACAATTTTAAAAAAGGCACACACAAGGGCTCTAGTGACTTAAGCCCGATCAAAGCGTATATTAATGTACTAACGTTCAAAGTACTACAGTTTATTTTATCCATTATTACTTTTAAATGACAATTAAATAATTAAGAAATAGTAAAATAAAAAGAAAGAAAAAAAGAAAAGCTGTCTGCGACTTTGAAAATTTTCTGCAGAGTTCAGGTGTTCGTCTATATTATCTGGATAAGTTCACAAAAACAGTACGTGATTACTTTTTTTGATATAATAATAATTATTATTATTATTTAGCACGCAGCCAGGGATTTAATTATATATCCCCTTATTGCATGTCCTCCCTTCAACACCTACCTGAAATGTTGATTACATCACTGCTAAATTAAAAAAAAATATTGTCACGGAATATATTCCCACGCCTTATAAATAAATATATAAAAATCCTTCAATATATTAGGAAGACCGGGGGGGAAAATGTTTTTTCGTCCGTCAATATCTCGTTCAGCCAAAACTACTGAGGCTAATAATAGAAAATTTCAGAAATATAGTAGATACTACATTGGACAGCATTTTATAAAATGCGTAACCTATGGAGAGTAGAGGGCCAAAACGTTCTTTTCTCAGATCCCGCGTGATCTCAAAGGTAAAAAGGAGATATCCATAAAATTCTAGCTGTGAAATATAACACTCACGAATACCGAAAATTGATATGATATATAGTGAAATTATGTTTCTACTTTAATATATCTGTACATCTATTCCTTGATGTAAATTTGGATGTGAGCAAACAGAATTACGTATTGTGTCTAAAAAACAACAACAGCAGCAACAATAATAATAATAAAATTCACAGATATTAAATTGGGGAGAAAATAATTTTTTTTGTACAGTATATGAAAAGAAAAATAAAATGAAAAAAGTTTCGTATTTCAACAGTAAATTAAAAGAAAAATTTTAGAGACGGTTGGGAAGATTTGTGGGTAAGACACTCCCCTCACCCCCTATCCAAGGGGGAAAAAAAATCAAAGCTGAAAACCCTCATTCTCAATATCGAAAACTTCTCAAAAATTCAATACATATTATTATTAAGATTGTATTTCGAAATAATCATTTATTTTTTTATACATAAATACAAAAGAAATAAATGGAAATAAAATAGTGGCGCGCATATCAAAATCTTTAGAATGCCTGTTTAAACGCTGTACTACGGACTGAAATGAACGTTAGACTTGCCTCAGTTATGAAACTTAGAAAAAAAATTCTCAAAAATCGAAAATCTTGGGAGAATGTCTCACTCTCCGAAAAATTTTGCTATACATTTCCATGCTTAAAATTTCCTTTTCTGAAAGTTTCATAAAAAGTACCATTTCTTCATTTATTTCAGTGTGAATTTATTTTATAAAGAACTATCCTGAATTATTATTATTATTTTTTAATTCTGACTCAAATAGTCTATTTTTATTCGCGTACCAAGACCGTGAAGCAAGTTTTGTTCTTCGACAAAATAAATTCTTAAAGAAAGTTGTATATGTCTACAGCAGATGGCAGCACTAAAGATTATTTTCTTTCCGATCGCAAGAACTGAAGAATTACTTATACGCCTCCTCCCAGTCATCTCCGTTTCTCCCCTCAAGTAAAATTCTAAGAAAAGATACCTCATTTTCATGCACCGGGGGCCCCCATTTCTTATTTTTCTTGATTTGCTTACTTATTTGTGAGCTAGTGCCAGGTGTTGCAGGGGGAAAGGACCCGGCAGGTTAGGCTGTTTTCTAAAGACTTCTTGGGGACGGGCAAATTTAGTATCAGGGGGACAGGTGCTCAGGAATACTGAGAAATAAACAGAGGAGTGCCGTGTTCCGTAAATAAATAGCAGCTAGACAAGGTGCATGGGTTTGCACAAAAGGTTGTAACTTGTGGAACGGGAGATTTTTTTTATTTATTTTCCTTCCTTTCAAAAACAATTACATCAGCGTCTTTTATTTATCGTTTGTCTTTGTCAATACCAGATTTAGATTATTTGCGGACCTAGGCGAAATCGATAGAGAGCCCCATGTATACATACGTACAGGGCCCGATGATCACTATATTGGGCCCTGGGCAAATACAAATTTTTGGGACTTTGCACTTATGAGAAATTGCATGTTAAACATTGAAGTTGTTGCCCACATATAGCTACAAAAATATATATCAAATTTAAATACTAAATTTATAAATGCTTTGTAGTAAAGAATATGATTTATGTATACATGAATAACTATTATTTTCACAAATAATAAATTAAATACCCTTAGTGGTGCAAAATGCCGGAAAATTAGCGCCAATTGAGTATTTTCAAGGAAACGGCAATTAAGTTTTTATACACAATTTTTTAAAGGAGTTTAATTATTTTAATAAATAAAAATTTGTCGAAAAGTACAAAATGTTTGGGCCCAGGGCAAGTGCCCCAGCTGCTCTGTCGATAAACAGGCTCTGCATACGTACATACCAAGTTTACTCGCGTAATAGTCGCTTTTTTTTTTTTTTTTTTTTTTTTTTTTTTTGTATGTGTGCCAATTTTTCATGGTGAAAGTCTAGGTGGGACTATTATGCGGGGAAAATTTACCACATAATATTCCACACTCTACTACTAAAACATTACTAGTATTATAATAAAATAATTAACTTATCGAATGTTTGCAGTTTATCTGCCGTATATTAAAAATATTTCCTCCAATTGCAAACAAAAAGAGGCATGTTTCTTATTATAGTAATACTTTTATAGGCATAAATGAAAGTCAAATACGTGGCCGTAATTTTTATGCGGGGAAAATATTTTGCGATTTTTTCTGCTTCAAAATGTGGGTGCGACTATTATGCGAGTAAACACGGTAGATACAGGCATAGATTTATCCAAGTATACATTATTTTACACATTAAAGGTGTAATTCGAAGAAACAAAATCTCTCACGGTCTCTTTAAGCAAATTAAAATAAATTAATTGCGCCAGGTGCTCTAAAAATTCAGGATGATTCTTTATAAGCTTTACTACCCACCCTACTAAATGAAACAGTGCCCTTTATAAAACTTTATGAAAAAAACTTTAACATGGAACTGCACAGCAAAAATTTTCGAGGAGTGACACATCCTGCTAAAATTTCCATTTTTAAGAATTCTTCTGAAAGCTTCGGAACTGTTACAAGTTTATCGTTTATTTACAGTGCAAAGTACAACTTATATAGTACAACACATATATATATTGTATAGTACTACTTATATTTAGAATAAGGAGACATTCTAAAAATTTTGAAGTGCATCATACAGTTTATTTGTATTTATGTAACGAAATCACAATTTTCTCGAAATATACCGTTAATGTATGGTCTAATGAATAAATATCTTCAATAATTGCATTTAGAAAGTTCAAGTAATGGGTGAAACAATTTGAATTACACACTTTAAATCTTTTGTATGATACTGAAGTGTTCTTTTGAACATAAATGTTGAACATGACAATTATTATTATTATTTTTTTTTTTTAAAGCAGCTGTTTATTTATTTTAAACATTTGTATAGTAAGGTGTATTGGTAAAAGAAAAGCTGATTAAGGAGACAAATTATTTACAAAATTATAACAAGCGTTACCCTTTAAAAATCAGTCATTAACGGTCTTAGTTTAACCCTTTAACGGTCGTATTATTTAAAAAAAATAAATAAAATGAAAAGGTAAAAAAAGTGCCTATTTTTTTTTTTAATTTCAGAATATTGTATAAAAATAAGTGCATGTACAATATATATATATTCATTTTAAGGTTTTGGAGATTTTTTTTTTTTAATCGTGAAAGAAAAGAAAAGTTAAATTTGTAGGGAAAGCCAACATTCAGGGTTATTGTGACTGAATGTAAGGTTTGTAGTAAGCAGGGAATCACAGCAAATATATGTTTTAAACACTAAAGGAGAATTTTATTAAACTTACATCGCAAAATAAGTAAATATTAAGTTTCCTTTGAATAAGTCAAAAAAGTGAACTAAGATTGAACAATGCATATCACAAATACGCACAGTTCTCAAACATCATCTATTCAAAAATAAATTATCTCCTAATTAAGTTAAAAATCGCCTGATATTGTCATCTGTTGCGTAAAATGAGATCACAGAAGAAATCCATGCATCAGAATTGAAATGCTCTTATCTTTCTGGGGAATAACATTTGAACACTATTGCCCAAAAATATGACGGGCACGAGAAATGGCGGGCAAAAGCTTAGCTCGTGATTTTGATGGGGGCGAGGCTTCAGGGGTTAAAACCGAGAAACGGTTAACCCTTTGAGGCGCAACCCTTTTCCAATGCTGGAAAAAGGGCAGCCGTTGCCATCGCTCGACTTAACTACCAGCAAGAGGGCGGACGATCGAAACGTTCATCGCGTGCCACAGATCTAGAAACCCATTTTTTGTCGACAGCTGGCTGTGCCGGACACAGCCAGCTGTCGTCAAAAAAAGGGTCTCTATAGAAATCAAATCTATTCTTCGTGACTGGCAACAGTCGAAACGTCAGAGTTTGGTGTTCCCAGAGCGGGAACACTGCGCGTTAAAGGGTTAAATCAAATAGAAATGTAAATCATTTTTTAAAATTATTCGAATGTCTTTTCCCGGTCGGTCGCCTAGTGATATATCTCATTAAATTAACTTATTTATCTAAAAAAATATATATATATATTATTTTGATCATAAAATGCAAAAATTTAAGGGCTGAAAATGCGTGTATATTTGTTTCTCAATTCTCCTTAGACGTCTTAGCTAAGCTTAAATCAGCTAAGCTTAAATCAGCTAAGCTTAAATCAGCTAAAATTAGCTAAGCTTAAATCAGATTGTCGTCTGCTCATTGCCAAACGTCATGCACACTATTTTCGCTGGAGAGCATTATATTATTATTCATTAACGAAATATGTAAATTTTGATTTGTCTGTAACAGATGAACGTTTTTAAAACGAGCTTTAAACAATGATTACTTCTAGAATAGAAATTACTGAACTTGAATTCTTTTCCTGTAAAGGAGCTAGAAATCCTACATAACCATTTTCAGAATGTTACATGATACAGCATACATGAATAACATATAGAAATATCGTAGTAATCGATGCACGTTTACAGTAGTCAGAGCACGTTCGAACTGACAAATAGGCCGAAATCAAACATTTTAGAACTTTGTTGGAACGTGTTTAAAAGATTTATTTTTTTCCCATTAAAAGCAGGTTTTTTTTCATTTGTGGTGCAACTTATAAAAAATCGTACTGATTTTTTTTTTTTTTTTTTTTTTTTAAATCTCCTGTACAGCAAGTTTATTTTAATTTGTGTACAAAGAGAGTGAGGCCGATTTTGTTCCTTCGGCATACACCCTATCTCGAAATCAGACAACTTTTGAACAGCTTTCTAAAGAATTCAATTGCACTAAAACTCGAAAAGAAATTTAAATTGCCTCTTTTAAAGTTCTGCTGTGAACTATTACAAACAACGAACCTACAGAAGTTACGAGAGATTCCGGAAAAAAATGCTAAGCATACGGAATTTTGCAACATTTCCCTAAACGGGTAACTTTTCAGATCATTTTTTAAGGCGATTTTTGTGCTGTGAACTTTTTTTTCTGAAAGTGGCATGAAACTTAAATCTTTAGTGTGTGTTAGCGTATGTTTATTTAGTGAAGACGCATTATTCATATTTTCGAATGCTTAACAAAATTGGTTTGTTTTTAACCCTTTGAGGCGCAACCCTTTCCCAATGCTGAAAAAAGGGCAGTCTTTGCCATCGCTCGACTTAACTACCAGCAAGATGGCGGACGATCGAAATGTTCATCGCGTGCCACAGATCTAGAGACCCTTTTTTGGCTGGCTGTGCGGCACAGCCAGCTGTCGTCCAAAAAGGATCTCTAGATCTGTGGCACGCGATGAACGTTTCGACCGTCCGCCATCTTGCTGGTTGTTAAGTCGAGCGATGGCAAAGGCTGCCCTTTTTTCAGCATTGGGCAATCTATCCAGCTGTTCTCGCATTCTTCCATTTTCCAGCAGATGTCAGTGCTGTTAAAAAGAATCGTGACCATTTTTTTGACGGGAAATGGCGTGCTAAAAAGTAAAGGAGTTTCGTGGAGCTTTGTCACCCGCAACTATTTTTATAGAAATCCAATCAATTCTTCGTGACTGGCAACAGTCAAAACGTCAGCGTTGGGTGTTCCCAGAGCGGGAACACTGCGCGTTAAAGGGTTAAAGCTCTTCAGAAATCCTGTGACGATCACGCAGATAAGGTGTTTCACCGTAGCTGCTAAAATGAAACCCTAGCTCCCCTAAGAAACCTTTCTTGGAGCCCGCATACACTACCAACTCTCCCCATGAACCAGAAAACATTTCCCACGCCTCCCCGTTTCCCCCTTCACAAAACACACTCATAACCCCCTCCGATTTTTTATTTTATTTTATTCGAAACGACTTCCTAGACCCTCCACCAGAAACCCCATATCATTCATCCAAACTTCCCTCCGGAGCAGGGTACTACATCAACCAGCTGTTTCGAATAACAGAAGAAAAAAAAAGTTAAAAAAATATATGTGATGGAAGAAAAATCTCAGCTTCTTCTGTGTGAACTCTGTAGAAAGTCGCTGGAATTGATAATATCCCACGTTTTTTTTTTTTTTTTCCAAAAATTTCGCTAGACGTGTTCATTTCTTCTAAAACAAAAGGTTTTTGTATATCGCATGAAAAGCAAAATTCTTTTGCTTCAAGGAGGGGAAAAAAAAAAAAAAACCGAAAGTAGTGAAGTTGGAAGAACGCGTAAATCAAAACTCATGAGCACAAGAAAAAAAATCTGGAGTGACTCCACTCGACTTTCCGAACACTTACGATTAAGATCATTACCAAGAATTTAAATAAATTTTAATCGATGAATAATTCAAACTTATAAACCAAATGGAAGCTCAATCGAATGCGCCGTTTAAACGCTAGCGCACTTTCAAGAATTTCTCCCCATAGGCCATAATGTAAAAAAATCTTTGTCGTAGCCCTGTAGAAAAACTATAAGTCCCATACACATCAAAATCAATACCGGTCTTACGATGGTAGTTTATAATATATATACCCAATTTGAACTCAATCGAATGTACCGTTCAAACGCTAGCGCAGTTTCAAGAATTTCCCCCCATAGGCCATAATGTAAAAGAAATCTTTGTCGTAGCCTGTAGAAAAACTACAAGTCCTATACACATGAAAATCAATACCGGTCTTGCGACGGTGGTCTATGACATATATACCCAATTGGAGCTCAATCGAATGCCCCGTTTAGGAGCTATCGTGTTCTCACATACACACATACATCTCGTAAAAATAGCATCAATGAATTCAGAAGACCTCAAAACGTGTCAAAACACTAAAATCTCGAAGTCGAAATTTGTCATGATTACAAAACTTTCCTTACATGGTACATGTTCGGAAAGTTAAAAACAGTAGGAAGACCTCCGAAGTTGGACATTTCCGTAACTCGGACACTTCCCTAAGTTGGACACTTATCCAGGGAACGAAATGTGGACATAATATTGAAATTGAAATATACACCTCTATAAGTTGGACAACTCTGAAAGTTGGACACTCTTTGGGGTAACAGCAAGTGTCCAACTCTCGGAGGTTTCATTGTAATTGCCTTAAATGAAAAGAATAATAAGTAAGCACTTTTAGTCAAATTTTCAACCAAATCAAATGTCAGGTAGTTGTCAAAATTTCGCAAAGATTGGAGGTGTGCAGAATTCGTAGACAACAGCAAGTGTCCTCCTCCAGTAAGGGTTAGCCAATGGCAGTGGCCCACCCAGAATTTTAGTTTGGGGGGTGGGTGGGTTGGCTATACGGGTGAACTCTGTTATAGTGGCATCGGTTATAGTTACATCTCTCTTATAACGTCGAAATATTCGGTACCAGTTGACTTGCTCATAGAACACAATTCTGCTGTCAACGTAACTCGTTATAGAGTCATAAATAACTATCGGAGTTTTTTTCAATGATGTTGTAACCGAGTCTGTGTTTTATACACTAACTTTAACCCTTTCAGGCGCAACCCTTTCCCAATGTTGAAAGAAGGGCAGCCGCTGCCATCGCTCGACTTAACGACCAGCAAGATGGCGGACGATCGAAACGTTCATCGCGTGCCACAGATCTAGAGACCCTTTTTTGACTACAGCTGGCTGTTTTTGCGCATAGCTGGCTGTGCTTGCGCATATTTTTAACAGCACTGACATCTGCTAAAAAATGGAAGAATGCGAGAACAGCCGGATAGATTGCCCAATGCTGAAAAAGGGGCAGCCGTGGCCATCGATCGACTTAACTACCAGCAAGATGGCAGCTGGCTGTGCCCACAGCCAGCTGCGTCAAAAAAAGGGTCTCTAGATCTGTGGCACGCGATGAACGTTTCGATCGTCCGCCATCTTGCTGGTAGTTAAGTCGAGCGATGGCAACGGCTGCCCTTTTTTCAGCATTGGGCAATGTATCCAGCTGTTCTTCGCATTCTTCCATTTTTCAGCAGATGTCAGTGCTGTCCAAAATAATCGTGACCATTTTTTTATAGAAAATGACGTGCTAAAAAGTAAAGGATTCTCGTGGAGCTAGCCCAGTAGTGAGCCCAGAGCGGAGTCACTGCGCCTTAAAGGGTTAAGTACTTATTTAAAAATTAATGTCTGTTTTTGGTAAAAATATATTTTAGAAATAATTTGAAGACGATTAAAACAAAGATAATTAAGACGATGATTAAAACAAAGATGATTAAAACAAAGATAATTAATTTCAATTTTTAAAGCTTTTCCCTTTTAACTCTCCACCTTTAGGGGTGTGTGTGTGTGGGGGGGGGTTAACCCCCATTTTCACCTTCTGTGGGTGCGCCTATGGCCACTGGAATTAAAACATGAGTTGTTACAAGTTTCACCCAAGATCAGGGATGAACAAAAACCAGACCTGGCATCGTCTTGTCAAACAGCGGCAGTAAAACTTTAGTCTCGTCGCGCAAAATTTCTATATCATTGTGAAGTTTTAATCACTGAAATATATTAGGGGGAGGGAGCGGGTTTTATTGTTTATTTATTTTTCTGCTTTCAAAATAGATAGTCACACTACTTTAAGGTCTAACCTCTGCGGAAGACGGTTTTTATTACGTCATGAAATTACTTTTAGGTACTTGTGAGGATTGTATTTTATGTCAAGAATTTTATGGATATACCTTTTTCCCCCCTCCGAAATCACGAGGGATGTATTTAAAGAACGCTAGGCTCCTTACTTTCACATGCTCTTGAAATAATACGATAGGGTGTGAATTGTGGAGAATTTTTAAAAATTAACTCTGTTGGTTTTGCTTTGTCTCTTGGATAGAAAGAAGTCAGCTGCAGGCCCTGATTTTCCGTTAGTCCCACTAGGCCCAGGCCTAGGGCCCCCGAATGTCTGGGGCCCCCACAAGCAAAATCCCAATTCAATTTTTATTAATTTTATCTTTTAATAGCAGATTTTTATATGTATTCTCAATTTTTTTCAAACAATATTTTAAACAAGTTGCCGATTTGTTCGATGACTGAATGTCATTTATAACCTAGGATTGAAAAAAGTTGTAAATTATTAGGTATTTTATGTACAGCTTGAATTTGTTTATTAAATTCATCATGAAAAATAATAGACGACTGCCATTTTTTGGGTGGAGGTGGGGGGGGGGGAGCGCAGACTTTTGACAGCAGGGCACAGTTAGACTGTAATTTACCTTCGGAAATTTCTCGCTGCCTACATCAGCGTTAGGGGGCCCTCATCCCGATTTGTGCCTATAGTCAAGAATTTTCTAAATCGCGGCCTGGTCAGATGCTAGACAATTTTGAGTAGAATATATTTTATTTTATTACTTTCTTATTCTCTGGTTAGTATAAGAGCAAAAGAAAAAAAAAACAACTTCTGGAATAAACAAAGACATATTTTTACTTATTTAAAAATATCGTTGAAAATACATTCTTTTGAAAAGCTCCTAATAAATACTAAGTACGCCAAGGTAAGATATCGGTGAAATCTCCCGGTAACTCAAAAATGAGTTGCTTGCTCCGGCCACTAGGGGGCTGGCTCTATATGAATGCAATCTCACAAAATGCCAATTACCAGAGGGAAAAAAATGGTTACGTGGAAAACTACGATCTCTCAACCTTTACGACAAGTTCCTCGAATTACGAAGTGGTACCGTTAGGAAAATATTTTTTGGGTGCCATTTTAACCCCCCCTCCCAGCCAACCGGGTTCATTTCGTGGTTCAGTGGCGGGGTTAAAAATGTTCCCCGTCGTAACAAAATACCTCGGCCCGTTATTACGTGCAACAACATAATTTTTTAGCACAGCCGTAACTTTCTTCCCCGAACTTTCCATCCAATTTATCAGTAAACTGATCTGTTTTGTAAACGTGTCGGCTAGAGCAATGGAAGATTTCTGTAGAAATTCTACAGTTGTCGTGCCCCACGTGTGTAGACTAAACTGCAAAATTTTTTTGAAGTGCGACCCCAGTTAGCAAATTATTACTTACTGTAAAAGCGCTTATTTTACCGAAAATGAGGATATTGGAGATTTCGCTAATTTTACAGGAATAGAACCGAAAGATGAAAAATCACGAAAGTACCTAAATAGAGAACCCCTTTTTCCATGAGGCATTTTAACCCTTTGAGGCGCAACCCTTTCCCAATGCTGAAAAAAGGGCAGCCGTTGCCATCGCTCGACTTAGCTACCAGCAATACGGCGGACGATCGGAACGTTCATCGCGTGTCACAGATCTAGAGACCCTTTTTTGACGACAGCTACAGCTGGCTATTCGCGAGCACAGCCAGCACAGACAGAACCACTGACATACAACGTTGCTTGCCTTCACGGGCGTACATAAGGAAAGGGGGGAAGGGTTAGGGAATCTGGTCCCCTCCCTATTTAGTCTACGCACCAACTCTAATTATAACTAAATAAAATGCCGTAAAAAAGGATCTAAGTTTTATATAAATTTTGAAAAATTTACATTCAAATTTAAGAATTATATTAATTTTGTGCTTAACAAACGCAATTTACGATAAAGAAGTTTTATTTTTTTAAAATCTGTTATTTGTAGCAAAATTTATTATCAATCAATTTTATAGCACAAATAGATCCCCCCCCCCCCCTTCATAGCTTGATCCCTCCCACGAGAAATCTATAGAGCTACTCCCGTGCTATTTTTTTTCACTCTACTACATCAGAACATTAAATTAAAAAAAAAAAAAAAAAAAAAAAAAAAAAAAAAAACACTTATTTACGCATACCTTTCTCCCCAGGTGCATAACCCGGGGGATATTTCCCCCCAACCCCCGAAATTTTTGGGTTAGTTAGCATAATCTCTAAGTCGTGTAGAAATTGCGTTTATTTATTCACGATTTTTTTACATTATGTGTAAGCAAATAAATTTATTTGTTCTAAGTTAGTTTCATGGAAAATGAGGATCTTCAGTCTAAGATGCAAGACAGCGAAATTGACTTTGAATTTTGCAACCAATCAGTCAGAGGATTTGAAACATCGCTTGGATCGACAATTGAAGGTCAGGCGTTTGAAACACTAAATACCGAACTTACAGCATTTTTAGTAGCTTTACTGCAATAAAAAGAAACACTTCATACTTTAACCAATTTAAATATCAGTAACTCACTAACCAAAACATCTCATAATGGTTTACTCACGTGGTTCCAAAACATCATAGACTGCAAAGGTTGTTGTTGTTGTATTGGAAAATTTATTTTCGGACTTGTGTGCTTGGATCAAAGAAGCCACTTATAAATCCTCGTCGAATAAAGCGGATAACGTAATGGCCGCATTCGTAAACGCGGAACGAGTTACACTCATGCAAACGAGTTTCCATCTAAGGTGTTCGTAAAGGAAACTGAATGCATTCAGTTTATAAACTTGAGCGTTCGTATAGGGCAGTTTCACATTACGTCACAATTCTATGCTGGTGGAATAATATGAGGCTTCTATTGGTTCATTCAAGTTCCTGGCGGACAGACGTCACTTCAAAAACGAGTTTTTATTGGCAGACTCCATTGCCGGTCACGTGGTTGAAATTGCTCAATTCAAAACTGAGTGTGATGAGTTTCAACCCAGGAAACACACATAGGCTCTCTGAACGTCTGTTAACGTTGAGAAGACGTTTTCTGAACGTCTTATAAATTTTGCTGGGAAACTAAGTAAACTAACTGCGGATCAGGTTCATTCAGTTGTTGAGAAGATACACTTGATGCACGTCGTTGCTGTTTTGAAATGGCGTCCGTTGTTACGGAAAAATATGTTGTTATGAAAAGTATTTTACGTTTGTTGAAGCTGCAAATATTATTTTTTCGAGGAGGAAATTTATGCATAGGTTAGAAACTGCTACGAAGGTACATAATTTTTCAGAGGTAATCATTTTCTGGTATTTTTCATTTTAGGAAATTCAAAAATGCACATCTTATAGTGTTGAGATTGAAGTTTATTAAAACCGTTATTAGCGAAATTTGAACTTCTCTTGCTAAATACTTTTGAAAAAATAAAGTTTAAGTTGAAATTTCTAAATTTTGATCTGTGCACTTCAATTATGGCCACTCTTTCTTTTAAAAATCCTATTGATTTTACATTGAGTATGTACTAAAATCTTTCCTCTGCAAAATTAACGCATTCGCGAATTGTAAACAAATACGTTTCCTAGGCGACGAAATTAAATAAACTGAAGTTGTTCGTAAAGTTAAAAGAAACTGAGAGCCACTGATAGTACTAAACACACGCATTCCAGTTTTCTTACGAAAACTCGTGCAACGAGTTTGCCGTTTACGAGTGCACCCAAAGAAAACTTTCATTAACACAGAGGAAGGATATTTTTAAAGAACCAGTGTGGAAATGGGAACCGAACCCACAAGCATAAGCTTTGGCAATTGGTGTAAAGTAGGATAAGCTCTTAGCTTCCAAGCTGCCGGCCCCTGCAAAAGGTTCAAATGATATAAATCAGGACATCTACAGCTTTTGCTCCAATTTTTTGGACCATTGACGTCATATAGGTTTCCAGCGCTGGAGTCCTGTACAGTTCACAGGGAAACGACTGGGAAGATAACGGACGTCTTTTTAAAAGTCAGATTGGCTGATTGGGAAAGTATTGATCACTTGGGACATCTCCCAGATCAACATTTGCCACACACGAAAAGTTTGGATCCGAGCGGGGCCATCGTGATTCTACCGGGCCTGCTTATTCTCTGAAAGAGGCCTACTTACGTTTCCTCATTGGTTAGATTCGTCCGTTAGATGACGTATCTAAGTGCTGGAACCAATAAGTGAGCATCCGCAGGCTTCTTTGAATGACGCATCGGAGTGCACAAGCAGGCCCGGTATAATCACGATGGCCCCAATCAGAGGCAAGGGCCCGTGTTTTTCTTGAGTTACTCGGGAAGAAATCATTCACATTTTTGTCATCTCCTCGTTCAGATAATCCACTTGTCCATTTTAAGTCTGTTTTTGATCCAAAATCAACCATAATACGCCCGTGTCTGTATGCAGATATTCATCAAATTTCTAATTAAGAACATAATCTAGAAAGTCCAGAACATTCCCATGAATGGACCATAACTAGACATAGACTATCCAAAATAAGCCATTTTATAGACTTATTCCAGATGATCCATATCATACATCAGTTCTGGCCTTAGATTTAGGAATATCTAGATCAAGCATTCGATTCTCCTAATCGTGTACTTTTTGATTCCTAAAACGCACCCCATTTTTGCCACTGGTACGGTTGGCGTCAATGTATATTGGTACATTAATTGCAGTAGCTTACAAAATTAAGCGATTTCGTGGTAAAATATGTTGTTACAAGTACTTTTTTGCATACAGATTATCCTAAAACAATTGTTTATATCATTTAAGTAATTGCCATTTTGCGCAAGCGCATACCAATAGCATGGCTATTGCTTGGAGACATCAAGTTTCCTCCCGTTATGCTCAATCTAGTGGTTCCTACTATATTTATGGTTCTGGACCTTTTGTGGATGTATACTTAAGGCTGTTCTTCGAATAAAAAGAACTCTGTTTTTAGTCTTGGTACACAAATTGAAATAAACTAATAGCACCATGTTCACCAAAAAATTCCAGATGGTTCTTCATAAGCTGTTTTACACACTACGATAAGCGAAAACGCTGTGGCTTTTGTGAAATTTTCAGAAAAAATTCTTAAACATGGATTTGAGCTGCAAGATTTTTCGAAGAGTGACACGCTTTGCGAAAATTTCCGATTTTTAAGAATTTTTTCTAAAAATATTGAAACTGATACAGATTGGCCAGTCTTCGCAGTATGTAATACAGCTTGTAAAGGGACAGTTTCAAAATTTTGAAGTGCCTGGCATAAATAGTTTATTTGTAATTATGTACCAAAATCACATGATTTTTTCGAATAACACCGTTAAACATCGATGTCCATGACGTTCTAGACTGGGTCATAAAAAGTCCATAATTTCGGTTCACTGATGTCTGTAAAACATCACGTGATTGTCATAATATCCAAATGATAAAATGGACAAATTTTGGATTTTTTTTATGGAATGCCATCTTGTGTATGTATTGCATCTTCTGGGAGTGTTCTGGACAAGTTTTTATTACCTGTGTAATCAGGTTAATCATAGTATAGAGTATTTTCACGTGACGTCACTGAAATTTCTTTTAGGTCAACTCGGATATTTAGGGATACAAAGCCATGTTTTCGGCCAATGACCATTCTCAACGGAACGAATGTTTGACCAAAAAAAGTTGGTTGCTATCGTGGCTGACGAGAAAGACAGGCTGCGGTGCTGACATTTGGTCACACCCCTTTTGCCCTCTCAGAGTCATGTGACTTAGGAGGTGTGGCCATCTTGATCCGAGATAGTCACAGTAAGATGGCCACACCCCCTAGTTCGTGTGACTCTTCGAGAGCAAAAGGGGTGTGATCAAATGTCAGCACCGCAGCCTGTCTTTCTCGTCAGCCACGGTTGCTGTGGTGTGACGTAGTGATAATGACGAAGGTGAAACAGCTCTATTGCAGTAGTGCTTGCGTAAATAAGTTGGTATTAGAAAATGCTGTACAGTAGATGTGTTCGGCATGAGTTACCTTTCCTGTTCTTTTTCCCTCCCGGACAAAAACAACGCCTCGAAGAATAATGGTGCCTGATTAAATCGCTGAATGCTCACCGTCTATATGGATGTGCGGAGATAGAACAATGGACGACACATAGCGCCTTTTCATTTCGCCAGCTGAAGCACGTGTCTTCGCTGTGTACCTACACGCATAAAAACGAGGTGATAAACATCGAACACGCTGTCGTCAGATAACCCCGTATAGAAAGCGACGGCTGACGCTTCTCAAAAAAACATTTTCACGCTTTTCTTGCTTTCAACAATGCAACAGCAGAGGATGGAGAAGTCTGTTATAGAACGCAAATAAAAATTTAGCCTTAATCCCCCGAATCTCAAGATGAAATATGGTTGAGTTCGGTTAGAACACATGACGTCATTGAAAGGATTTTGACGTGACACTTCATGCACGCCATTTGCGTGACAAACAGCCAGCGCATCCGTCTGCCATTGTATTTCTATCACACGTTTAACCCTTTAACGCGCAGTGTTCCCGCTCTGGGAACACCAAACTCTGACGTTTTGACTGTTGCCAGTCACGAAGAATCGATTTGATTTCTATCAAAATAGTTGGTGACATAGCTCCACGAGAATCCTTTACTTTTTAGCACGTCATTTCCCGCACAAAAAATGGTCATGATTCTTTTTAACAGCACTGACGACATCTGCTGATAAATGGAAGAATGCAAGAACAGCTGAATAGATTGCCCAATGCTGAAAAAAGGGCAGACATTGCCATCGCTCGACTTAACTACCAGCAAGATGTCGGACGATTGAAGCGTTCATCGCGTGCCACAGATCGAGAGACCCTTTTTTGACGCAGCTAAAAAAGGGTCTCTCGATCTGTTTTCAGCATTGGGAAAGGGTTGCGCCTCAAGGTTTAAAAATATCTAGATAAAGCATTCAATGGGACTTATCGTGTACTTTTAGATGCCAAAAATGCACACCCATTTTATTAGCAAAGGCATTCCTATGTTTGCAAATGGAATGGCTATAAATAATCAATCTAAAATGGGACATTTAAACATTTGTGCCCAGCGCCTCTCTTTCGGGACCCTCGAATTTTGGCATTTTCTCTGTCAGTCGCAAAAATTTGTACACATTACTTAATTTTCCTAGTCATAATTCAAAAGTAAATCTCAATTCCACAAAATACTTAACATAATCAAGTGTGATGTAAAATTTTTACTTTTGCATGGTTAAAAAAAGAAAAATTCCCATTTGTTCATGCAGTTACAGTTAAAGAAGCTTTTGTAATTATTGAGATTTATAAACGAATGCTGTCCGTAGAAAATAGTATATGTAACATTTACATATAGAGATGGCATTAGCTATCTTCAGCATTGGAAGAAATGAAGTAACTGTGTTGGTCTAAGTATGGCGGATCATTTAGCTTGTTCCTTTTTAAATAACAGTGAAAGATGCACGATTTTGCATTTTGCGGATATAAAAGTAAAGATGCACAATTATACATATCTTACAATAGTTCTAAATGCAAAATCTGTGCATTCTGCAGTTTATTTTTTCTGAAGTTTTACAGTGATGTCAAATACGTAATTACTGTTGGCGTCAAATTTGGCGACATTACTTTCCATAAAATTGGAGCTGTAACCAAAAAAGGAGCTGTAACCAATGTTTCTAATAGAATAAATAACGCAGTCATATTGCAACATGGTCTAAGCCATAGGTTCCCAACGTGGGCGATAACGCCCCCTTGTGGGCGTTTGAGACTTTCAGGGGGGTGGTAAAAGACCCAGAGAAAATTAGGGGGCGTTGATATGGCGCGGAGGGTATGGGAACATTAACCAAATATAGTCTATAAAAGACTTAAAAATTACACTGATAATATTTTAATAAAAATACTTTTTAATATAATTAAGTATGCGTTTTGATTGTTCTCTGAAACTGTCAATTTATTTATTTAGAAAGCAATAGTTTATTATCTATTACTTCGTATCATCAGAACCCCCTGCCTGTCCTTATAACAGTTAAGCTAAAACTTTTATTCCTCTTTTTTAAATGAAGATGAAATTCAGTAGCTTTTCAATTCCAACAATATTCTATCTATTAATAATTTTTTAAAAATTTAATTCTTGTTTTCACCATGCATTATGTACGCTCTTGTTTCTCTGGAGTGGGGGGGGGCGGTATTGAAATATTCACTAGAAAAGGGGGCACCAGTTCAAAAAAGGTTGGGAACCTATGGTCTAAGCAATTCTCTTAAAAATTTAGAGTGACATTGTCACTCTTACAAAAAGTCACCGGCAAATGATCCCAGATAGAGTGAGATAAGAGTGAGAAAACTGCATTATGACTCTTCATCGATAGGATTCTGTCACCCTAACTGCAAGAGTGAGACAATGTCACTCTTAGAGTAAGGGTGAAGGCGCTATCTGCTCACTCTAGCGAGAGAGTCACCACATTTCCCATGATGCGTTCACTTCAGCAGGAGTGAGTGCGTTGCTTCCATACTCAAACGACGCCATATTGGAATTGGACTGCAGTTGCGAAGTACCAACTGCATACAAGTAATGGAATACTTTTAGCTAACACAAGTAAGTAAAACCTTATAACTTTTCAATTATTGTAAATGTTATTTAAAATTTGATAATTCACAACATATAAGATACATTGATTCAGTGTCGGATCCATTAGGACTCCAGCTCTTCCGACAGACATTGCTTTGGTTAGGGTTAACATTTTGCTTTACTATACATTTTGTTTTTAAGACTTAAACAAGCCTGCTTCTTTTAATTTTATACCCTTCCGAGAAATTGATCTTTGGATCCGCCTCTATACTTGATCGTAGTATGTTATTTATGCTTATATAGCTGAAATCTTGCATTCGTTTTTTGTTTCTGTATATAATATTTGAGCATGTTTTGATGCGTGTTTGTAAATCGGTGGTGCAGTCAGGATTTTATTTCGGGGGTGGAGAGGGCTCTAACCTGTGTATCAAATTGTAAGCAAGCTGTTTCAACTGTAGCCTCAGTATCAAATTTTAAACTAAGTAAAGGGTCAGATTTTTAGGAAGGATACGCGCCTGTTGCAAATAGCATAAACAAAATTTTAAATCAAAAGCAGAAAATAATGATCAATTATATATTGTATGCAATTTATATTGAAATAAATTATAAACGTGGGAAAAAAATATTTTGTGATTAAATTTCAATATGTCTATGTGCATCATTTTATCTTATTGCACATTCTAGCACAGATTCACGCTTAGAATATACATATATACGTGATTAGATCAAAATAACCGCTCTCTTGTTGTGGTGTAATATTTCCCTCTCCACTTTTTACACATACTTTAACCTCTCTCTCATATGGTAAAGTGGATAATTTACGATCGAACACCCCAGATGGCCTCAGGAAAGTCCACTTTTAAATCAGGGAAACCAGCTGAAAGTAG
The DNA here is from genome assembly GCA_038373885.1 of Cheiracanthium punctorium. NCBI lineage: Eukaryota > Metazoa > Arthropoda > Arachnida > Araneae > Cheiracanthiidae > Cheiracanthium > Cheiracanthium punctorium. Next base: position 107,827 of record JAWZYV010011684.1, read on the forward strand.
CAGGTGATTCAGAATGTGTGAGCTTTCATTAGTAGTACGAAAAACACAAGGGATACTTGAACTTGTGCTGGTAAACTGATTCAACGCGGAAAAAAAGTTATTGTTTTTGGTGTTAAATGCGAGATTTTTGGAATTGAAAAGTTTGTATACTGTTTAAGGATAATTCAATAGTATAGTAACGGATAAGTTTAATATTACTGGTAATAAAGGTAAGTGTTACAATATTAAATTTAGTAATACAGTATTAATTTTAGAGCCTTGCACATTTTGGTTTGGTAGATTTTATGTCTTCTGTTGTGTATCAATATTGGTAAATAAAATTCTCAAATTGGTAAAACTTACCTTTTAGCCTAGATACCAATTCAAAATAATGCTATTTTTTTTCTATTGAATTTAATTAACATATGAAATATATCCACAATATTGGCTATATACTGGAAATGTTTCTGAAGTAATTCCATTACTGATAAAGTTTTTAATAGTAGCAAGTTAGTAGTTAGCCCAAATATCTTTACAATGTGTTCACAATATTAAGTAAAAATTCGAAATATATATTTATAATGTATTCTTAATATTGACAAGTAATTTTTAAAAATATTTTTATACCATTTTATTATTTTTCTAATGCTAATATACTCAATCCTTCACATTGTTATTATATTGGAAATAAAAACTAATATTGGTAAAAATTAGCAACATTTATCCATTATACTGTCTATGTTAATGAATTAAATTAAATATATTTAAAATGTATCCACACAGTATTGTGTGTATATTATAAATTTCCCTCATATTGTACTAACAAATATTTTTAATGTGTCAGCATCTTAATATCACAGTAATGGTGAATTAAGACTGTTTATCTACTGTACATTATTTCAAAATTTAAAATCTGATAAATAATTTTAGGTGCATTTATGTACAAATTGCTGAAAAATATATTTTAATAATTAAGTCAAATACTACTGAAAATCCTGTGATGATAAGACCATGATTATCACAGGGGCAAGGAGGGCACATGCCCCAGACATCCCATTTTAAGGGGTCCTTAAATTTTTTCAGAATATGAATTTAGTTTATTAAATTTTCATTCTAAGATACTAAATGCCTGTTTTTTTTTCTAAAAGTTGGATGTGTGTGTGGCAAAATAGATCCCAAATGGATGAGCCGATTTTAATGTAGTTTTTTTTATTTTAAAGATGGTATAATCAGAACGGTTCTTCATTGTATTTGATAATATTCACTTCATCTATTCCCCTTAAATAAAGCTCACTTTACACTTGTTCAGTCTAAGACAATTCAAATAATATTGTTGACATTCAATTAATTTTGATTGCTGAATTATTTCTGTAATGTTATGGAAAAAGCCATGCTTTGAGTTGCATTTTTTTAAGACTTCATTTTTAATAAAGGTTATTTCATATATTGCATAGGAAATGTTCATAAACTTAAAATTTATCTAGCATATTTCATTTTAAATTCATTTAATCAGAACATATCTTTGCAGCTTGAAAAAACATACTTAAGTGGGGGGGGGGGAAGGGGAGTGAGTTTGGCTTAGGGACGTATCTAAACCTTAAAAATTTCAAGCTGAACTTTCAAAATTACCCACGAATATGTAATTTTCTCCATTTCTTATGTTTGATTCAGAGCCTGATTATGACCAACAGGGGCCCCGGGCTTTGATGAATTTGGGGGCCCCTATCTATGAAATTTGTTTTATTTTTCATAAAATTTTGATATAAAAAAGACTATTTCAGAACAACATTTGATATTGGGGGCCCTTTCGAGCCGGGGGCCCTGGGCAAAGTCCCGATTTGCCCATGCGATAATAAGGCTCTGATGTTTACTTATTTCGAGGGTGGCTGAAGCCCCACCAGTCACCCTCTGGCCAAGGACGTACCCAGGAAGGGGGGGGGGGTCTGTAACACCTCCGAAATTTCAGTTTTTATTAACAAAGCAATAATGGTGAAGTCTTTTTGTGAAAATTTCTGCCTTTTTCATCGTTTGGACCCCCTCCGAAATTTTTGGACCCTCCCAGAATTTTTTTTGGGGTATGTCCCTGCCCCTGGTCTCCTCTCCTAAGGGGGGGGGAGCAAGTTCCCTACCTTGAGCCCCCCCCCCCCTTATGGGTGCCCATATCATTAATGTTATATTTTTCAAGTATTTAATATTATTCTGTGGTTTTCTGAACTTGCAGGTAGCAGAACAGATTTCATTATTTATTGACATTGTTGAGAAAGCAGACAGCATGGATTTCAGAGTTTGGGTCTTCTACTGGGTATCATTAAGGGTAAATAAATTTATGATATTGGTAAAATTTACTTAAAAATTCAAAATACTTTTAATCCTTTTTCTACTGAATTTAAATGAAATGTATCTGCAATATTGGCTATATTTTGGAAGTAGTTCTGAAGTAGTTCCATTACCAATAAACTTTCAAATAGCACCTCACAGGATTGTAAAACATTGAAAACCCAAACCAGTATTTTTACATAGCAGCAAGTTAATATTTAGCCCAAATGTATTTAAAATGTATCCACAATATTAGGTAAACATTGGTAATATTTCTAATGTATTCCTAATATTGACAAGTAATTAATTTTATAGTATTTTTATTTTTTCATATTCATATACTTAATTATTCAATATTATCATTAAATTGGAAATAAATACTAATGTAAATTGTAGCAAATTAATATTTACCCATTATATTGTCAATCAATTTAAATTAAATTTATTTAAAATGTATCCATAATATTGGGTGTATATTTCAAATATTCCTCATATATATTGCACAAGTATATATTTTTGATATGTTAGCATCTTAATATATTATTACTTGCGAATTATCACTGTTTATCTGTTACACATAATTTTTGCATTTAAAATCTGAAATAATTTTAAATGCATTCATATACAAATTTCTGAAAAATATATCTTAATAAATAAGTCAAATATTACTGAAAAATTTAATGTAATATGATTGTTCCCTGATTATCATGGGCAAGCGGGTAAATACTGTGGAAAATACAGAAAGACAATTGTCAGAGTCGGTGAAGAAACAAAATGTAAGGGGGGCCCCCATTTAGACCCATACTTCTGACTCAAGCGACTTTATGTCATAATTGCTGCCTGGATTTGAGATGGGGGGGGGGGGGCTGAAGCCCTATAGCCACTCATCCCATTACCCCTCGATCTACCACCGAATCATTTGTTCTTGTGATAATGTTTAAATGTAAATTTTAACTGAAGACTCCTAACTTGGTTGGTCATTAGTTAAATATATATAAATTGATAATAAATGAATATTCATATAAATTGGTTGCTTTAGAAAACGAAACTTTTAGAATGTTTTTTATGTACTGAATACTCATTTTCTTGAAATATAGGAGAGTTAATAACAGCGATGACTGGGTGATTTTTCAAGAACCTTTGATAAGGGTGAATACTACTTTGGATGTCTTTAGATATAAGTATGTATTTATTTTTAATTACTTACTGTTTCAGTGTATTTTTAAATTTGGGAGTTAATTTTATATTCATATCATATGTTATAAATGTTCCTTATACACATGTCTGTGTGAATTTTATATTATTATTATTATTTGCATTGCAAGCATCCCATTTTAGAAGAATGTATATCTTAAGCACTGAATCAGATGGGTAGTAGATTTCTCAGAAAAATTGTGTTTCATTAAGTGTCTCACTGAGTAGAAACAAAATTTTTCAATCAAGTTATTATTATTTTTTTTTACAAGAAATAATGCAATTTCTGAACAGGTTTTAAAAGAATTCAACTATGTCAGAAATTTGGAAATTCAGAATTTCTCTTCACAAGCTGTATTTATGGCAATACAAATGGTTAATTTATAGAAGTGAAATACTCAGAGAAAAATTTATAACATATTGTATTGTCCAAAATAGAGGGAGAATTAGCCATCAGATACAGTTTCCACTTTCGTGAATTTCTCCCTAAAAATGGGATAAGACCTGCAGTTTTGTTGTTCTATAAAAGTTCATCATGCTGTCTATGAAGAAGCATTCTGAATTATACCGAGTTTTTGAGAAGCCTGTCTTTAAAGCTTGCAGAGCCAAGTGATGAATAAAATATGTTACAAGAAAAACTGATTGATTTTGGCTGTTTATCACTTTATTAACTTTTCATTTTCTAGTACTCTGAACTGGTCCTGTGGAAAACCATTGAATTTTTGTCAGTGGCATGCTGTAAAAGAGAAGAAACTATCGGCATTATAAGTGGTATTCATATTTTTGTTTTATTTGTTTATTTATTCTTTAAATGTTCTTAATTACTAGTTCAAAGTCTGCATACTTTTGATCTCTGCGGTCTAATTTTTTCAAAGCTTGTATCGCATAATTTCATAATTGTCAATAACTTTTTTTTTTTTTTTTTTAGATGTTTACTTTTTTGTTTAGTTTATTTTTTTCTTATTTTCCAAATTGATTTATATGTTTTTTTTTTAGTTTTTTTTCCCTAAAGTGATGTTACTTTGGGGCAGTTAGTGACTATGTATTAAATTTTATAAATTTCATGTAAATTGAGAAAATTATTAGGGCTGTTCTTAAAAGAAAAAAAAGTATAACTTTTGGTAAAGTTACATCAATGAGTAAAACAATAAATATTTATACAGTAAAATTCAATGTGGTATTTTTTATTAAAGCATTTGACCCGGGCAACTCTTTAGTATATCATTTTATGTTATGCTATATTCTGTCATTTATTTAATCTCTATTATATGTAAATTTTTTATGTCAAGTTCCATATTTGACACCAAGTTAATAAATTGCTTGCAAAATCAAGTCTTATTTGCAACATTTTATGAAGTAACAATGAAATAAAGTATAAAAATCAATTTTTAGTCCCTTCAGATTAATTTTTTTACTCTGCACCCATCACTACCTCTTAAAAATATGTTGTAAGTAAAACCTTGAAACTCCTGTAACTTATATTATTATTATTATTATTATTATTATTAATGTTGTCACTGCTGTTGTTGTTTAAAATGTAAACTGTAAAATGCTACTTTCAGAGATGAGATTTAAGAATTTAGTTTAATATTCAGACCTATTTCAATGTTTATAAAGAATTCATTTTTTTCAAAAATTTTCTGATTTTTCAGTAAGGCAAAATTGTATATAAGTAAGATAGATTTAGTATCAATAAAAATTAAAATATTTATTGCTCTTGAAATTCATAAGTATAATTGCTCAAAAGTTGTTTGGACATTCTTTCAGACTTTTTTTCCTTTTTTGTTAATCTCATATCTGTACTTTGGTACAAACCAAATCGAAAACTAGCCTACCAGTTTCGACACCATATTACATGTCACCATTAGTGGTAAAAACAGATGAAATATATTATTTTTTTAAATTTTACTAATACAATATGTAAATGTAAACTTTACTTCCTTAGTAAATTCAGATTTTTTAAGTCTGCAGTATTCACAAAGTGTAATAACCTTGTCAGTGTTCACATGTTGTCATATGTATATTTGAATATTACTCAAAAATATCTTTAGTCTAGTTTTTAACTGACTTCAAGAAGATCTAGGTTATTAATTGGGGTCAGTACTCAGAGGTGTAGCAAGAATTTTCAGTGCCCGAGAACAAATTTGCATCCCTTCCTTTTTACCAAAATGTGCTGGAAAAAGTTTTATATACAAATTGGTGCCTTTTGGATCCTGTGCCCTGGGACAAATGTCTCCCTCTAGCTACACCTCTGAGCACTGAATCCTTGTAATTTACCAGACTGGATATGAAAAGTATTTTCAAACTTCCGTTTAATTATTTCTTCAATTTGTTTATCTTCCACATATAGATGTGATCTTTGCTAAGAATGTTGTTATTTGATGATATTTTACTTGCTGTGCATGAAAAGTTTTTATTGCAAAGTTGTCACTTTATTTTTACCCAATTTTTATTTACCTAAAATATATTACAAGTCCTGAATATTTTCTATTTTTTAATTGATTGTAATAATTTGCAAATTTAACTCACCAATAGTAAGTAATGTGTTTAATATTTATTTTGTCACTATTAGTTTGATGTTTGTTATTACCCACAGGTTACTGTGATTCAAGGATAATTTTATTCCAAATTGCTTTGATATGGGATTTTCACTTCAATACTGTCCCCAATTATTCTTTTTTGTGTTACCTCACAAAATAAAATTTTGTGAGGTAAATCCTACAATATGTTCTTTACTTTTAATAAAGTATTTCGTGCTCTCAATCACTTTGCATATCAGTATATTCTAATATTAATAGAACATAGAGAACAGATTATTTTATAAAACAATACAAACATTTCTTATCTGTAAAATTAAAGTTTTTTTTCCTTTTATTTTTTGCATGTAAAAAAATAGAATTTTTTTTTGAGCTGCTATATTTAGGTTTTATTGCAGTTTTTTACCATTTGCTTTTGTGTTCAGTGGCAAAATTAGAATGTAAAAGGCAGCTTAAATTCTACATCTTTATTTTATTAATTCATTCATTTTTTGCATAATTTGTACAATTTTAACAGTAGGAGCCCTGTTTCCCTTCCCTCTCTTACTCAGAAGGTTACAGTATATGTAAATGTTACTTGAAAGTATTTATTATTACCATACATAAATATGGTAATAAGATATATGAAAAATGGTAATAAGAAAGTATTTATTATTACCATTTTTCGGTATGCTTTTGTGCTGTTCCAAAATTGTATTTAACCTGCTCCTAAAGGTGTTCCAAAATGTATGTGGATTTGCAGACTTTTTATTATAAAGTTATCCTCCTATTTTAATGAAACTATAAACAAAATGTTTTCTGAATCAAATGAAAAGATCTGCTGACTTATTCCTCTGTAAATTCATAACCTAGTTGAAAGTGTTAGGTTGTGCTTTAGTTGGAGATTCAAATTTGACACGAAGCCATGTACACACAAAACTAATTTTAACTAATTTTATTTTGTATGTATTTAACATAGACCTAGTTTATGCTCTAATATATTCTAGCTGCCAACTCTTTCTGATTTTGAGCCTTTCTTCAGTCTTATTCAAATTATGGCGAGGGGGAGGGTACCCTTTTATTATTAGGATAGAATAGCAGTTATGTTTTAACTTTTATTAATTCTGTAATTACTTGTTGAAGTCATAATTTTTATCTTCCAGATGCTGTTAGAAGAATCCCTGAATGTGAAATAGTATTGAAGTACTGATATTGAATCCATTGATTGTATTTTATATTAATGCAACAATTAATGTGCAACAATTATACCAAATTTGTAATAATTGTGTTGTGTGTTCACTGCCATTGCTTTTATAATTCATTCAAACCTGCATGGGTCTCAATAAGAGATATCTTCCACTTTTTTTCAATTCACAGGCTATTTTTTACTTCTGCAGTTATGTAATCGTTTGAATTTTTTAAAATTTAGAACACATTGTAAACTAAAATTTGCTAGGCTGAAGACTACTCTGGACTTGGAAGTTCCATTACTCATGTTTTTATTTAAGACTTTGCTTATATATTTTTATTAACTGTTTTTTCTTTCTTTTTTTTTTGGCCCTCGTATTAATTGAACTTTGTTCTAACATACTAATGAGTTTTTCTGGCTTTACTTTCATTTATTGTTCTAAATCTGTTTTCAATAGTATAATAATTCTTGCATAAAATCTATATTAAAAGAACTTTTTTTTCAATTTGAGGTTTTTAAAAGATTAAGTAATTTGTAGCTATTTTGCTGTAAAAGTGAAATTGAAAGAAATAAAATCACACTTAAAAATAAATAAAGAAATGAATGTGTATATATATTAAAAAAAATAAGAAATGGCTTTTATTTTGAAGTATGTATAAATTATGTTCAGAACAGGAATTTGGTTTTTTAAGAGGTGAAAAAAAATTTTCTTAGTTTCTGTGAATCACCCCCCTCCTCACCCAGACAGTATCTATGGAGGTTAATATGGTTCACCCCCATGCTCTAAACTTCAATTATTTCTTTGCGTTATGGCAAGTCTACAAGAGGGGTGTCTTCTTGGGGGGGGGTGACTTGGGTGGTGAACTTTTTAAGGTATTCTAACCTGTATTCTTGCTCATGCCTCTAAACCTTAAATAATGGTTTTTGGACAAGACAAAAATGTTGGGGGGGATTCAACCAAATGGGCATTGTTGGGGAATTATGAAATAATTGGTTTTGATTTATATTATTTATGTATTGGCCTGCACAAAAATATTTCTTTACCCCTTTTCACACAAAAAAAAAGAAATCAATCAATATAAAGTAGTTTCCATTTTAGAAATATTTTATTCCTTTTTCTGGGGGGGTGGGGGGGGGGAATAGAAAAATAGGCATTCTCTTAAATTTCCAAACATGATATGTACATTAACAGAGGTTATCAGCAGATATATTTATATTTTTGATTTACCCAACAATTAGTTTATTTATTTATTTATTTTGGTTTTCAATTAAAGGATAGCTATTACTCTTTTAATTTATTTTTGTGTTTCATAATTCTTGTATTTGTTCGTATAAATGACTGAAATTTAATTTCAAATAATTTCTTTTCGATAACAATTCAATCATGTTCATTTCTTCTTTATTTAAAATTTAAAAAAGACTTGTTAATTGTAATAAAGTTGAAAAGAAAGTTTGAATAAATTATACTTAAAATAAAATCTATTTAAAAATCAAAATTATTAGTATTCTTTTGATTTTATATAAATATCTTATCGTGAACTTTTTTTATTGTTTTGTTAATACTGTTGTAAGTGAAAGTTGTTCTGAAATGTACCATAGGTAAAAAATAAGCTTTCAGGGATTTTTTATTTCAGCAGGAGAAAAGGTAACATTGAACATATCAAATATTTCTGCACACTGTTGAGTCATGTGGATGTCCGAAATGCTTATTTCTATTCTTGTTTGATCACAGATTACCTCAAATGAAGTTATAGTACTGCAGACAAAGAAAATTCTTATAAATCTCCTGCTGATGGATTTTACATAGCTCAATGGCTATACAGATCACCTCCAAGCATTTTGAAACTTTCACTTATATTCCTGTTAAGTTTTGACTAACCAAACAAAACATAAACTGTCAACGAATTCTGTAACTAAATAGATCTAGAGGTTATGGAGGTTTGTTTTAGTAACCATGTGGAACTCTTGGAGGTACCTTTTAGTGATGCCATCATCTGATTATTAAAATGAAACTCTGTACTCCTTCTTAATCTGTTTAATTTCAGAATAGGCTGTTATTTTAAATACTGTATGTTCTGTGTCAACAGTCCACATTTCACTCACTGGAATGAAAGCAAGAATTTAAAAATGCATGGGGTCAGATATTACTTGTTCCATTGAGCTACGTAAAATTTATTTTCCAGCTGTTATTGATCATTCTGAACATGACAATAATCCAAGATAGCCCAGAAATAGATATCTAATAAGTTCTGGATATGAAATAAGTATCAATTTCTGATCATTGGATATTTTGAATATGAAATAGATAGCCACTTTTGGGATATTTGAGATCTTCTGGAAGTTTAATTATTATAACTATGCTACATATATACAGATCTCTTATAGACCTGTATATTATAGATGTTATTTACTCATTAGAGAGATCACACCTCAAATTTCTAATAGAGAAATCTATTTTATGTTGGACTTCTAATAGATATACCCAATATCCAGCTATGATGTATTAAAGATTGCCTATGGGCAAACTTGGGGGGGGGGTAAATGCGGCAAAAATATTTACTTGTACGATATGAAGAATATTTTCAAGGCGCTCGATATTGCAGATACATTTTAAATATATTTAATTTAGATTCAATAGCAGCAAAGTTTTATAATTTTTACAATATAATGGTTAAATATCAACTTTCTACTTTTTACCAATACTAGCTTTATTCCCAGTGTAATATTGAGTAAATATTAACCAAAAAAATTAAAAATGGTATAAAGTTATGTTAAAGTAATTACTTATCCATATTGAATATATTTCCAATGTATATCAAATACTATAAATGCATTTTAAATATATCTGAGGCAAATATTAACTTTGCTACTTTGTACGAAGTTACATTTGATACATTTGACGAAGTTACAGTTGATCTTTGTTTTCAATTTTTTTTAACAATATTGAGTTAACATTAAAAAATTTATCAATTGAGGACTACTTCAAAAATATTTCCAATACAACCCTGTATTAAGAATATATTTTTTGTATGTTAAATTCAGTGGAAAAAGGTATTAGTATAGTCATACTGAAAGTATAAAGTTATTTTGAGAATTTATCAGACCTAAATGCTAATTTTTACCAATATTGGAATTTTATTTACCAATATTGGAAACTGTGTTTATTCTCAATGTGTTCACTTACTACTTTGTACCATTATTGGTTTTTGATATCAATGTTTTCACAATATTGAGTTAATATTTAAAAGTTCATTGGTAGTGAAACTACTTCAGAAATATTCTCAATATATAATTAATATTTCAATACACACTTCATATGTTAATTAAAATTTTACAAATGATAATAACATTTTGAGCATATATCAGGGCTAAACTCTAGTTTTTACCAATACTGGAAGTGGTCTTTACTCTCAAAGTATTCACATATATGTAAATTTTAATAATTAAAAGTAATTAGTACTTAATAATATTGGAAATATTTCTAATATACACTCAATATTATTGATAAATTTCAAATACTTTAAGATTCAATAGTATTAAAATTTGACTTCAAATGGGCAAAATATTAAATTTATAATATTGGATTTTATTTTCAATGAATTCACAAGATTGGATAAATATTGATGCTATATAGAAAATATCTTTTAATATTTGCCAAATATTTAAAAAATAATAATAATCAATGCTGTTACCAGATACAGTCATATATATATATATATATATATTTATAAGGAATTATTTTAATTTCCCTAAAATAGTGATAGCCAGAAGCAAGGCATACGCAAGGAATAAATCCAGGGCCGTACCCAGACAAAAATTTCAGGCAGGGTCCAAACCGTGGAAAAGGCAGAATTTTTCACAAAAAGACGTCATTATTATTATTTTATTAACAAAAATCAATTTTTTTGGGAGGGGGGAGGGTCCGGACCCCTGGATACGGTCTCGAATAATCACCCTATAAAAAGTGACGGTCACTCTTAAAAAGGGTCATAGCTCACTCTTGATCAGAGCGCTCCACTCTTTAAGAGATGGCGTGCTGTCACCCTTTCCTTAGAGTGAGGCACTCTTTCCCGGAGTGGGTTTTTGAATTCTCACTCCTAGTCCAGAGTCAGAAATGTCACTCTTCAGAATAGTGATTTCTCACTCTATGGAGGTTGGCTGATTTTTGTCACGAAGGTAGGGTGATATATCACTCCTCAGCACTGATTTTTCACTCTTGATTATTAAGAGAGTAGGGAGGATCAGTTACAGTTTAGGATTCACTATCACATAGCTAATGCCGTCTCCTTGTATTCGTATCTTTAAATCATTTACAGCTCTATTACACAGGTAAACAAGCGTCATAGAAAATAGTAACTTCAAAAATATACTTTAATGTCTTACTTGCCTTAACCTGTTAACACCCATCGTTGGTAAGACACGCAGCATCAGCGACTTCTACAATGGGGTAGAGGGTCCCCTGTGCTCCCCCGAGTATTAATGGTTGATCTGGTGTTTCTAATCATTAATAATAATGTTGTCGATCAGGGGCGTAGCCAGAAATTTTTCATGGGGGGTGGGGGTTACGACTACTACAACTCATATATATGTATACGTGGGTGTGATAATGTAGCGAAAAATATACATTTTGTATGGCAAAAAATTCCTCATGGGGGGGGGGGTTATGACCCCCATAACCCACCCCGTGGCTACGCCCCTGTTGTCGATTAATGTACCCCCTCCAAAAAAAGTATTCGAGCAATTCGAGAGAAATTTCCTATTTTAGACTTGCGAATAATAATTGAGTTTTTTAAAAACGCACAACGCGATAGAAATATGGAAAGTCATATTTATACATAGCCTAATTCATATTCTATGATAAATAATTTTTAATATACGAAACCAACGTAGGAAATTTCTCTCTTGCTTCAATTTTTTTTTTTTTTTTTGGAGGGTGTAAATAGTTTTCTAAATCAGTAATGACCCCCAACTTTATTCAAAAATAATTCAATAACATTAAAAATCTGAAGAAATTTAGCTATTTTTACTCTTGAAAATATTATGTGCCCCCCCCCCCCGTAAAAAAAAAAAAATTATCACGATACGCTTATATGATTCCTACTCCAGTAGTACATTAACACGTAAAGCATTTTTATGCTGCCAAAATCTTAAAAGCAATCTTTTGGTGTATCTTATTCCCTACTTGATGTAACGTTGAATTTTTTTTTTTTTTTTCCGAGGAGGGAATGATCCCATATCGAACGGAAACGACCCGGGCAGACGACAGGAAGTGTGCCTCAATTGCAGAAGACGTAGGGGCGTTGTTGGAGGAGTCTGTATGGTTCCGTTTCGGGCATCTGCTTGGGAAGGAGGGTACGATTTCTTCCCCCTCCCAAAACTGGCGGAAAGAATGCCCATCTTACAACAAAGTAACTAATTTTTTTTTTTTTTCTGTTCCTAATGGTGGTCGCGGTTAAGATGTATCTTCTTTAGCTTTCCTTTTTCATTTATTTATTTATTTATTTATTTATTTATTTTTTTTCGTTCAAACCTCGCAAGTAGTCTTACCAATTAGCATGCTGTCACTCTTTTCGTCTCCAAATTGTTCATTGTCAAGTTTCCAGTGGCGCCAACTTACAAGAGACCACCCACAGACTTCGAAGTCTGTACTCACCACTTAATTTCTCTTATTTAGAATGTTTTTTAATTTTATTTTTCTATCCCAAAACCATTTTTTCTCTCATCGCTCAATGAGAGTGGTACCCGTTCTTCGCAATGGGAAGATAGTTCACTTTCTTTCCTAAAAACGCAAACACTTTTGTAAGACATTATTTCAAGAAATAGCGAAATTTTTAAACTCTTAAGACTTATTTTGAGTCATTTTTGAAAAATAGTGAAAAAATTAAGGTAAGTTTAGGGAATTCGATATTTGAATTGCTCGGTGGAAGCGCACATTTTTCCAGGAGGTAAACTGGATCGAAGACGATGATGTGAAAGAAATATAGGACAGTTCCAACATTCTTTCCGCGGTAATGCGCCAAAATCGACTCCGAAGGTCGAATCGAAGCTGCTTGGACATTCCAGAACATTCTATAGAATTCTCAAATATCCTTCAATATGTTTAAATTCCAGTTGCTTCACTTTAGAGAAACAGTCCACAAAATTCTCCAACATTCGGAAACATTCTAGGAAAATGTGCTCGGAACATTCTAGAACATTCAGACCCAGAGCCATATTTATGACAAGTGAGCCTCCATCCCCAACCATGAATGACCAATATTTTCTGCAAAGAGCAGATTCCCCCCCCCCTAATTCCTAACTAGTAAGGGAGGGTGTTCAGACCCCCCTACATATGTCCGTGCACGTCATAAACGTAAGCAGTAAACTAAGGATGTCCTGTTTTAATTTAGGTATCTAGTTTTGAGTGATGCATCTAGAAATACAATTGTAGATGTTTGTTTGTTCGAGTCCTTTCTGGAGTTTCCCACAGCAATTTGGATACTCATTAGAAGGTTGCTGAGCTTCTGAATAGAGGCACCCCTCGGAAACTGCTACCGCATGTACACGGTGGTCTTTAGTGGTACATCGGTATCGAACCCGCAACCTTCCGGTTATGAGTCCAATCATAGGCGTAGAGTTATATGGGCCCGTGGGGCTCGAGCCCCCCAATAAATTGTGAATAGGGGCTGAGCCCACCCAATAATTTACTACTAAATACAGAAAACTCATTTATACTAACATAAAAAAAATCTGATGTGTCCAACACATGACTTCCTTGCACGTCTATTAATTCAAAAATGTTTTTTACGCACTTCCTCTAAACTTATTTGTTTGAAAGAGATAAAATATCAATAATAGTAAGGTATAGCGATTTCTAGCCAAATATTTCGATATCGCCAAGCTGAGTTCAATTTGAAAGATTTCCTTCGGACACTTTATTTGGCGATATTTCACCAAAAGCCGACAAACTTGAGATAGTTTGCGAGATTTTGGGGATAGCCAAAGTAGTCATTGACCTCTGACTTTCAATGAATTGAATGCATCCATACACCTTAATGTATTTAAAGTCATTTGGCTCACCCTGTAAATAAATTCCCAGTCGATTGCTGTCAAAAAAGATATTGAAAACAGTTAGATATTATAATATAGTTCTAAATACAAAAGTTCAAAATTGTACGGGTTAAAGTTTTAGAGTTATACAAAATACGAAATAATTTTTGGCGCCAAATTTGGCGATATTTCGGCGAAACTCGTCAATGTCGACGACATTTGGCGAGATTTTAAGCATGGACCAACAATGACAGATTATCGCCAAATTTGGCGATATTTCGCCAAAACTCGCCAAGAACGATGACAAATGGCGATACTTTGGGCATGGACCAAATGACTGACTATCGCCAAATTTGGCGACATTTCGGCAAAACTCGCCAAGGTCGAGGACAGACGGCGAGATTTTGGGCATGTACCAAACAATGACTGACTACAATTGTATTATATTGAAGATGTCCATAGACATTAAAGTACTGAAATTCTTTTTGGTGGTCCTGTAAAGAAACTCCAGCAGATTGGAACCAAAAATCGAGATGCACAACTAGATGTTACAACAATCTTACATATGAAATTTCATAATAGTTTTTGAGATTTGAGAGTTAAATATGCACACACGTACTCCAAAAGTCGCCAAGCTTGGCGACTTTTGGCATAGTTCTTGAGGGAGGCACGTGACCGTGGTCGGACCATTACTTAACTTATGTGGTAGGACGGTATTGTGCTTGAAATGGATGAATGCCCCTAAAATTGCCATTGACCGTAATGTATTGGAAATCTTTTGAGTGTTCCTGTAGCAGAACTGTAAATGAGAAAGACACTTTTTTTAATGGAGAAATTCATTTTCTAACTCTTTACAGCATATATCACTCCTGAGTCGTTTGAAATAGCCCAAAACCTTAAAAAACGCTTTGATGAATGTCGGCCCATAGAGCGTAATGTATTTCGAATCTTTTAGGCGGTTCTGTAGATAAACTATCCAGTCGAATGGAACCGAAAGGGGAGGTGCACAACTAGATGTTACAACAATCCTAAATATAAAGTTTCAACATTCTACGCCTAATAGTTTTTGAGATATGCGAGTTTAATGAATTTCGGCCCATTGAGCGTAATGTATTTCGAATGTTTTGGGCGATCCTGTAGATAAACTATCCAGTCGAATGGAACCAATAGGGGAGGTGCACAACTAGATGTTACAACTATCCAAAATATGAAGTTTCGACATTCTACGCCTAATAGTTTTTGAGTTAAGCGAGTTTAATGAATTTCGGCCCATAGAGCGTAATGTATTTCGAATCTTTTGGGCGGTCCTGTACATAAACTATACATTCGTTGCGACCAAAAGGGGAGGTGCACAACTAGATCATAGAACAATCCTAAATATCAAATCTCAACATTCTACGACCAATAGTTTTTGAGATATGCGAGTTACATACATACGTACGTACGTACGTACGTACAGACGGCATGGAAAAACTGACCACAATAGACTCGCCGCTGGTCAAAATGAGTTGCAGACGCGTTAATATGATCGTGCATGCTAGCCTACGTTGAGATGCATCGAAAAAATTCTTAAAATTAAATTTAGAGGTAGTCAAAATCGGTTTTTTTGTCGAAATTTGGCCCCCAAAATTTTTCGGGATCACATTACTTCCTTATACTACGTACAAGGAAGTAAAAAAAAGGATTTCACGCCATTTACAAACGTTTAAAAAAAAACTTTACTTTTAAAAATTTTCTTCTTTTGATTTCAATCAAGATTTAGTATTCATTGTGACGCCACGTAACACACAATGTTACTATAAGCTGCCCTCGCCAGGCTTTGGTTAATTAAAATCAGATTATGCAATGTAAAGTATGAAATGAAAAAAAAAGTTCAGATGGGTCTAAAATGCATGTCATCGAAAATGTTTTTTTTTTCCTCCTTTGGATTTTTCACTTTGATTCTATTTTTAACTTATAACATGGTAGGAAGATACTAACATGGATATTTACCTTACGTAGGTGTAGCATTCTATGGACCCATAGAGCTCGAGCGCCTCCAATAATTTACACTTATATATAGTAAGTCATAGCTGTCAACTACTACGGAATAAAATTAACCACTTTTTGTAAACAGTATAACTTTTTAATAATTTTTTTCAAAATAGTAACCAGCTCACGCGCAGAACAAAAATTTTGCTATTATCTTAAGCCGAAAAATCATGTAGAAAAAGTGGTTAATTCTATTCCGTAGTAGTTGGCAGGTATGAGTAAGTTATATGTACGTGAATCAGTGGCGTAGCCAGAAATTTTTCATAGGGGGTTATGACCCCCTAACCTCCCCTGGCTACGCCACTGATGTGAATATATGTGGTTGAGGGGCCCGGCCCCCCCCCAATAATTTTGAAAACTTTACGCTTATGAGTCCAACGCCTTGACCACTGGGTTGAACTTGTTGGCCTGTTGCAATTAACATGTTTCCTCTATACGCAAATACGATACTGTTCAGGCCAGTCTTCCGGCATTTTAGTTATTTGGGGGTCCCGAAATTCGGAGGTAACCTAGGCCTTTGCCTGTAATTGACCTGAGCGAGGATCACCCCACAAGTGCGGCAGGCCTGTGTGGTGCATTATTTAACAACGTTAATAGTGGACGGTGTTAACAGTTATACCATACACTAACATTTAAGACGTTGTCTGCAGGTGGGAAGCTTTCAAAACTATCCCGAATGCCCAACAGTAGGGGTCGTTATTTCAGTTTGGTGGTTTACTTATATACACATGTGTGGCTCAGCGTTACTCCTAGTAATAGGTTTCGTAGAAATGTTGACTTACATACGAAAGAAATAAAATGAAAAATAATTAGACTAGCATTAAAAATCGGAGTACTTTAAAATGTCAGAAAGTTAATGGTCTATTTTTTTTTTTTTCATATTTAAATACTAGCTGAAGTACCCGTCCTCGACGGGTTAGTGAATGCAAATTTCCAAAAAGCAAGAACTTTCGTCAGCATTGTAGGAGTACACAGAATGAATGTAGTATGTTGCCAAAGTAAAGAAAGCGAAGTCATAATTTTTATGGATTGTTAAAATATTACAGGTTAGAGAGTAACTAAGTAATACCATTTGATTCGCTTTAGTCGTAATTATGGGATGCGCGAATGAATATTTACACATACTGAAATAATTTTCGCAAAATCTCAAAATTTAATCAAAATTTTGAAAAATTGGAAGCCTAGAATTTAAGTTGAGTGACAACCTATCATGTCACCCAAATTTGTTTCATTTCCTGCAGTCTTTATTTCGTGATGCTGGAACAATTTTCAGCATTTTAAAGCGATTTTCGCAAAATCTCAAAATGTAATCAAAATATTTTTAAAATTCAACGCCTATAAATTAAGATTAGCAACTACCTATCATATCACTAAATTTCGTATCATTCGTATGAGTCGTTATTACGTGAAGTTTGAAGAAATCATCATTGAACGTATTTTGAGAGAATTTTCACAAAATCTCAAAATCTAATAAAAATGTTTAAAAAATTGGACTCCTATAGTTTATGTTGAGCAACCATCTATCGTGTGACCAAATTTCATATCATTCGCTTTAGTCATTATTACTTAATGCGGGAACAAAGATTCACTCAGTTTTAAACGATTTTCGCAAAATCTCGAAATCTGATCAATTTTTTTTAATTAGATGCTTATAGTTTAAGGTGAGTGACCACCTATCATTTCACCTAATATCATTTTTTCACCTTTGCAGTTATTACGTGATGTGCGAACACAAATTTACGCAGTTTGAAATGATTTTCGCAAAATCTCAAAATCTAGTCAAGATTTTTTTTTAATTCGACGCCTATGTTTTACGTTGAGTGAGCACCTATCATGACACCCAATTTCATATCATTCGCTTCAGTCGTTTTTACGTGATGCTCGAACACAAATGTACGCAGTTTGAAAGGATTTTCGCAAAATCTCAAAATCCAATCAAGATTTTTTAAAAATTCGACGCGTATGTTTTAAGTTGAGTGACCACCTATCATGACACCCAATTTCATATCATTCGCTTTAGTCGTTTTTACGTGATGCTTGAACACAAATTTACGCAGTTTGAAAGGATTTTCGCAAAATCTGAAAATCCAATAAAGATTTTTTAAAAATTCGACGCCTATGTTTTATGTTGAGTGACCACCTATCACGACACCCAATTTCATATCATTTGCTTCAGTCGTTTTTGCGTGATGCTTGAACACAAATTTACGCAGTTTGAAAGGATTTTCGCAAAATCTCAAAATCCAATCAAGATTTTTTTAAAATTCCACGCCTATGTTTTAAGTTGAGTGACCACCTATCATGACACCTAATTTCATATCATTCGCTTCAGTCGTTTTTACGTGATGCTTATACAAAAAAAGCGTCACGGACAGAATGACAGACAGACAAACTTTTTTTTGAGGGTCGCATCGGATTCCCGGGTGCTTGAAACGGATAGAAATCGCAAAATTTTTGAATTCCAAGAAATGTACAGACAAAAGTCTAATTTTATTTATATAGATATTATTTTCATTTTCTTTGTCTGAGAGTTCTAGAAATGACTTCGATTTTTGTTCGATTGCCGAATTTAACAATTTAAATACCTAAATCGCAGCAATTAATTCTGATATTACGGTAACTTTTATGTTTAAAATATAGCATGAAATTAATTATTTATTTATATTAAGAGGACAAAGATGAAATCTGTTGACTGTAGTTTTCGTTAATACAAATAATAAATATATCCTGGAAAATGCTTTTCACATGCGCCCATCATAAAACCTTCAATCAGAGGAACCTGTTCTTGAATTTTATACTGTGCTTTATTCTGTGAATACATTTTAAAAATCAGAGCATGACTTTTCAATTCAGAAAAACAATTGCCAAATCTCAAGCTGAAACATCCGGCGGATATAAACCCGAGATCAAAAACCTTCATTTCAATAATTAATAGAAAGTTTATTCAAATCACTCATTATACGTTTTATCTCCAGATCAAAGACTATGTCTGTCATACTAATCAGGCCGAATCAGGGTAACCACCTTTTTTAATAGAATGGAGCCACCTACATTTTCTTTTACATCCCCCATGGTTCTTAGCAATCAAAGAACTACTTGCTATCAACAGATTAAAAAAAAAAAAAAGAACAAGCAATTAAAATGGCGCACAAATAAATACAAACAATGGCAGGAAGAAGTTCTCTCTCCTGCCCCCCCCCCCCCGTTAGTAAAGTAAATTGTTTGGGGTACAAGATAGTTACACTCGGGTGATCATTGTGGACCGAACCGGAGTTATCGAACGGAAACAGAGCGATGACGAAGTGAACTGAAATGAGTTCCTTTTTTTTTTTTTTTCCTTCAAGCATCACTAATGAAAGGTCGCTGCCAGATTCGGAAAAAATAGATGCTAAATTAAAAAAGCACGTGATGACAGATACCAGTCTCTCACGAAATGATGATGTCTCTGTTTTGCGAATGATTCAAGGTCTTTTTTGGCGCTAACAATAAGCTATGATGTTCCTTTTCTTTTTTTGTGGCGTTCGTAATGAAGGGGGCAGGGAAGAAAAAAAAAAAAAAAGTCACGGGAAAACAATGATCGCGTATTTGCTTGTAAAGAGTGGGTTCTTTTTAATATTTCAGTCCGACCATTGTTCGTATTGGGTGGTGATAGTATTTACTAATGAAGTGTCACATCTGCTTCGCATGTAATGCATTATTACTTTCCGAACATGTACCATGTAAGGAAAGTATTGTAATCATGAAAAAATTCGACTTCGAGATTTTGGTGTTTTTACACGTTTTGAGGGCTTCTGAATCCATTTATGCTATTTTTACGAGATGTATGTATGTATGTGTGTGTGTGTGTGTGTGTGTGTGTATGTGTGTGTGTGTGTGTGAGTGAACACGATAGCTCCTGAACGGAGCATTCGATTGAGCTCCAATTGGATATATGTCATAAACCACCGTTGCAAGACCGGTATTGATTTTGGTGTGTATAGGACTTATAGTTTTTCTACAGGGCTACGACAAAGATTTCTTTTACATTATGGCCTATGGGGGGAAATTCTGGAAAGTGC
Source organism: Cheiracanthium punctorium (assembly GCA_038373885.1). NCBI lineage: Eukaryota > Metazoa > Arthropoda > Arachnida > Araneae > Cheiracanthiidae > Cheiracanthium > Cheiracanthium punctorium. The sequence continues at coordinate 128,139 of JAWZYV010011684.1, forward strand.
GCTAGCGTTTAAACGGTAGATTCGATTGAGCTCAAATTGGGTATATATGTTATAAACCACCGTTGCAAGACCGGTATTGATTTTGGTGTGTATAGGACTTATAGTTCTCCTAAAGGGCTACGACAAAACTTCCTTTTATGTTATGGCATAATGGCATATGGGGAGAAATTCTTGAAAGTGCGCAAGCTTTTAAACGGTGCATTCGATTGAGTTTCAATTTGGTATATATGTTTGAATGATTCATCGATTAAAATTTATTTAAGTGCTTGGTAATGATCTTAATCGTAAGTGTTCGGAAAGTCGAGTGGAGTCACTCCAGATTTTTTATTTATTGCTAGCATGTTGAATCAAGAGATCTTTTGTTAACACTTGAGTGTACATAACTCCAAAATGCGCATGATTTTTTTTTCCTTTTTTTAAATCTCTAGTACAGATATGATAGGCAGGTCCATTAACACCGCTGGAGGCTCTAGAGCTGTGAAAAGCATGGACTTCCATTAAAAACGAAAAATTTTAAGTTTCGAATGCAATATGAAATTAGGACACTTTAAAAGTTTTAGGCTGAAATCTTTTAGAAAGTTTTTACGGTCCCCTTGTCAGTAGGGGACCGTGCCATGCCAGCAGGGTCCTGGAGCAACCAGGGCCCGATTAACCTCTGGAGTAAAAGGAAGCCCAGTCTTGTTTCGTCTCCCCCCCTCTCCTTTTTGTTTGGGAAAAGTAAAGTTTTAATGATTTTCTTCGATGAAAATATTTTATTCGTTAAAATGAAATTCCATTGATTTAACTAGTTCTTATGATTTCCTTTGATATAAATATTTTTATTCATTAATCTGAAATTTTTCTTAGATAAAAATATTTTATTCATTGACATGCATAATAGCTTAGTCCATTGTAACGACATTTTACAGTATTTTTGAAATTACTTTAAAAAATAAACGAAAAACATTACCTTACTGAAGTTTTAACAAGGGTGGATTAAAGGGGGGGGGTGGAGGGGCGACCGTCCCCCCCGAGGCAAAAGAAATTAATGTAAAAGATCCTATTTTACTTCCATAAAATGGATGTATATGTCAATCTTCTAACTAACCGCCCCCACCGACAAACTGACCGCCCCCCTCCGACAAACTTGCAATAATCTGCCACTGACTTTTAAACTTTATTTATTTAGACGTATTTTTCATTAGAAATGGTTTTTTTTTCAGAAATTCTTTGTTTGTTTTGATGACTTTATAAAAATCATAATATCAAAGTTCAGGTTTATTTTTGATATTTAAATGCTAAACATTATTTACTGAAAGTCTAACTCTTCTGACAACGAAATGTTCCCCATAATAGAAAAGAAATCTCTCAACTAGAGCAGATGTCACAGGCAAAAACATCGCAAACTGTACCCATTTAGAAATGTTGCGACATGAAGTATCAGACTTCTGAAAAACCTTAAAAATAGCTTTCCACTTCTCTTCAACAAGAATCTTTACAATAAAATGATCATTTATAAACAAAATTTTGAATTTTTATTGCAGTTTTTCAAGCATTTTTGCCCCCCCCCCCTCTTCAAATTCAGAGGGGGAAGCTCAAGCTTCCCGAGCCTTTTCGGTGATCAGGCCCTGGGAGCAACTGCTCCAACCTTAGCACAGTTCTGATGATAGGGATTAGCTTAAAGCCGTATTTAAATTTTCAGATGATCAATAAAGTAAAAAATGTTGCTCGATGTTTTTATTTATTAACTAGCTGAAGTACCCGTCCTCGACGGGTTAGTGAATGCAAATTTCCAAAAAGCAAGAACTTTCGTCAGCATTGTAGGAGTACACAGAATGAATGTAGTATGTTGCCAAAGTAAAGAAAGCGAAGTTATAATTTTCATGTATTGTTAAAATATTACAGGTTAGAGAGTAACTAAGTAATATCATTTCATTCGCTTCAGTCGTAATTATGGGATGCGCCAACAAATATTGACGCATATTGAAATAATTTTCGCAAAATCTCAAAATTTAATCAAAATTTTTGAAAAATTGGAAGCCTAGAATTTAAGTTGAGTGACAACCTATCATGTCACCCAAATTCGTTTTATTCCCTGCAGTCTTTATTTCGTGATGCTGGAACAAATTTTCAGCATTTTAAAACGATTTTCGAAAAATCAAAATGTAAGCAAAATATTTTTAAAATTCAACGCCTATAAATTAAGATTAGCAACTACCTATCATATGACTCAATTTCGTATCATTCGTATTAGTCGTTATTACGTGAAGTTTGAAGAAACCATCATTGAACGTATTTTGAGAGAATTTTCACAAAATCTCAAAATTTAATAAAAATGTTTAAAAAATTGGACTTAGTTTATGTTGAGCAACCATCTATCGTGTGACCAAATTTCATATCATTCACTTTAGTCGCTATTACGTAATGCGGGAACAAAGATTCACTCAGTTTTAAACGATTTTCACAAAATCTCGAAATCTGATCGATTTTTTTTTTAAATTAGATGCTTATAGTTTAAGGTGAGTGACCAGCTATCATTTCACCAAATATCATTTTTTCACCTTTGCAGTTATTACGTGATGTGCGAACACAAATTTACGCAGTTTGAAATGATTTTCGCAAAATTTCAAAATCTAATCAAGATTTTTTAAAAATTCGACGACAATGTTTTAAGTTGAGTGACCACCTATCATGACACTCAATTTCATATCATTCGATTCAGTCGTTTTTACGTGATGCTTGAACACAAATTTATGTAGTCTGAAAGCATTTTCGCAAAATCTCAAAATCCAATCAAAATTTTTAAAAAATTGAACGCCTATGTTTTAAGTTGAGTGACCACCTATCATGACACCCAATTTCATATCATTCGCTTTAGTCGTTGTTGCGTGATGCTTGAACACAAATTTACGCAGTTTGAAACGATTTTCGCAAAATCTGTAAATCTAATCAAGATTTTTTAAAAATTCGAAGCCTATGTTTTAAGTTGAGTGACCACCTATCATGACACCCAATTTCATATCATTCGCTTCAGTCGTTTTTACGTGATGCTTAAACAAAAAAAGCGTCACGGACAGAATGACAGATAGACAAACTTTTTTTTGAGGGTCGCATCGGATTCCCGGGTGCTTGAAGCGGATAGAAATCGCAAAAATTTTGAATTCCAAGAAATGTACAGACAAAAGTCTAATTTTATTTATATAGATTTTTTTAATCCTTCCTTAGAATTTCAAATTATTCTCGATAACTTCATTCCTATTAAGTCTGTTCTTGGAGAGGACAGGGGGAATAACTGCAACTCAAGCAAGTGACTCTTAAATAGCTTTAAAATCAAACAACGTATGTTGGAGAGAGCAAAAAATACTGAAATTATTCCTTCATAGGTTTGTTGGGTACTTTTTAAAACACATTCATGCGACTTTCAGAAAAAAAAAGAAGGTTTTCCAGGAAAACAGAGATATTTTTAACTGTTTCATACTTGCGAGAAATCTTCTGAAAAACGTTTCGGGGATTCAACACAAACTAACCAGACTGGCAGCGTTATTTATATGTAGATTTACCGTTGAAAAAATGCCTATAACCGCAACTTGTAAAAATATATTCTTTTAAGAAATCATGCAATTTCTAGACAGCTTTTCAAACAATACATCGATAAATAAATAATAAATTTCACCAGACCCCGAAAAAAGCAAAATAAAACTTGAATATCTTTTTACAAGCTGTGCTTGGCCTACAACTGTAAGTGACACTCAAAATGGTAGAGGACTGAAGCGTGAAATTCACGCTTAATTCAAACGAGTGAAATTCGATCAGTAGGAGCGAATTTTCGCTTTTTTTCCGTACTTGAAAGTGCACTCCTCCTTTAACCCTTTAACGCGCAGTGATCCCGCTCTGGGATCACCCAACTCTGACGTTTTGACTGTTGCCAGTCAAGAAGAATAGATTGGATTTCTATAAAAATAGTTGCGAGTGACATAGCTCCACGAGAATCTTTTACTTTTTAGCACGTTCATTTCCCGTAAAAAATGGTCACGATTATTTTTAACAGCACTGACATCTGCTGAAAGAAGGAAGAACGCGAGAACAGCTGGAAAGATTGCCCAATGCTGAAAAAAGGGCAGCCGTTGCCATCGCTCGACTTAACTACCAGCAAGATGGCGGACGATCGAAACGTTCATCGCGTGCCACCGATCTAGAGACCCTTTTTTGACGCAGCTGGCTGTGCGCGAGCACAGCCAGCTGTCGTTGGGTAGCTGGTAGTTAAGTCGAGCGATGGCAACGGCTGCCCTTTTTTCAGCATTGGGAAAGGGTTGTGCCTCAAAGGGTTAGGATCGTTTTTCGATCCCAAGCGGAGCGAAATATTCGGAGTGAACGTAATCAGTATTTGGTAAACAGGAAGAGGAACGTGGATTTCATGGAAAAAAGAGTACTTAATGCGCATTTTTGCGTTAATACTGTTGGTATCAATTTCGAAACCGACAATTTTTCCTTTTGCTCCCTCTTGGATCGTTATTTTCGCTCCTTTGAATTAAGCGTGTTCCAGCGTTCTGGCCTGGAATATGGCACGGCTGTCGAACTAACGGTCTGGAGTTTTGGTAGGTTTTCTCCATACGTAACATGAATACGTGCCGGAATCCCTTGAAAAGTCCTCCGACCAAGGTACCTGCCATCCTTGGCAGATAGTCCTTGTGTAGCCTATCCCCTAGTAACAGAACACACATACAACGGTAAGCCTACATAGAAGTTATTAGCACTTTCCGACCTGAATAAATAATTTTTCTCCTATAGATATAGGTACCGTGTGTACATTTTTATAATAGTAGAGATTAAACTTTTAATAAAATAAAAAACGGCTCTTGATTAAAGTTTCGTAAAAATTCACACAACCGTCGTAAACTTAAAATGATTAGCATTTATTTCGCACATTACTTTTTCTCAAAATTTGTGTCCTCAATTGAGGACGCCTGTTCTGAAAGTGTTAAATATTCAGAAAAACTGCGATTTCGGTAAAGATTTTTTTTTTTTTGGGGGGGGGGTATAAAAAAAGGGGGGGGCTCTGTTTAAGGGTAACTAGCTACTAAACTGTGAAGGAACAATCTGAATATTTAGTTGTCTCTGACATAGAACAGCCTTAAGGCCAAAATAACTTCTCAACTTAGGGTGAAATTAACAGATTTATCAGAATACTCAAATGAAGGCAAAAGTAATTATAAGTAGTCATTTCTTCGATAACTTAAATACATTCTATAAATCAGGTTTTTAAAACTTTTTCATAACTAATTTCTTAACGAACAAAAAACTACCTTTTAAATGTTTAAACAATTATTTACAATTTTTAAATATATTTTCCAAATAAATTATCTTTTAGTAAGAAGTTTATTTGCTAGAACAAAGAAAAGAAAAAAATAAATAAATGAAATGGAGAATGAAATTAAGCAAATAGATGGACCTCATTCCGCTTCAAATCTCATTCATTCTGGAGGTCACATCAACAACATTTCATTATTTTCTTCTAGCTTTTTCCTAAATAAAGAAAATTTCATTTTAAAATGAAGGTCGAAAGGAAAGTAATGTGCTATTGTCTGTTTCAATAGATTTCGTTATCATTAAAGCTGTTGGAGTGATTTATTACTATTTCCATCAGAGTGAAAACCATTTTTAAATTATTTTTAAGTACAATCGTTTTCCCTTTGTTGCTTGTTTTCTTTTAAGAAATAAAATATTACATTATTTTCTTTCACAGTTTCAGCTGAATTCTCTTTATCTAGAATAAATAGGAGGTGGGGAAAAATTCAGGATATCAAAAATACTGATAATATCATAAATGAATCATTTTTACTTTCCGAACATGTAACATGTAAGGAAAGTATTATAGTCATGAAAAATTAGACTTCGAGATTTTAGTGTATTGACACGTTTTGAGGTCTCCTGAATTCATTTATGCTATTTTTACGAGATGTATGTATGTGTGTGTGAGTGTGTGTATGTGAGTGAACACGATAGCTCCTAAACGGGGCATTCGATAGAGTTCAAATTGGGTATATATGTTATAAACCACCTTCGCAAGACCGGTATTGATTTTGGTGTGTATAAGACTTATAGTTTTTCTACAGGGCTACGACAAAGATTTCTTTTACATGATGGCCTATGGGAGGAAATTCTTGAAAGTGCGCTAGCATTTAAACGGTACATTCGATTGAGCTCAAATTGGGTATATATGCTATGAACTACCATCGTAAGACCGGTATTGATTTTGATGTGTGTAGGACTTATAGTTTTTCTACAGGTCTGCGAGAAAGATTTCTTTTACATTATGGCCTATGGGGAGAAATTCTTGAAAGTGGGCTAGTGTTTAAGCGGCGCATTCGATTGACCTTCAATTTGGTATATATGTTTGAATTATACATCCATTAAAATTTATTTAAATGCTTGGTAATGATCTTAATTGTAAGTGTTTGGAAAGTCGAGTGGAGTCACTTCAGATTTTTTCCTTGGGTTATCGATTACTTATTATAAATTACTTAAATATTTTTAAATTAAAATAGTATGAAAGCTGATTTCGAAAGTAACAGTAGGCTCTCCATTAGCAAAACTGGCCGATTGACGAGGGGGGGAAGGGGGCGATCGTATCCCCTTGAGTGCACTTAAACCGACTTCTAAACCCGTGTTTAAACTGCCGACTGTGCTAGTGTGCTGGAAATATTGTCCCAAATGCTAAGGAAATAAAATGCAAAATAGTTAAATTAGCTTTAAAAATCAGTTTACTTTTAAAGCTCTAGTAAGTTAATGTTCTACCTATATCATGTTTAGGTACTTTTATTTTCCGTGTAAAGTAACATTAGCGATTACGTTTTCGCTGGATTGGTGAATTCAACAACTTGAGTGGCAACAGTGGATTCTGTTGCTACAGTAACTGAAATGTTGAACACAAAATATGAAATTGTTTATTTTAAGGGAACACAGACTGGTTACACAGAGTGTAGTTTTCATCAATAAAAATAAGAATTATTTTGCTCCCAGAAGTCTGCTTTTACATGAATTCATTGTAAAATTTCCTATCAGAGAAAGCGCCCTCTTGTGCCGGATTATCTCAAATTATTTATTTTTTGCTATTATGATACCTATAATGTACTTTCATTCATGCTAGTAAGTATGCGTAGTGTGGTGCAGATATATGGAGACGCTGAAATCAAATTTTGAGTAAAAAGACATTTCGGCTCGTATAGCGTACATTGGGGTGACAAAATAACCTGGATTTGTTGCACTTCAAAAAGAATAAACTCCAGTTTATGAATTAAAATAACTTATTTTTAAAAATGATGTTACATATAACGAGTGGCTGGCAGCGAAGCGAAAGAACAAGCGTGGCTTATTTGTGTAAGTACAAAGCGATACGTGATCGAAAAAAGTGTGAAAAGACAGAAAATCAACCAACCAGGAGATCGAGCTGAGAGCTAGAAAAAACGGTCGCCAAATAAATAGCCAGATAAAAAAATATGGAGAGTTGGCGTTAATGCCATAGTTACCAAAATTTAAATGTGGGTCGCCATGGGGGGTTAGGTAAAGAGAAATTGCAACACAAGAAATACAGGGTTTCCACAGCCTGATTATGAACGGGGCCCCGGGCATTGATGAATTTGGGGGTCCCCATCTATGAAATTTGTTTTATTTTTCATAAAATTTTGATATAAAAAAATATTTCAGAACAATTTTTTTAAATGGTGGGCCCTGGGCAAAGTCCCGATTTGCGCATGCGATAATAACCCAGCAAACACACACAGGTTCCCTGAACGTCTATTAACGTTCAGAAGACATTCAGAGAACCTGTGTGTGTTTGCTGGGAAGGCTCTGAGGGTGTCCGAAATTAAAGAACCCTATTTTAAAGTTGTCTACAGATAGGAGACGTCTTTTTAGTGAATTACACATTTAGAATGCATTTATGATAGTTTACAGTTATTATTGCCAGCAAAACATGTTCAACCTGACGGCCATCATTGCCAGCTACCATCTGGATTCGTATGAGAGCCTGTTCCACAGATGACCGCAGTGTGTTCGGGGAAATTTTACTAACATGTTGTGAAATGGCATCTTTAACCCTTTGAGGCGCAACCCTTTCCCAATGCTGAAAAAAGGGCAGCCGTTTCCATCGCTCGACTTAACTATCAGCAAGATGGCGGACGATCGAAACGTTCATCGCGTGACACAGATCTAGAGACCCTTTTTTTGACGTAGCTGGCTGTGCGGCACAGTCGAGCGATGGCAACGGCTGCCCTTTTTTCAGCATTGGACAATCTATCCAGCTGTTCTTGCATTCTTCCATTTTTCAGCAGATGTCGTCAGTGTTGTTAAAAAGAATCGTGACCATTTTTTTACGGGAAATGACGTGCTAAAAAGTAAAGGATTCTCGTGGAGCTACCTCACCCGCAACTATTTTTATAGAAATCAAATCTATTCTTCGTGAGTGGCAACAGTTAAAGCGTCAGAGTTTGGTGTTCCCAGAACGGGAACACTGCGCGTTAAAGGGTTAAAATCAGGCAAAGTTCTTGGATTATCATGTTTCAAAGTCCGCCAAAGCCAAAAGTCGCATGAATTGAGGTACGGAGACGTTGGAATCTAAATATACCACCATTCGTGTAATTCCGGGACTTCGAACCGTAATTTTATTCGTTCTGGTTCAACTAAAAAAAAAAAAAAAAAAAAAAAAAAATATCGGTTCAGTTCCGGTTTTCGCTCCCCTAAAAATAAAGGTTTTTGGTTCAGTTCTGAATGAATAATTTTATTTTATGCATATTCTTATTTGTACTAAAAATGTGATTTTTTTTGATCAACTGAATTAAGTCTGCCTTCTACAAGTACTTTCATGCGAAACTGAAACCGAAAAGTACTAGTGAACATCAAAGCAGGAAGTCGAGAAGCAATGTACTGTCCGTTTTGCTAAAGCAGAGCGACTGCAAACAAGACAATTCTACTTGGAAAAGAAGTGATAGGTTGAGATGGGTTTGGGTACTCTTTAGAGCTCTATTTTGGCGCGCTGTCCTTTTATGATGTTTTCCATTTTGTTTTATTTCAATCAGAATTTCAAAAACTACTGTACTTATGGCTAGTTCAAGTATAAACAGAGTTTTACGCAGAAAAAAAGCATAGTTAAACTTCTGCTCGACGCTGTTTTGATGAAATCGAATCAGACCTGACGCATGCGTAAAAGGGAGGAAGGATCTGAGAAACGAAAACAGACTGCACATGTAATGATAATAATTAATATGGTTGACGTTAAATTAGAAAATATTGATAAGTTGCTTACAGTAACAAAATTACTGAAGATGTATCGAACCGACCGAAACCGAAATTTTGTTTCGATTCAGTTCCGGTTTTTGTTCCGACAAAAATGACGTTTTTTTTCGGGTTTTCCGTTCAGTTCCGATTCGAAGCCCTGCATAATTCAATAAAAAACACCCTCCGATGGTGAATACTTCAAATATTTTTTTTTTATTCGCTTAAACCAATTCTCTATTATGTCCTGCACAACATTTCATAACTTTCTCAACAATAGTGTCGTCTGTCGACAACTTTAAAATAGGGTCGTTTAATTTCGGGCACCCAGTATTATAGAAACCCCGTGGGAACGGGAAGAAATAGAGAATTCATCGGACACAAGGGCGCCGGATATATACACTGTAGAAGTTAAAGCCAAAATAATTTAAGAAACAGGATTAAAATAACGCAACAGATACAGATGGGAATTCAAAAATGGCAAAGACTATTAAATTTAGAACAGGGAAAAGAAAATCAGAACTAATTAAAAATATGTGATGAACTGCATCACTATAGCTTTTGCCAAAGAGCGTTTGGCAACGCTGTGTCCGAAACCCATACCAATTGACCTATTGTGATCCCCGACAACGTTGTTAACGCACATGGGCGCCCATAAGGGGGGCAAGAGAGGGCACTTGCCCCCCCCCCTAGAGTTTCAGGTTAATGTCTTATGATGTAAACAAATGGCAAAACCAGGACTAAATTTCTTAAAAGTTTGAAATTTGCCCCCTCTTGAAAATTTTTTTGAAGTTTGCCTCCCCCCCTAGAAAAATTCCTATGGGCGCCCATGTTAAAGCAGCACTTTTAAGTTACGTCATCGTACAATCCCTAAAACTGACAAATAGGCACGGAAGCGCGATTACAGGAATGGAAATGTCAAAGCAGGCTTTTTAACGCTTACGTAATCTCGAAAACAAAAACTCCGCTTTAAAGAAAAAGAAAGAAAAAAAAAAACCAAAATCGAATAAAATAAAAATATCATGAACAAAGGGAACGCAGTTTTCGGCTGCACAGTAATAGCGTTGCCACCCGCACTTTCCCAAGGTTAAACCTCTCTCGCTCCTGCATCAGAGTTCATTGTGTCAGAGGTTGGCCTGTGGTGTAATACTACTTAAGAGGTGGTTCTTTTTTCCCCCCCTTTTCTTCGAAGGAGTAAACAATCGGCCATTTAATTTTTTTTTTCTTTCCAAAATGGCTCCGTTCAGATATTAGTGACATATAGCTAGAGAGCAAATTCGTTGCTTCCTTACCTCTTCAGACCTAGAAAAAAAAATTCAGAGTAAACCCTTGGCAAGACATGGCCTGATTAACCCTTTGTGGCGCAACCCTTTCTCAATGCTGAAAAAAGAGCAGCCGTTGCCATCGCTCGACTTAACTACTTGCAAGATGGCGGACGATCGAAACGTTCATCGCGTGCCACAGATCTAGAGACCCTTTTTTTGACGACAGCTGGCTGTGCCGCACAGCTTGCTGCCCTTTTTTCAGCGTTGGGCAATCTATCCAGCTGTTCTCGCATTCTTCCATTTTTCAGCAGATGTCAGAGTTGTTAAAAATAAGCGTGACCTTTTTTACAGAAAATGACGTGCTAAAAAAGTAAAGGATTCTCGGGGAGCTATGTCACCCGCAACTATTTTTATAGAAATCAAATCTATTCTTCGTGACTGGCAACAGTCAAAACGTCAGAGTTTGGTGTTCCCAGAGAGGGAACACTGCGCGTTAAAGGGTTAAAAGATTTGGTGTCCATAGGCACAGTACTTTAAAACATGACGAGTACGGTTCCCCTTCTATGCACGGAAGGGGAATCTTGCTTGCGCCTTTGTGAAGATGGAAGCGAACTGGTTGAATATTTAACGAGAACACTCAAAAGCATAAAATAAATAAATATATAAACATAAAAGTAAATTTAAATCTTTTAAAATAGCACACTTAAAACATCAGAACGAGCGTTTCTGATAATATAAAAGGTCTACCTTTCTTCAGTTTTTCAGCTGCAAAAAAGTTCCACCGCGCACATAGGCAGAAAGGTTGGAATGGGTAGTTAAAACCATAGATATAGGAATTTCTAGATTGAGCATAACGAGAGAAAACTTATTGCCTCCAAACGGTAGCCATGATAGTGGCATGCGCATGCGCAGAATGGTAATAACTTAAATTATAAAGGTATTTTAAATCATTTTAGAACGATCTGTATTTTAAAAAGTACTCGAATCGAAATATTTTCCCTCTAACTTATTTATTTTTCTGAAGTATTGCAACGAATGTTCTATTTTACATCGACGGCAGCCACGATAATGGCAGAAATGGGGTGCGTTTTTGGAAATAAAAAGCACACGATTAGGAACATTGGATGAGCAATCTAGGTATTCCTGAATCTATGCTTAAAACACAGAAGCAGTTGCCATTCGGAAGAAAAAAAGAAATCGGAGAGAATAAAAAATGAACAAGGGGGTGGGGAGAAAAAAATTAGCAGAAACATGTCAGTATATTTAAAAAAAAAGGAAATTATAAATAAAATAAAATGTAAAATGCACATTCAATACATTTATTTAATCTGTGTCCACTTAAAATAAATAGTTAATTCCATACTGTATTTTTAACAGTATAGTTATCGTAGTATTGAAATCGCTCGTTGCCACTTAAATTGCTAAATTCAACTATCCAATGAAAAGTCATTACTAGCATGGAGTTCTAATATCAAAATACACAAATAGGAAACAAACAGAAAATTAACTTACATGTCTTTAGAAGCAATCTGATTTTTAATGCATCTCTAGCTATTTTGAATTTTATTTTCTTCGCATGCAGTTTCAGTTCCCAAGCAGAGGCAGTGATGCCTATGGCCGGATCTATCGTAGTCGTTTTGAGAGCTTTAAGCGTTTTGAGCGCTATAACGCCTTCCTTAAATATTAATCCAGGGCTTCACGCTAATGGTTAACTGTGTTATGCGAAAAAATCATGTGATTTTGGTACATAATTACAAATAAACTATTTATGCCAGGCACTTCAAAATTTTGAAACTGTCTCTTTACAAGCTGTATTACATACTGGCGAAGACAGGCCAATCTGTTTCAGTTTCAATATTTTTAGAAAAAATTCTTAAAAATCGGAAATTTTTCGCAAAGCGTGTCACTCTTCGAAAAATCTTGCAGCTCAAATCCATGTTTAAGAATTTTTTCTGAAAATTTCACAAAAGCCACAGCGTTTTCGCTTATCGTAGTGTGTAAAACAGCTTATGAAGAACCATGTGGAATTTTTTTGGAGACCATGGTGCTATTAGTTTATTTCAATTTGTGTACCAAGACTAAAAACAGAGTTCTTTTTTTTTCGAAGAACAGCCTTAAACAGTTTTTTGAATGACAGATTTAAGAAGGAAAAAAAAGCGTCTATTAGGGGGAAAAGAAAATGGGAAAATTTCCGTATTGTGGCAGACGATATTTTGAACTGATGAGAGAATAACTACTCTTGAACATGGGCGCCAGCAGAATATTTCCCAGAATGGGGGGGGGGGGCAAAGACTACTTCAATATATGGCTACCATGTTGGAAAGAGCAAAAAAGCAAGGGAAAACACTGCATACAAAAATCCATGGGGGGGCCATTGCCCCCCCCTGCCTTATGCTGCCGGCCCATGTTCTTGAAGCTTTTCTGTTGCACCGAACAAATACGGCAGATTTAAAACGAAAATTGCGAAATCATTTTACTAGGGACAAAATTTTTACGTCACAACTTTCAGCCATAATTAAATTTCTGAATAATTGTTTGACACATGACATTAAAATGATGCCAATCTCTCCTACGCGACACCTAACTTTTTTATTCAATAGTTTACCTTTTTTTTAAAAAAAAAGAACAAAACTCTCGGATATCAAATAATACTTTCTGGAGTTAAAATACCGAATTCACTGAGAATGACAAGGGCTGGATGTAAACACTAGCTGAACAGCCACCGTACTGAATATTGAGAAAAATTGGCTACTGTTAATTGACATGGATTTAAAAAATCAATTATGAAATGTTCGATTGTACGAGCAATTGAAGCTCGGGAAGAAACACAAGAAAGAAAGACGAAGACGAAATCATCCTACTATAGAGTCACGCTGATCCCTGACTCACTGATTTTCTAACAATTCCAGGCAATCAATCCAAGACATAAAACTTTTACTGCCATTACTCCAAAAATATTTAAAAATTAAGCACAGAAAGCGTAATAGCTACTACACCGTTTGTACGATCCGCTAGAAATTTTTCATATGTACACAAAAATATAGAAAACAATCTGCGCTACTTTAAAAATCAGAAAATCCGCCCTTCAGCTGTAAAATTCCCTCATTTTAAAGCGATTTCTCGCTATTTTCAGGTCCATTTTATTTCCTAGAGTCAAAAAAGTGAATCATTTCCTTGGCAAAATTTGGTCCTGCGAGTGACATTTAACGTCCTGTTGGAAGTCATCAGGCTTTGAAGGGAAAGTTGCGATTTCAGCTCGTTTTAAACAGTTTTTCCAGATAACACAGTTTATTTTTTTAAATTAAAATTATCGTCTGCTTGAAGCACTGATATAAGAGGGTCTGTTTACACAAAACGAAATCTTCCGAATCCGAAAAGTTTCCGCGCGTTTCCAGAAGATCATGGAATTCGATTTGAGTATGTATAATAAAAATTGAATATGGTTATCGACATTGATGAACACGATGGTGTTGATGCCAAACTCTCTATTGGAAAAAATGAAGGAAACAGCTAGGGGCGTATTTAAGGGGGGGGGCACCTTCCGAAAATGTTAAACACAGTTGATTTAAAACACCTGACCCCCCTCCCCCAAATGTAAACCTATGTACGCTACTGGAAACAGCAGCAAGAAATTTAAAAGATGCTGCCAGGACAGAGCAAAGTGTCTCTGCCATCGCAGATGAGTAGTGATTCTTACACCCTGATGATGACACCCAAAATTTGTAGCAACCCTAACCTAAATAAATTGACTGACAAATACTGTGCCAAAACAATAAAACATGATTTTAGTTGAAATGCGTCCACGCATTTCAACTAAAATCAGGTTTCATTGTTATAACTGTATTTGTATACTAAGAACAATAAAGTATGGGGCGGCGAAGCTGGCCGCCTTGGAGGCTAGTATTCCACTAGTGCTCCAGCTAGTATTCCGAATTTCAATCAATCAAAAACATATCCACAGTTTATACAGAGCGTGACCATTTGTTTGCCTAAACGTCAAATGTATTTTTTGCTCATTCCGTTTATGTAAAATACAAGCGCCGAAACAAAAGGCTATTTGAGAAAAAAAATTCCAACATCGAATTACTACATCCTAAGCTGCTGTACGAATGAAAAAAGCTATTTGCTCTCATGCCCATTGTTCCATTGTTTCGGTCCTTCCATCTCTGCTAACATAACGAGATAGCATTTTTTCCAGATTCTATTTTGTCGAGCATGTTTGATTGATAAAAATGTTTTATTTCCAAAATGTCCCTCCCCTCTTTAAAAAAATGTTTTGACCTTTCTGGAATTGGGTTGACCGTTTTATTTCATGTCGGGCGGATTAACTGTGACATTGTTGTGTGTGTGTGTGGCAGCAGCGGCTTTTTGTCATTACCTCGAGAGGCAAGGTTGGAGAGCAGACGATTCATTCACTTTAAAAAAAAGGAATAGAGCGTTTGGACGTGACGTTGTGCGTTACGTCGTTTGAGTGACAATCGACTGCTCATCTTTCAGTAGAAGAGAGATGCTGCCGTTGACTGTTGTATTTCTTTTGTATTTTAGCTGTTCTTTTTTGGAAATCATTAAACTTTTGAACAGCTTTTAAGAAATACTTAATTGTGCTAGAGACTCGGAAAAATTTAGAATGTTTGTTTACGAGTTGTACTGTGAACTGTCAGAAATATTGAACCTATAACAGTTACAGAACACTCAGGAGAAAATGCTAAACACAAGAAATAAAGCAATATTTCCAGGGCCGAATAACGAACAATAGGGGTTCCCTAGGCTAATGGAAGTCCCGAGGTCCTCCCTCCTCTTCTATGAAAGTTATCTATTGACTTGCTAATTACTGTCTTTTATGAAATAAATTTTTAAAGTAATATTTCTTAAAAATATTATCTTGCATACATTAGGCGGCGATGCACAGTAAAAGGCGCACGAAAGAAATGATGAATTTAAGTTATGTAATTTTACTAACATAAATACGCATAAAAATATTTAAAGCTATTTCGAAATTTCGAAGTTATATAAATTGAAAAATTCATTTACAACTTTATTATAAAATTCATTTGATTCATTATTGCGGGGTCCCTGAAATGGTCGAGGCGCACAGGCCTAATGGATAATCCGGCCCTGAATATTTCCCTAAACAGGTAACTCCTGGGCCCATTTTTACCCTGTAAAGTGCAACCATTTCTCAATGCTGAAAAAAGGGCAGACATTGCGGTCGCTCGATTTAACTACCAGCAAGATGGCGGTCAAAAGCTGCGTCAAAAAATGGCCTATACATCAGGGCCGGCCCGAGGGACGTGCGTGTGACGAAGTTCACAAATTTTTCATGTCTAAAATAATGTTCCTATGTTCCTCTTTCAAAATCAAATATCCCGTATTAATTTCTCTCTCCACTTTGCTTTTCTGCTTGATAGGTGCGCGTTTGCGATTTTTATTCTAAATTAATTTCGCTTTAGCATTTGCTATGCAACTTCTCGGTACCTGTCGGTCGTCCGTCTTTGCTTTCTCACGGGGGTTGTAGACTTTTGTTTTGGCGTTCGCCAAATTCTGGCACTGCTGCCTTGGTGATATGCTGTTGTTTCGTTAATTTCAAATTTTTATATTTATTACGCCTACCGGACAGGTGTTGTCACGTGGGATTGTGGCTTATGAGTACTCATCTTTTACTCGCCAACCTGTAAAAAGCTGGCAATTTTGTTAATAAAAGTTTTTGAAGGACTTCTCGATATCCCTCCGTCAGAGGAGGTTGTTTTCGTTAATTATGGTACTACGGCACGCTATGTGGCCGGAACGATTAGATCAGTGCCTGGTGTTATTTTCTACTGAAGCAATGTACTGTATGAGATTGAACTTGTTTCCTTTAAAACTGTTTTGCTGATACCTCTAATAAAGGTAGCTTTTCAGAATTCAAGTCGTCTGCCTGTTTCCTAAGTCTTCGGCGTAACTCATGGATTTTATTAACACACTATACGTTATGTAAAACGGCCGAGGGAAAGTTTCTTAATCGACCTTCGACAACTCCCTCACAGTGCGGGCCCCCCAGGCGTAGCGCAATAGCGGGGCCTCTTTTCTGTCATGTCTTATGTAAGTATCTACTAGTACTGCTAGTACATCCTCCAAAAAAAGTATTCGAGCATGAGAGAATTTCCTATTTTAGATTTGCGAATAATAATTGAGTTTTTGAAAAACGCAACTTGATAGAAATGTGGAAAGTCATATTTATACATATCCTATTTCATATTCTATGATAAATAATTTTTAATATACGAAACCAACGAAATTTCTCTCTTGCTCGAATACTTTTTTTGGAGGGTGTACATATTAGTTTTATTTCTCGACTTTTTTCGGGATATATCGCAACCATCTACCAAGCTCGGTCTAATATGATAGGGGGAAAAAAAAAAGGGCTCAAAAGCGGGGCCTCTTTGAGCGCGAGTCCTTAGGCGATCGCCTACATTTGCACCCCCCCTCCCCCCCATTTTCAGCCATTGCCATTTTCAGAAAAAAAATCATAAGCACAAAAATTGCCTTAAAAATGGACCGAAGTGTTAAATTTTTAAGGTAATATTACAAAATTCCGCATGTTCAGTATTTTTTCCTGAATATTTTGTAACTTCTATACGCTATTCATTGTTTATAATAGTCAATTGGTTATAATAGTTGATATAGTACACATTCCAAATTTTTTCGCGTCTCTAAAGCAACTGAATTCTGCAAAAAAGCTGTTCGCAAAAGTTGCATGATTTCTCAGAAGAGCCTTAGCCCATTTCCTGCTTGCCCTTTCGCAACATTAATTTCTTCGAATTTTAGAATTAAAGAATGGTAATTAATTCATTAAAAAATATCAAGCCTCTTTCATATTAATTTGTTTTCAGGGAATCGGTAAATTTTATACAAAAAAAAAAAAGAACTCTAGAGGAAATGCAACACTAGCAGGGAATGGATTTTAAGGTTAATAAAAACGCTCGAATAGATTTGGCAATATCATGTTTCAACAGGACGGCTCACCTCCTCATGGGTCAACCTCTGTGCGCTATTGCCTCAACCGACATTCCGCAAAGAGATAGGTAGGTCGTGGTGGTCCAATTCAGTGGCCTCCTCAATCTCCGGATTTACCCCCTTGGTTTTTTCACATGTGGGGTTGCGTAAGGCGACCATATTTCTAAACAGTATTTTGAGGACAAATCAAGCATTGTCCTCGAATCCAAGGAAAATTTGGGGACACTAGAAAATATTTTTGGGGACTTATTCGAGGACACAACATATTACCATCAGTATACCCATACTTTAAATCTTGACTGTGATACTTAAAAATGTACTGTAATAGCTTTTTATATCAATTGTGTATTCTTATATTCCTAATAAATTAATGGAAGTATTTCATTCATTTATAAGTATTTATTTAAACCAGAAATAGGAAAGGAACATCATGTTGAAATATTGCCATTTATTCAAAATTTACCTCTTGGCATAGTATTTGTATTTTTCAGAAGACATTGCTTTTTACATTGGCTCATTTTGGGATAATTTTTCATGAAAATTTGTACACCCTCTAAAACAAATTTCGAGTGCAAGAAAAATTTCGTACGTCAATTTCATATATAAATAATGATTCTTCATGAAAAATGATTAATCATTAGCAAAACTGAAATGAGAAATTTGGCTCATAGTCGAATACTTTATTGAATATACGCTACACACACAATGTACACGCGCTACACACACAATGTACACGCTACACACACAATGTACATGCTACACACACAATGACAACAAACATTTTCAGAGATCGAATTTCATTGTTTCTCTTAGAAGAGGGCGCTTTTAGCTGTTTTATTTTATTTTTCTTCAGTTTTTTTTTCTGAAAGAAACAAACTAAAAGGAAAATTTCAGGGAAAAAGTATAAATATTTAAATTTGGGGACTTTTTGCGTCCACAAGAAGTCAACGTATTTTTGAGGACAAAATGGAAAAAAAAAGATCTATGTTTGGGGACTGTCCTCGAATTTCGAGGACGTATGGTCACCTTAGGGGTTGCGTGAAAGATGTAGTTCACAGGGCTACATGTCCTAATGCAGCGAATCACAGTTGCTATTCATCCCATAACTCCCCAGAACATTGGCGTAACTTACTAAGGGCAAGGGGCAATTGCCCCTCCCCCTCTAAAGCGTCTAAAAGGTTCATTTGATTTACATCAAATTAGGTTACACATATTAGAGGTCATTGTCTTACATACTGCATAAATTTTAGCGAGTGTACGACTTGCAGTTTTTTTACAGGGCTACAATAAAGTATTCTTATACATTACCGCCTATATACTCAAATCATTTTAAATGCACTAGAGCCTGCTGAACACTAGATTCGATTGACTTGAATGAATTTTATTTATACGCTTGAAAAATATCAAGTGTTCGGAAACTCGAGGGGAGTCACTCGAGGTTATTTTTTTCTTTCATTTAATTTTTAAAAAGTGTCTGACAATTCTCGGACACCCTGCACGTTGGATAATAACGTATACAAATTTCGTGACAATCGATGCGTAATTACAACAGAAAAAAAAAAAAAAAAAAAGCACACAGCAGTATATCAAAGCAGTCAGCGTCCGGACATGTAATGTAACTAGCTCCAATCCCCATATTATCAGCAACGTCTGTGTGCCGTGGAATATATGTAGCGGAACCACCAGATGAGTTTGATGACTCTCGAAAAAAAGAAGAGATGGAACAAGAGAGAGAAAAGTAGAAGAAAAAAAAATTAAAAAGTCGAACAAAACAAACACAAAATGATAATAGAGAGCCGCCCGGAGGTGGTGTAATGCCAACAGCTTTTGTTGCATTTCCTGATTTTTCGGCGTTCGCTTATAAGCTGGCGTTGCGGAATCGGATTGTTGGGCACGTGACGTCATTCGGAAGCCAGGGATGAAAGGGGAAGCGAAAAAAAAAGAGAAAAGAAATTATGCATTTTGTTTGAAAATTGTGGCGAAAATTATTCGCCCGGTGGCGGAGTGGCGGCGTGCCAGACGCTTGTTTGTAACAGAAAAGATAAAAATAAGAAGAAATCGATTTTCAGCTGTTTTAATCTGCCGGGTATTTTGAATGCAAGAAAACAATGCAATTCTGGGATAAATATTTTGAGATTTTACCCAGCAGCAATGGATTATGGGAATTATATACATATTTTAAAATTTTATTTTCAACTGAAACTAATTCCAGTGATTTAAAACTTTCACTTTGATGGAACAAATTAGGAGTCTTAAAAAAATATTGATTTTTGCGGATCAACTTTTTTTCTTTTTAAATCTATGTAATTGCGTTTATTTCCTTATAAGAATTTCTGTAATTCTAGGTACTTTTAAGCTTTTGACTGTTATTCTAGGTCCATTCTGGTTAAACTATGGCAAACATAACATTAAAGTAGTTACTGCTGCACACTATTTTTTTAGAAATGATCGAACTTTTTGTATTTTAGAAATAATCTTTAAGGCAAGTAAATAAAACCGTAAGTTTAAAATATTTCTCAAGTTTAAGAATGCCGTAAAATGTGGGAACTTTACTAATCTGAAAATTGTAAACACTTTTATTTAGCTGAAACATATATAGTTTCATCTAAAAAATATTTCAGTCCCATATAATTCATGCAATTTGCACCCATTTCCCAAATATCGATTCGACCTATGAAAGACAACAAATATTCAAATTCAGAATAGTTTGAATTTAATAATAATAATAAAACTTTCACGGGATCAATCAAAAAATGGTCGTCATAAGGGAAAGTTAATAAGAACAGTTGCGCAGAGAGGGAGGGGAAGCAGGGGAAAAATCCCCAGGGCCTCAGCTTGTGAAGGGGCCCCAATTTTGCTGTTTATATGATATTGCGTGTTGTCAATTTTGTAAAAAAAAAAAAGTCCAAATTCAGATTATATCCCCGAATGTTTCAAATTAATTTTTGAAAGAAATTACAAAAAGCCAGCTAGAGCATAAACCACCCACTTGACAAAAACGAGGCGTGTTAGTGATGGAGTCTTCTTTTGCAAGAAAAGTAGACATTGAAGGTATTATTCAACGGTTTGCCATGACTCAAAGTAGAAAAGAATTATTGAACAAGAAATCAGTTTTTTTCCGAGGCACAAAGTTAAATAGTGGAAGAAAGGGTATAGCCAGAGGAGATACTATAGGCCTACCCAACCTCCGAAATTTTGAATTTTCCTTCACAAAATGTTAAAGATCAAGACTTTCTATGAGAAATTCTGAAAATTCCACTTTTTTGGTGAACTGAAATTTTTTGGGCTGCCTGCTTGCATGGAAGTATGAATAAAAATAATATTTTTTTCAATACTGAGGAAACATGCCATGCAAAAATGTGAACGTTTCAAATACAGTTTCTCTATGGAGGTGACGAAACCTTCCAAACAAAATGATGGTATTTTTTAGAGCATGGATGTTTATTAAAGTATAACGCTCTTTTTAATTAATAATTTTAATTCTATAAATTATTTTCCAATTATTATTAATTTCAAGTTTCTTTAAATGATTAGTAATTTTAATGAGGAATAAATGATGGATCTAATACGACATCAAAAGGATTTCTGGATAGCAAAGGGACCCCAAAGATTATCCCCGGGGCCCCGACTTGGCTCTCTGCGCCTCTGAATAAGAAAAAAAAAATCTGTAGAAGGGACAACCATTTAAGCTAATATTGGCTATTCCGACTTTCAGAAGGGATTGTTCTAATGAAGGGAAGATGTACGTTATAAAGAGGTCAGACATTTGTCGAAACAATAAATTAAATTCACCCGAGAGAAATTTCTAAGAATCATTTACCCATTGGCATATAGCATTGGAAGGGAGGGGGTGGGGCAGAAAGTTTCCTATTGTAGAAAATATTTACAAATAGCTGATAATCTGAATTTTCTTGATTTTTTTAGGGAAGAGGGGTTAAAAAGTTCAAGAAAATTCTTCCCTTGCCCTTAGTAAGTCGCGCCTAAGCATTTATCATACAAGCTGACTGAGACTTTTGGAGCGGTCGTTCTAACGAAGGAAAGGTGTACGTCGTAGAGAGGTTCTGTCGAATAAGAAAGCTCACTAGAATGAAATTTTCAAAAGAATAATTACTATACGTTACTAGGGATATTAATTAATGGTCTTTCTAATGAAAGTGTGGTATTCGTTTTAAAGAATTTAAACTGATATCCCAATATAAACAGGTATCAAATCAATAGCTTTCACCTGACATAAGTTTTACTCTATTTCACTGTAATAAATTCGCGAAACAAAAAAAAATCACCAGAATAACTCCAAGAATTTTCTGCTCTAAAAATCATCTAATGAAAGCTAAAAAAAATATCAACCGGAAGTGTTTAAAGGGAGCGGAGATTTGTTGTTTTCCACTAAATTAAAATAACATAAAGAATCCCAAGTACGTGTAATTTCACGAAAGAAAGGATCGTTGGAAACTTAGATTATCCGACTTTTAAGTCGTAGAAACGTCATCAACTGTTCTGAAAAGTAACAGCTGTGTGTCAGGTGATTGCATTCGATACATTAAAGTGAAGTTAATAGCGCTGTCAATCATGTTAATAAACTGGATTTATTTTGCAATGGTTAGTTCAGTTAATCATGCATTTTACTGCAGCGGGTATTCAAACGTTTTTAAACTCTTTAAAATTTGTAGGAATAATAATGAATAACAACTGTAGTAAGAGTTCTCTGGTATAGACAACCGTGTACGAAGGTTTCTTCCTTTTTTTTTTTTTTTTTTTTTTTTTCTTGAGGTCGGTCAAAGTACGGTTTATTATATATTATTAAATATTTTCTATGCTGGATTCGCACTCTAGGTAAAATGTCTTCAAAATCTTAAAAATTTTGGGATGGGGCATGGGCCTATGGACAGCATAGGCAGGGTTGGGCTTAGGGTCCGCGGCGCCCCTGCAAACGTTAAAAAAAAACGCACCTTTTTATACTTTTTCAAGCTTTAGAGTTCGAAATGGCGCTCCTTTAAAGAGGCACCCCGATGTGATGCTTATCGTGTTGGGGCGACCTTGAGCTTAGGTCAAGGGTGTGAGCACTTACCCCCCTGGATTTTTGTACGCCTTGCATTTTTGTTCGTTCGAGCATGGTAAACACATGTTGAAATACCCCCCCCCCCTGGAAATTAGTCTGCCGACGCCCATGGGAAGGGGGCCTTGGTAGGTCTGCGATAATCACTTTGAGACCTGATTAAATAATTTATCTCGAATAAATCGAATAAACAGATTCAGGATAGGTATCCCAGACAGCACATAAGCTTAAATCAAGCTTGACATTGACTTGAATTTGACGTATTAATACAGGCTTGACATTTCAATCCATTAGCTTGATTATTGCGCTGATGGCGCCATCTGTCGCTGTAGGCGAGAAGGAGAATGGGCATTGAAAAGTCTAAGAAGAAGGAATGAATGGAGTGTTATGTTATGTGTGTTAAGGCAAACCTGCACGCGGGGTATCTGCCTAGGTTGTGGGGTGCCTTAGGACTTTCTAAGGGGGTTCTAATGCGTATTCACGTTACATCTGGAGAAAACCTTCCAAAACTCCAGACCGTTAGATCGACAGCCGCGCGATGGGACCCGAACTCGGGACCTTCACACTTCGGCCGTCTACCATTTTTAGTGGCATAACCACTGTGTCATGGGGAAATGAATGGAATAAGCCCCTCTGAAGTGTAATACGAGTTGGGTTTTAGTTTTATTTACATCTAATTAACATAAGTAATTCCATTAACTAATTAATTATCCCTAAAAATAAATTTTAATATAATTAACACAATTTAGTTAGTTAATATACTTCACTTTATGGGTGATAGAATGAGGCGCAATCCGGCCTCCACAAAATAATTTATCATCAGTCATAAATGTACTTGACCATAGAATTAAAAAAAAAGATTCTATATTTCCAAATATGGAAATTCTTCAAAATAAAATACAATTATATTACGAAATTGATTTCAAAATCAGCCGTTTGTCTCGATTTTGAAAGTTTTAAAACGTGCGCTGCTGTTAAGTTTATATTATGTTTATTTCCCTATTAGTAGAGTCTCTAAATCACACATAACATTATTTTAATTTTGATACATCCCATGAAAAAATAAAAGAAACAAATAACACATGCCCACTTATCAATTTGGCCAGAAAACGGCGTGATAAGTCACTTCAAACTTTAGTCCTAGTTACGAGAGGCTTAGTGGCTGAACGGATAGCGCGCTCTCCTCCCAACCCAAAGGTCCAGGGTTCTATTCTAGCCGCGAACACTTTATGGAAACAGATTAAATTAAATTGAAATTTCAACGTAGAGGGGAAATACCTGGCAAAGTAAAATATGTGGGGAGAGTTCGCTGACCGGCGCCCCGTGTATTTAGGAAATTTTTTTTTAGAAAAATTTATTAAGCTTGCTATGTCAAGCTTGATTCAAGCTTGAAATGTCAAACTTAATGCAAGCTGGGCAAGTGTAAACTAGAACACTTGATTCAAGCTTGCATTAAGCTTACACGCTTGAAATTTTCAAGCTTAATTCAAGTTTACTGACTTGATAAATCAAGCTTGCTGCAAGTTTGATGTGCTGTCTGGGATATTTTTAAAACAGATTCCATTTGTAATAAAAAAAAATCCTTATTACTGAATTCTCGTATAATGTACCCTACCGTTTTCAATTTAAAATTATTAGAGCCCCACCAGTGGTTGAGCGCATAACTCTCTGAACTGGGAGACGGAAGGTGTCTGGTTCAAACCCAGGTAGCGTCCATCTACCTAGCCTTTCGGAGTTTTCCATGGTTTCCTCCGAAACTTAGCGTAAATACGGATTAGGACCCCTTAGGAAAACCCTTAAGGAGGGTACCCCACCCATGGGCATAGATCCCACGTGTAGATAATTGGCCGTAATCCCACAACATAAAACAGGAGGCGGCTGAAGTGAGAAGGTCCCTCGCAGCTGTCGATCTAACGGTCTGGAGTTTTGGTCGGTTTTCTCCAGATGTAACGTGAATACGCATTAGAACACCTCAGAAAGTACTCCGACGAAGGCCACCCCCCACCCCCATCTTAAGCAAGTTTTCCTTAATAAACACAATAAAAAATGGCGTTTTAGTCACATAACCTCGTAAATGATTTATATTATACTGGCTGGACGTGCATGAAGAAGCAGTATCGACGCGGCTACAGCCAAAGACTATCTAGTGGTCCGCGAGAGTGGCTGGCCATCGAAACTCGCTGACCATTCAACTCGGAATCACGCTCACCATAAACAGCATCCAACGTTTTCGATCTCGAACTCTTCTCTTTTGAAGGTTTTAAACAGGAGCGCCTTTGTTACCGAGCTCCACACGATGAAAATAAATAAATGAACAAATAAACGAATAAATAACCAACAAACGACCATTCTTCATTTCGCTTCACTTCACGTGCATCTGTTCGAGGAAATGAGACATCGAAAACAAAGAGAACGAGGCGTGGACGTGAGAGAAGCGGGAAAAGAATGCTCCCGAATAAAATAGAAAAAGTAAAATGGCGCAAAAAAATAAACCTATAACATTGCCTTGGAAAAGTCCACGGACTTTTACTTTCGTTTACGCCCTGCTTTACTTGTACGCCCACGCGCGCATATATGTTCGTCCCGGCTTATATTCTCTCTCTATCGTTCTGGGTGATCGGCAACCGTCCATTGAGCATAGAATTTCGGTTTTCTAAGAATATATGTATATCCTTCACGCAGTGATGCATTTTTAATTTTTTTTTTTTTCCTTCGGGAATGGAACAGTCATGGAAAATCCCCAAACGTGCTTTGGTTGTTGGCATATCATGCATAATATAATATCAGTTTAAAGGGAAAGTGAAATTCAAATTCAACACATATAAGGGGTTTTCCCATTAACAGTGATACATTTTAAGAATGAAAAAAAATAACTCTGTTGTTCGAGCCTCGTCAGGGGGGGGGGGGGTCACTCCACATTTTTTTTTGTACCACCCAGACAGCACAGCAAACTTGTAGCAAGCTTAATTTATCAAGTCAATAAGCTTGAATTAAGCTTGAAAATTTCGAGCGTGTAAGCTTATTGCAAGCTTGAATCAAGTGTTCTAGTTTACACTTGCCCAGCTTGCATTAAGCTTGACATTTCAAGCTTAATTTCAAGCTTAAAAAATTTTCCTAAAAAAAATTTCCCTAAATACACGGGGCGCCGGTCGGCAAACTCGCCCCACGTATTTTACTTTGCCACGCATTTTCCCCCCTCTACGCTGAAATTTCAATTTAATTTAATCTCTTTCCATCGAGTGTTCGTGGCTGGAATAGAACCCGGGACCTTTCGGTTGGGAGTCGAGCTCGCTATCCGTTCAGCTACTAAGCTTCTCGCAGAAATGACTAAAGTTTGAAGTGACTTATCACGCCGTTTTCTCGCCAGATTGATAAGTGGGCGATGTGTTATTTGTTTCTTTTATTTTTCCATGGGATGCATCAAAATTAAAATAATGTTATGTGTGATTTAGAGACTCCACTAATAGGGAAATAAACATAATATAAACTAAAGAGCAGCATACGTTTTAAAACTTTCAGTACCGCAACACTCATGAAGCAATACTGCTGGCCAAAATCGAGACAAACGACTGATTTTGAAATCAATTTCGTAGTATAATTGTATTTTATTTTGAAGAATTTCCATATTTGGAAATATAGAATGGGTTTACTTACTTAACACAAATTTTGTGTTAAGTAATCTGAAATCAAAGAAACAGATAGTTAAACGTTACTTCGAAATGCTATATCACAGTTGCTAACATGTATGGAGTACAAACACTTTAGTCATTTTTCTAAATATTTCTTAAAATAACAAATAATTGAAAAATTTTGCTATTTTTTAACGCTAAAAATTCTCTTTACAAATATGGTTAGTTATTTTCCTACAAATTGGTATGCCATATCGATATAGAGCATTTCGAAGAATTAAAAATAAGTTTAAATTAATTTATACAAATGTAAATTTGAATTATTTTCATTGTTCATACTTTATAATTAAAAAAATTATTTAACTTCTGATTTTTTTTTATCCTTTGTAATTTTATTTTAAAACTACAAAAGTGTAAGACGTAAGATTTTTGGGCCCTAAAATCTGTAGGCCCTGGGCAGTTGCCCCGTTTGCCCTGCCGGTAATATGGCACTGGTAATAAAATAAAACACATCTTTTACCAACTTTCAGCAAATTTGAGGACGCTAGATAATTAATGTCCATTCTCTTTCACAGATGGCGCCATCACTGCGCACTTTGAAAGCTAAAATCAAGCTAAAGCCAAGTTTGCATTAATACGCCAAATTCAAGGAAATGTCAAGCTTGATTTAAGCTTATGTGCTGTCTGGGCAGAAAGTGATATTAATTTTTATCTTTCATTTAATATATTTTAAAATATTTCTAGCTTCCACCAGAAATTTTCAATTGTTTTGGGTTTTGCAGATGTAACTGTGATTACCTCATTTAAGAAGATCTAGTGATGACGCCAAAGCTCCAGTTGTTAGGCCTTCTACATCTAGAAGGTGCTGCCTGAGGTGAGGGAAGGGGTGGGGTCAGTGGCGGCTCGTGGGTTATTTAAATGGAGGTTCACAAAATTAATTTCGAAAATTAAATATGCAGATACGACGCACGTCGCAAGTTAAAATATATTTGCATTTCCAGCAGTTAAAGGAAAACAATGCGCGCAACTGAAGGAAAACAAGTCATCTTGGATCTTACATTTCGTCGCTAAGATAAGTTTTAGCAAAAATATTGTCTTGATTTTTTCGTAGCTCCGAAACACTTATTGGACTCCCATCTTAATTATTGACACTAGTTCGTAAAAAATATAATGAAAAATTATAAAAATTAAGAAAATAATAAGAATATGAAAAAATGGATTAACTAACCGATACAACAAACCAAGAGAGAATACAGAGGAGATAACGGCAAAAAAATCTGCTGTGAGCACAATAAAATTGTGCGAACGAAAACGCCTCGCTTCTCTCCCCCCCCCCCCCCCCCCCGCAACTCTCTCTCACTCTCTCGGCGTCTTTCCTCAGAAACCGGTTGAAAGGGCCGCTCGGGTAGATCGCACGTGCGAGCGACGAAAGACTATGCTATAGTAACCTGCGATACAATGCGTCAGCTATAATAAACGCGTTTAATAATAGTGGGGTGGGGGTGGGGGAGAGTTAAAACTTATGCTTTAAATTCACAAAAATCTAGAAGTGTACTTAATATATTTTTTAAAAATTTAATTTGTTAATGTGTTTATTCTTTAGTTTTTCCTCTGGGGTTTCACGTGCTCATGTGCTCAAATGGAGGAGCCGCCACTGGGTGGGGTTGAAGTCTGCAGAGACGGACCGAGGGGCGTGCGGGGCCCCAGACGAAGCGCAAGAGCGGGGCCTCTTCTCTATCATGTCTTATGAGATAGCAATAAAATGGTCGAGGAGCGGGGCCTCTATAAGCGCGGGGCCTTAGGCGATCGCCTACATTCGCACCCCCCTTGGGCCGGCCCTGAAGTCTGTTAGCACCTCCGTTGATTCCGTCATTAAAAATCGACCCTCGTATAAACAGATTAATACACTAGAATGTATCCAGCGAATGCAATCTAGACCTGAACAAAAGCAGTCAGAAAGAGATGTTAGGATATTTACGCTCGGAATCACAAAGTGCAATCAAGCAATTGAACCTTCTCACGTGAGCAGATCCCAAAAGACAAAGCTTCTAAATTTAATTTGCCTCCCTTTTTCCACCCACGCTGAAAGCTAGACGACACAAAATAACTGGTTTCCGCGCACGCAAGGGCATTCGTTACAAAAATAAATATGCTATCGAGAACGATCCAGAAAAACATTGATTATTAGACATTTTCCAACACGAGTGTCGTTTTCCCGCCAAAGAATCGCCAAACTTCTCGAGATTTTCGGAGATAACTTAAGGCGACCATATTTCTAAACAGTATTTTGGGGACAAATCAAGCATTGTCCTCGAATCCAAGGAAAACTTGGGGACGCTAGAAAATATTTTTGAGGACTTATTCGAGGACACAACATATTACCGGTATACTGTATACCGATACTTTAAAACTTGACTGACTTTGATACTTAAAAATCAACTCTAATAGCTTTTTATATCAATTGTGTATTCTTATTTCTAATAAATTAATGGAAGTATTTCATTCATTTATAAATATTTATTTAAACCAGAAATAGGAAAGGAACATCATGTTGAAATATTGCAATTTATTCAAAATTTAACTCTTGGCATAGTATTTGTATTTTTCTGAACATTGATTGCTATTTACATTGGCTCATTTTGTGATAATTTTTCGTGAAATTTTGTACACCCTCTAAAAAAAGTATTCCAGTGCAAGAAAAAATTTCGTACGTCAATTTCATGTTTAAAACACGATTCTTCATGAAAATTGATTAATCATCAACAAAACTGAAATGGGAAATTCTGCTCATAGTCCAATACTTTATTGAATGTCTGTACACTCTGCACAGACAATGGCAGCAAGCGTTTTTAGAGATCGAAATTCATTGTTTCTCTGAGTAGAAGGCGCTTTTAGTAGTTTTAATTTTTAGTTTTTTCTGAAAGAAATAAATGAAACGGAAACTTTCAAGGGAAAAGTACAAATCTTTAAATTTGGGGACTTTTCGCGTCCCCAAGAAGTCAAAGTATTTTTGAGGACGAAATGAAAAAAAATATCTATATTTGGGGACTGTCCTCGAATTTCGAGGACGTATGGTCACCTTAAGATAACTTCATGAAAGCTGTAAATGCAGCTTTTTGAGACCGTATAAAAGAGCGTTATTTCCCTCTTTAAATGGAGAATAAGTTGCTATAAACTTTTACGTACTTAATGTAATTTGATGGAAATAGATCAATGTTTCTGAACTGCCATCGGCCGTAATACCAAAAATTCTGGTTAAATCCAAAATGTTTTCATTGATTCAATAAAATACTTTGTTGAATTCACAAAATAGAATCAATAATCGTTCAGTCGAAGTGAATATTCGCGATTTCATTCGAATAATAATCGCGATTTCTATTCTAGATTTTGAATGCCTCAGGCTATTCGAATGCTATGTGCTAAACTTTCCGATGGAATTTTTAAAATAGATTATCTCTAATGCATTTAATAATCGATTAATTAGTATCATTCATTCATACCCATCATTAGTTAAGAGTCAAGACTGTAAGACGGCCGCCATCTTGGATTCACAGGCTCCATGTTAACTTATCAGGAAATGTATCCCCTGCTCAGTAGTACACTTTCAATTATTTAAGAAGAACATGCTGTAGGGTGTTCAGCAAACCATTGCTTGGATAGAAATCTTTTCATTTCTTAAATAAGTTGAATTTCAAAAGTATTTTTTATTATTTATATCTGTCATTACTTGAATTTTCAATATTTCAACTATAAGATTATGGACAAAGATTTCTATACGCATTCATTTATATTCAGAACCACTTAAAGTAAATTGTTTTTATTAAAGTAATCGAAAGCATGCAATTGCGAGGGGAAAATTTTTTCCTTATAAATACAGGGCTAGTGAATCCAAGATGGCGGAGAATAAATAAATAAGGCACTGAACATGACGGCTGAAATGTGAAAGTCCCGCGTTCGTCAATCGAACGCTTTAGAGTTTTGGTCAGTTTCCTGCATATGTAACATGAATACACATTAGAACCCGTTAAAAAGTCCTCCGACCAAGGCTCCCCCCCCACTTCACCCCGTAAGCAGATGTCCATCGTGTAGGCTTGCCATGGCAGAAAAACAATCGAACATGTCGGCTGTTCTACAACATTGAAAGAACGAAAATCCAATTAAGATAATCGCCTTTTTAATAAAGTTCTAAAAAAAAATATGATAACAATTGTAACAAACATAAAAGATTACAAAACCCAATAAACATGCTGAAAGACATATTCAACAAATTCGTAACCGAGCTTCCTCTTTGAAATTGTCGTGAACATGTCGTTCTTAAAAAAAAAAAATAAATAAATAAATAAATAAATAAATAAAGTTTAATCTTAAAAAAAAATCTATTTCCAATAACCACTCACGATAACCACTTTAAACACGATACAGTTTTTTTTTTTTTTTTTTTTTTTTTTGTGCCGTCTTCTCGAAATATACAAAATCAATAACGTCTTTTATTTGCACAAAAAATAAAATCCTGCAACACCTGATGAGGCCAAAAAAAAAAAAAAAAAATCACATTCGCCCATTATTGTACGCATGGAGATTTTTCAAGGTTGCGTACTTCTGTCTAAACGTCGTTTTGCGAAAGCTGTCACAAGAAAATTACTGGAATGTCATTTCTCTCTCTCTCTCTCTCTCTCTTTTTTTTTTTTTTTTTTTTTTTTAACTTGGTTAGAGTCAAAAGAATTTCGAAATCCTAATGCTATTGTTGCTAGGGTGATCAAGGAAGTTTTGACTTGAAGAGAGATGCTGTAAGGCATGTATAAATTACTTCACTGGTGGGGGGGGGGGGTGTTAGAATTAATTGAGCATTTTTTTCTTTCATAATTACATGTTAAATTCATTTGCTGCATTCATTTTCGAACTTCCGAGCTTTGTTCCAAGTACCTGCTTATCAATCACCGTCGTACAGTGGCGGCTCGTGGGATACAGCAAGTACAGCCGGGCTGCACTTAATTATCAGCACATTCTTTAAAATAATTTATTCTACTAATTTTCCTAAATTCAGATTAGAAATGTGGAATTCCTACGGTAAATTAAAAAAATTTCCGAAAAAAACCAAAAAAAAAAAAACATATTGTGGCCGGATCGCTCATTCAGAAAAAAAGCACTTTAATTTCCCGCAATTCAATTGGGAAAATCTTTGGTTCAGCCCAGAGCACTGAAAAGAAAATTGGCAGCACCGTTGCCATGACAACGACTACGTAAGCAGCCTCTCCGGGATAGGGAGTATGCAGCTGATACAGCCGATGAACGATTTTTTAACGGCGGCTGAACTTGAGAACTCGACTAACTGATTGGGCTCGGACGAGAAGTGAGGGAGGGGGTAAGGAGAATATATGTTTGGAAAACTCTCGACTTTATATTGCTGAATTTATCAAGAAGGGAAGCCTGAATAGACGCTTATGAATGGACAATTATCCATCAAAGCAGTATTGTTATTAAGTAAGCAAGAACTGGCATTGAGAGGACATGGCGAGCGAGAAAATTCTTTAAACATGGGAAATTTTAAAGAGCTTTTAAAATTATTAATATCTGAATTAAAACAACGCCTTTTTATGGGGACATTACTGACCGATTCGCATGTTTAAAAGAAAGGAGGATTGATTTGACTTATAAAAAATAAGTACGTTTTCTTTTTTTCTTTTTTTTCTTTTCTTCTCAAGTTATCGTTACAAAAGAAAATTCTAAGGAAACTTCGAATCGGACACGGATGAATGCAATTTTGAGGATAAGAGCGGCTGGTTGAAATTTATGTCCATTTTATGAAAAAGTAAAATAGGATCTCTTACATTTTTTTATGTAATTTCTTTTTTTTTTTTTCCTCGGTGAGGGCTTAATCCACCAGCTTTCGAATTCAGTAACAAAGATTTTCCAATCCTGTCCGGAGGAAAGGGGGGGGGAGGGGCTCATACGCTTCCGGCTGCACTAACAGTTTTGACCACGGGCCGCCACTGCCGTCGTATAAAGTAGGCAAGACACAATGACAATTAAAAAAATATATTAAGTACACTTCTAGATTTTTGTGAATTTGAAACGTAAGTTTTACTCTCCCCCCACCCCTACACTATTATTAAATACGCTTATTATGGCTAATACGCTTATTATGGCTATACGCTTATTATGGCTAACGCACTCTATCGTAGGTTACAACAGCACAGTATTGTGTAGCTCGCACGTGCGATCGGCCGAATGGCCTTCTGAACCGCTCTCCGAGAAGAGACGCGGAGAGAGTTGCGGGAGATCTAGGGCGCTGCTGATATGACTCCGTTCGCACATTTTAAGTGTGCTCACGGATGCTCCCCCCTCCCCCCCCCCCCCCCCCGCCGATATCTCTTCCGGATTCTCCCTTGGTTTGTTAGGTTCCGTTAGTTAAACCATTTTTTTTCCCATTTTCTTATTATTTTCTTTATTTTTATCATTTTTGACTACAGTATTTTTTTTATAATAATAATGTGTCAATAATGTGTGTCAATAATTAAGATGAGAGTAAAAGAAGTGTTTCGGAGCTAAAGCAATGGCATTTTTCAATAATATTCTTTGGGGGAAAAAAAATTGAAATAAAAAATCAAGACGACATTTTTGCTAAAACTTATCTTTGGCGACATGTAAGACCCAAGATGACTTGTTTCCTTTCAGTTGCGTGCATTGTTTTCCTTTTATTGCTTTAAATGCAAATATATTTTAACTTGCAAGGTACGTCGTATCCGCATATTTAATTTTCGAAATTTTATTTTGTGAACCTCCATTTAAATAACCCACAAGCCGCCACTGGCCCTTAATTTCCAAACCGTCAGTCCTCTACATGTTAGACGTTACATCGAACAACCCCAGCAAACACACACAGGTTCTCTGAAAGTCTATTAACGTTCAGAAGACGTTTTCTGAACGTTAATAGACGTTCAGAGAACCAGTGTGTGTTCGCTGGGACATTTACCCTCTCGACAAACTCAATAGCTTTTATTTCGTACAGATCCACATTTTTTTTTTGCTGACGAACAGGGTAATCCATTTTATTGGAACAGACGCGGACAGAAACGTTCTCTCTGTCGATTGCATGGAGGGACGGAGCTTGCAGTTTAACACATTAACATCTTTTGTCGGTGTTCATTAAAAAGTCGTAAAATTCGCCATAAGAATGTCCCTTTGCTCCTTGTAGTGATGAGAAGACGTTGGTAATTATCAGCATCAGCCTTTAGTCGTAGTTTGGTCATCTTCCGTGAGGAGTCCGTAACCCTTTAACGCGCAGTGTTCCCGCTCTGGGAACACCGAACTCTGACGTTTTGACTGTTGCCAGTCACGAAGAATAGATTGGATTTCTAGAAAAATAGTTGCGGGTGACATGACTCCACGAGAATCCTTTACTTTTTTGCACGTCCTTTCCCGTCAAAAAATGGTCGCGATTTTTTTTAACAGCACGACATCTGCTGAAAAATGGAAGAATGCGAGAACAGCTGGACAGATTGCCCAATGCTGAAAAAAGGGGAGCCGTTGCCATCGTTCGACTTAACTACCAGCAAGACGGTGGACAATTGAAACATTCATCGCGTGCCACAGATCTAGAGCCCTTTTTTTATGACAGCGGCTTGACAACCAGCTGTCATAAAAAAAGGGTCTCTAGATTTGTGGCACGCGATGAACATTTCGATCGTCCGCCATCTTGATGGTAGTTAAGTCGAACGATGGCAACGGCTTCCCTTTTTTTCAGCATTGGGAAAGGGTTGCGCCTCAAAGGGGTTAACGACTGTATCGGATCATGGCTGACTGCATTGTAAACTAAACTTCACTCTATGACCTCTAACGCAATTTGATCTACATTCACTCATGTGACCGCTGCTGATTATCAAGTTTACTCTTTTATTTTCCTATTCCTGCCTTTCATACCAGGTACATAAAGCAATCGAACGCGCCATCAAGTAACACTTCAAGAACGCACCGTTACTGCTTCCTATCCTCTCCAAAGAACAACTCATCTCGCGAAGAATGGCCAGCGAACACCGAAAAACAAAGCATTCTAAAAGATTTTCTTCTTTTTTTTTCTTGAAGAGGCCCATTTTACCCCCAGAGGCAGAAAAAAAAGCCGGTAACCGGTTTCAAAGGCCAGGTAATAAAGCTCATTTTCATCTTTTTTTTTTTTCTTTTTTCTGTTGTGTGTTGTTGTTTATCAGTTCGGTTCTAGCACTTCGTAATCTGGCATCATCACCGCTAGCATTACCACTCTGGGCCCGAGGGTAAATGGGAATATAACATGGATTAGGTCCTTCGTTGTATATATTGTTTTCAACCATTTCTTTTTTTTTTTTTTTCAGAGGTAGGAATTTGCGTGAACAATTGATACATAAACATGAGGAAGTTGAGAATTTTGTACCTACATTTCCCCAGCCCAACGACATTGGCAATTCCAAATTCGAGCTATGCCATTCGTTTGTACTTCGTTTGTACCGGAATGTACCGAAATATTTTCGTTTGTACCGATACCGATATCGAGATACAGCGCCCCCTTTGTGGTCGGGCTGGGGAAACGGCAGCCCGACCACAACGCAAATTGCAAATTTGAGCTATGCCATTCGTTTGTACTTCGTTTGTACCGGAATGTACCGAAATATTTTCGTTTGTACTCTTATAATAAGAGAGATATAGCGGTTTTTCCACAAGCAATTTTGAGAGAACGCAAGAGTTCATTGACCGCTATCCAAAACATTGGGGTTCAGAATTTCCCCCCGTCTAGTCTTCCGTCTTCCGGATGTCGACCGCTGGGCTGAGGGGTGTGGTGAAGGTCGATGGGTGAAGGGGGTGGGTCGAATGGGAAGAAAATCGGTTTCCCCTCGTTATATCGCGCTTATCAGGAGACAAGGAAAACGCACGATTCCGGTGGAAGGGGATAAAGGGAAATGATAAAATTTATAGCCTTATGCATTTAAAATATAATATAATTAATCGCATAATCTATATAAATAAAGCAATGAGTAAACTGTCCGTTAGTTTGTCTGTCTGTGTCTCGCGTAGCTCGCAGACGGGTGATCGTAGACCTACCAAATTTTGTACGGAAATTCTCCAGCACGGGTCCCGACACACCTCGAAGCGATTTTTTCGAAATTCGAATTAGTTTAGGAGATATTGATAAAAAGCACCGTCAAAAACACCGATTCTTGCTTTCCGGAATACCGCAATTGTAACCCCTGCAGTGAAAAAGTGAGAAATAAGCATCGAGGTTGCCATGTTTGGCGATTTTATTAAATGATTTAGACTCTTGAATTAAAAATAAAAGAATAATCATTTTTTTTTCTGTTTAGAATATTTATAAGGCTGTTTTTTAATTAAAATATCGTGTGCATGTGAAATCAGAGCAGGAATGAAATCTTTTATACTCAAATTAAAAATAGGATTTGGAAATTTTCCGAAACTAAAATGTGCAACTTTTTAATTTGGCAAAAAATAAAATGGGTGATATGCGATTTTCAGAAGATGATTCTAGGGCTTGGCGCAATTTAATGAATGGGTACTTTTAAAAACAAGCGTAGGTTATCTCTCTATTTTTAAAAAAAGTAAAGGCCGCTGCCGCTGGCACTGTCAAAGCTTGTTGACCTATCTCCTCCTAAACCGTGGGGATTTGAGTTTAGACTAAGGTGCCCACAGATTCGAAAAATTCCGAGGAACCTGCTAAAATCGAAGAAATCGAATTATTTTAGAAGATATTAATAAAAAACTGAAAAAATAAACATAATGGTTGCCAGATTTGGCATAAAATCATTCATTCCTTTGCAACAAAGCGTTTCCAAGTATCTAGAATCGCGTGAAATTTACAAACATGAGTTAGAATCACGCCCATTTTACGCCAAAAAAAAATATATAGTTTTTATTGATATAAATATCACAATGATATAAATATCATTGTGTTTCTGAGGAGTGCAAATAATTTTTCCAGCGATTATAAGCGGAGTCCGCACTCCAGGTGGAGTATAGCTCAGGACCCGTACAACACGGATTCCCATAACAAAATATCTTCCGTGTTATGAGGGGGAGGGGGGTCTACTGTAGTGTGAAGTTTAAATTTTTATGTACCAATGAACATGCAAGAACCAACCAATGTGTAGCTCAGTAACATTCTATCTCATCCAATTTTCGGGTTTTGTCTGTTGAGATTATGTCTTTTTTACGAATAAGCCTGACTAGGGGCCGAATGCCTCATACGAAAAGCGAGCGTAGAGAGTCTGGGGGCCTTGGCCATAGTTTTTTAGAAAAAATAAAAATACATTAAAAAGATTATAATTATTGTTATTGTCGTTATTATTTTTATTATTATTGCAGAATTTTTTTAAAATTTGTTTTGTTACCGTGAAAATGAATGCAATATTATCTTTCAAGTAGTGTGTGCGTGGGTGTTGGGGTAGGGGGTGGATAGGGATGTAGACACTCAAAATATACACTTGAGATTTAATATTCATGAAAAACTATGAAGTTAAGGGTAGGACCTTATTAAGATTTTGAGGGGCCGACTATGCTCAATGCATTCGATGTGATTTATCTTTCTGGCTTTTATTTGTTGATGGTGACGTGAAATAATAAAAAATATTTATGGATATATCAATATTGATGGATATAAAAATATTGATGGAGTACTCTTGTCTTAAACTATTTTAACGATTGCCCCCCAAAAATGTTGGGGGATGGGGCGTGGTAGCCCTGTGGTTAAGACGTTGGACTCGTAACCGGAAGGTTGCGGGTTCAATATCGGTGTACCACTAAAGACCACCGTGTACATGCGGTGTACGTGCACGTTAAATCCGTGGTTCCGAAAATCCTCTTGGCGGTCGCTAGTAGTTTCCAAGGGGTGCCAGTATTCAGAAGTCCCCCCACCTTCTGATGAGGTTCCAAATTGTGGCGAGAAATTCCAGGAAGGACGTATATGTAGCTCTAAGCGACACATTCAGTGACGCGAGCTGTCCTCTCCTGGCAAATAAATAAAAATGTTGGGGGTCCTACACCGTGGCCTAGCGCATGAAAAACAAATTTCGAAGAACAAGGACCTATATGATTGATTTTTTTTCTTTTTTTTTTTTTTACTCCCATGCTATAATCGTTTATTATCGCATATTCTATGGACCGTGCCCTGGGGAGCGTTTTCCAAAATAAATCTATTGTGTTATACGCACTACCAGGCCCGGACTGGCCAGGTTACTTTGGCTTTCTTTTCTTTGGCTTTCTTTTACTTTGGCTTTCTTTAATGTAATATATGCAAAATCACGTATTCTGAATCATTTCTGTTCTCATTTTTTCGGTCACTTCGGCTTTTAACACTTTAACGCGCGGTGTCCTCGCCGTGAGGACACCAAACTCTTGACGTTTTGATTGTCGCCAGTCACGAAGAATAGATTTGATTTCTATACTGTAACTCGAGGGTACGAGGTAACGAGGTGTAACTCGGGGCCGCAGCGAAGCATTCAAAGACTCATATTGGAAATCAGTTGTTGTTGTTGTTTTTGATTTCTATAAAAATAGTTGCGTGTGACATAGCTCCACGAGAATCCTTTACTTTTTAGCACGTCATTTCCCGTAAAAAATATTGTCACGGTTATTTTTAACAGCACTGACACCTGCTGAAAAATGGAAGAAAGCGAGAACAGCTGGATAGATTGCCCAATGCTGAAAAAAAGGGCAGCCGTTGCCATCGATCGAATTAACTACCAGCAAGATGGCAGACGATCGAAACGTTCATCACGTGCCACAGATCTAGAGACCCTTTTTTGACACTTTTCAAATTTACACTTTTAAAAAAAAGGAGGGGGTAAAAATGTATTATTTTAATATGCTAATAGTAAATTTATTTTAAATTTAATCATATAGTATAAATTTATATTTTTATTGTTTGTTTTCCATTTTTCTTCCCATTAGCACCTAAATTAACAGCAGACTTCAAAAGTGAAATTTATTATGCGCAGTAGATTTGTAAAGTTACCTTCCCTTTGTGGCCCACCGGAGTGGAATTAAAACGTACCTTCACAGAAGTTCGGGGGTCATAGTCCTCAAGTGAATCTATAGTGTACAATCGAAAAAAAATCGAAAAATGTCCAACTAAAAAACCCGATCATGCTCCCTGAAGAGTCATTAGAAACGCTTAAAATCACCAGCCCTTTTAAAATGACCGCTTTTTAAGTAAGGGCAAACACGTTGTGGTCCCCCCATTCCCAGAGCTCTGAACAAAAACAGAAGTCAACAGTCCAAAAACCAAGGGCGGATTAAAGGGGGGGCGGAGGGGGCGACCGCCCCCCCTATATAAAAGAAATTAATGTAAAAGACCCTATTTTACTTCCATAAAATGGACGTATATGTCAATCTTCTAACTAATCGCCCCCACCGACAAACGAACCGCCCCCCCCCGAGAAAATTGCAATAATCCGCCACTGCCTAGAGCTGTGCTGTGATTGATTTTACCGTTGACTTTCGTCTAATTTATCATGATCTTAATGACCGTTTCAACACTAGGAGCAGGGGCGTAGCCAAGGGGGGGTTAGGGGGGTCATAACCCCCCCATGTGAAATTTCTGACTCAGCCCCTGAAGGAGTATTACTTTTGATTGATAGTCCAGAAACACATGTGTTTTGAGACCTACATTTCCCCAACCCAACCACATTGGCAAATGAAAATTCGAGTTATACCATTCGTTTCTACCGGAATGTACCGAAATATTTTCGTTTGTACCGATACCGATATCGAGATACAGTGCCCCCTTTGTGGTCGGACTCGGGATCGGGAAACGGCAGCCCGACTACAACGCAAATTGAAAATCTGAGCTATGCCATTCGTTTGTACCAGAATGTACCAAAATATTTTCGTTTGTACCGATACCGATATCGAGATACAGCGCCCCCTTTGTGGTCGGACTCGGGCTGGGGAAACGGCAGCCCGACCACAACGCAAATTGCAAATTTGAGCTATGCCATTCGATTGTACGTCGTTTGTACCAAAATATTTTCGTTTGTACCGATACCGATACCGAGATACAGCGCCCCCTTTGTGGTCGGGCTGGGGAAACGGCAGCCCGACCACAACGCAAATTGCACATTTGAGCTATGCCATTCGTTTGTACCGGAATGTACCGAAATATTTTCGTTTGTATCGATACCGATATCGATCTATGCCATTCGTTTGTACCAGAATGTAACAGAGCCCCCTTTGTGGTCGGATTCGGGCTCGGGAAACGGCAGCCCGACTACAACGCAAATTGAAAATCTGAGCTATGCCATTCGTTTGTACCAGAATGTACCAAAATATTTTCGTTTGTACCGATACCGATATCGAGATACAGCGCACCCTTTGTGGTCGGACTCATGCTCGGGAAACGGCAGCTCGACCACAGCGCAAATTGAACATTTGAACTATGCCATTCGTTTCTACTTCGTTTGTACCGGAATATACCGAAATATTTTCGTTTGTACCAATACCGATATCGAGATACAGCGCCCCCCTTGAAGCCCAAAAACAGAAGGCCGGAAATTTGTCTATTGCACGATACCCTTTGCGGCCGCTCAAACGTGGCACCAAGCAAAGTAATTTTTAGGAGACTTGCGGCAAAGTGTTCGTCGGCTTCGGGCGATCCCGTTGACTCCCACATAGTGATGGGTAGTTCATGAACGAACTAGTTCATTGAACTAGTTCACTACAATGAACTAAAGAATTAAATAGTTCAACTAAATGAACTATAGTTCGTTGAAATGAACTATCTAGTTCATTGAACTACTTAGTTCATTTGAACTACTTAGTTCATTTTGAAGTAGATAGTTCATTTGAACTACATAGTTCATTTTGAACTAGATAGTTCATTACGAACTACGTAGTTCATATAGTTCATTATTAAATCTCCATAGTTCATATGAGCTATATCGAAGAACTAGTTCACTATAATGAACTAGATTGCCCATCACTACTCCCACATTGAAATCTGTTTCATGTAATTTTTTTTTTTACTTTAAACTCCGATTTGGATTCTATTTCTGTGCATACGTTAAGATAAGGTGACCATACGTCCCCAATTTTTGGGGACAGAGCCCAATTTCTGTTGTTTTGCAATTTGCCCCCAAAATGTAAAAAAAAAAAAAAAAAACAATTGGGGACAATTTTTAATTAATACTTTTTTAATTAGATTACTGTTCATTATTTCATTAATTATAAAATGTTCCAAATTTTGTTTCAAATTTGGGGACATGTCCTCAGATTTGCATTCAAAAATGGACGATATCGATATGACGTCATTTTTCCACCAACACGTGACCTTTCGGCTGTGTTGATGAGTGGCCCTGTAATCTGATTGGCTGAAGTGTATATTTTCCATCCACACGTGGCTGAAATAGCCTCGTCTCAGTATAAGTTTTAATATGTTAGCACTTTTTAATGGGAATCTTTGGAGAGATATCTTTTTTTGCAGTCATGTACAGGTTCCAGAGAGTTATTGAAACATTCGTAGGCAGCACAATACAGAGGTATAATTATTATCTTTTTGATTTTGCGCTTATTACCAGGAGTCCAGCACATAAGCCTATGGAGAAATGGTTGTTTGTTTTCCACCGTCACGTGACTTTTATAGCCTCGAACCCAAGGAGGCAATATCCTCCATTAGGTCACCTTAGTTAAGGTCACCAAACGTTCCCGCTTTCAAAACTTTTCAGCTTGTCCCCAAAATATAAAACAAGAATTGGGAACAAAATTTTAATTAAAACAGTCATATCTTCCCAATTTAGTAAAGAATCAATCGTTTTTCCTTAATTTTATCAATGTTAATAATGCTCTAGTTCAATAAATAGAAGCTATTCTGAGAAGAGCATTGAATTTATAAAATGTCCCCAATTTTGAAACAGAAATTGGTATTTACCCAAGGCCTATTGGTATTTACCCAAGGCCTGGGTAAATACCCGGCCTGGGTTCTTTAAACAACAGGCAGATCTCCAAAAATTTCATCCGTGAAATGAAAGAAAATTTTTAAACTAAGAATTTCAGATACCTTGTTTCTGAGAAAAATACATTAGTCTTTGTCGTACAATGGTCGGATATTTCGCTATTGTTTTAGCACTTATACCAAAGTGATTATTACAAGCTACATGAAGACAACTTTACGACCCCGCATTGATATGTAATTCCGATTCCTTATGATGTGCTCTGTCTCCCCCTTAAATTTTGTACATATAGTTATGAGTCACCCCGTATATGTTTGATACATTTAAGAATCTGTTGTGTGAATATTGCATACTTTTCCTGCGTATACTAAGGTAAGGTGACCATACGTCCGCGAAATTCGAGGACAGTCCCCAAATATAGATCTTTTTTCATGTTGTCCCCAAAAATACTTTGTTCCCAAATGTCCCCAAATTTAAAGATTTGGACTTTTTTTCCCTGAAAGTTTCCTTTTACTTTATTTCTTTCAGAAAAAAACTGAAGAAATAAGTAAAATAAATCAAATAAATGCGCCATCTACTCAGAGAAACAATGAAATTCGAACTGTGAAAGCGCTTGTTGTCATTGTGTGTCAAGGGCGTAGCCAGGATTTTCATAAGGGGGGGGGGTCAGGACATGGCGTCTAACCGAAGAATGTCCGGTTTTTCATAATCAGACCCTATGATAGCTCATTTTAGGGGAGGGCAGCTGCCCCACCCTGCCCCTCGCTGGCTACGCCCATGGTGTGTGTACCGTGTACAGACATTCAATAAAGTATCCGACTAAGAGCCAAATTTCCCATTTCAGTTTTCTTAATGATTAATCCCTTTTCATGAAGAACCATGCTTGAAATTGATGTACGAAAATTTTCTTGCACTCGAATACTTTTTTTAGAGGGTGTACAAGGTTCCATGAAAAATTATAACAAAATGATTCAATATAAAAAAGCAATGTTTTCTGAAAAATACAAATACTATTCCAAGAGTTAACTCATTTATGCCTAGCGTCCCTTTTTTGGGACGGCATTTTCGCTATCAGTCGAAAACGTTATTTATTTTTCCTAGCCTTTATTTGCGAGTATTGAACCTCAATTCCACAAAATAATTTAATATGGCCAAGTAGGATGTTGACATTTCAATTTTTATACATAATGATTTTAAATGAAATCATCCCTTGTTCAAAAAGTTGACATCGGAAATTTATCAATTACTGCTGGTGTTAGCAAAAATCGAAGAAAGTCACAAAAATATCCAGGCACGAATGGGTTAAATTTTGAATAAATTGCAATATTTCAACATGATGTTCCTTTCATACTTCTGGTTTCAATAAATATTTATAAATTAATGTCGCGAATGACAAAACTAGATCTTCGAAGGCATACCCTGCCTCTTAGGTTCTTCAATAAGTCAAAGACGCGAAGAATTACACTATATACAAATACTTTTATTTACAGAGAGCGGAGTAAAAACGTACATGTCGGCCTCGTGTCTGCGAGCCGTCTGCATTATCTCTTCGTACGAACATCGAAGAGCAACAAAAAAATAATAAACTCAAGCGACGGACCTACAGGCGCCGCTTAGCAGGGAAGTGCCATATGGGAGGCCAATAATGGGAGAGGCCATTCGCCACAATTAATGAAATACATTCCATTAATTTATTAGAAATAAGAATACACAATTGATATTGATAGCTACTAGTGTTCATTTTTAAGTATCAAAGTCATACAAGATTTAAAGTATGGGTATACTGCTATACACCCTCCAAAAAAAAAGTGTTCGAGTAAAAATTTCCTACGTTGGTTTCGTATATTAAAAATTATTTATCATAGAATATGAATTAGGCTATGTATAAATATGACTTGCCATATTTCTGTCACGTTTTACGTTTTTCAAAAACTCAATTATTATTCGCAAATCTAAAATAGGAAATTTATCCCTTACTCGAATACTATTTTTGGAGGGTGTACATGGTAATATGTCGTGTCCTCGAAAATATTTTCTAGCGTCCCCAAGTTTTGTTTAGATTCGAGGACAATGCTTCATTTGTCCCCAAATTACTGTTTAGAAACATAGTCGCCTTAAAGGTAACTCATAGATATAGGAATAGTGATTCCTATATCTATGAGGTAACTATATTTAAACAAAGGATTGGGGACAAATCAGTGATGTGTCCCCAATTTTGAAACAGAAGTTTGAGGCCCTTTATAAATTCAATGCTCTTCTCAGAATAGCTTCTATTTAGTGAACTAGCTAGAACATAATTAAAATTGATAAAATTAAGGAAAAACGATTGATTTCTTACTAAATTAGGAAGATATGACTGTTTCAATTAAAATTTTGTTCCCAATTGTTGTTTTATATTTTGGGGACAAGCTGAAAAGTTTTGAAAGCGGGAACGTTTGGTCACCTTAACTATGGTGACCTAATTTTTGAACGTAAAATTGAGGACATGTCCCCAAATTTGAAACAAAATTTGGGACATTTTATAATTAACGAAAAATTGAACAGTAATCTAATAAAAAAAAGTATTAATTAAAAATTGTCCCTAATTGTTATTTTTTACATTTTGGGGGGCAAATTGCAAAACAACAGAAATTGGGCACTGTCTCCAAAAATTGGGGACGTAAGGTCACCTTATCTTAACGTTTGCACAGAAATAGAATCCAAATCGGAGTTTTAACCCATTTATGCCTAGTGTCCCTTTTTTGGGACGGCATTTTCGCTATTAGTGGAAAACGTTATTTATTTTTCCTAGCCTTTATTCATCAGTACTGAGCCTCAACTCTACAAAATATTTTAACAGGACCAAGTAGGATGTTGATATTTTGATTTTTATGCATAAAGATTTTAAAAGAAATTATCCCTTGTTCAAGAAGTTGACATCAGAAATTTATCTGTTATTTCTGTTATCAGTAAAAATCGAAGAAAGTCGCAAAAATATCCAGGCACAAATGGGTTAAGTAAAAAAAATTACATGAAACAGATTTCAATGTGGGAGTCAACGGGATCGTCGAAGCCGCCCGTCTCTTGAACACTTTGCCGTCCGTCCGCAAGTCTCCTAAAAAGTACTTTGCTTGGTGCCACGTTTGAGAGGCCGCAAAGGGTATCGTGCAATAGACAAATTTCCGGCATTCTGTTTTTGGGCTTCAAGGGGGGGCACTGTATCTCTCGGTATCGGTATCGGTACAAACGAAAATATTTCGGTACATTCCGGTACAAACGAATGGCATAGCTCAAATTTGCAATTTGCGTTGTGGTCGGGCTGCCGTTTCCCCAGCCCGACCACAAAGGGGGCGCTGTATCTCGGTATCGGTATCGGTACAAACGAAAATATTTCGGTACATTCCGGTACAAACGAAGTACAATCGAATGGCATAGCTCAAATTTGCAATTTGCGTTGTGGTCGGGCTGCCGTTTCCCCAGCCCGACCACAAAGGGGGCGCTGTATCTCGGTATCGGTATCGGTACAAACGAAAATATTTCGGTACATTCCGGTACAAACGAAGTACAAACGAATGGCATAGCTCAAATTTGCAATTTGCGTTGTGGTCGGGCTGCCGTTTCCCCAGCCCGACCACAAAGGGGGCGCTGTATCTCGGTATCGGTATCGGTACAAACGAAAATATTTCGGTACATTCCGGTACAAACGAAGTACAATCGAATAGCATAGCTCAAATTTGCAATTTGCGTTGTGGTCTTGCTGCCGTTTCCCCAGCCCGACCACAAAGGGGGCGCTGTATCTCGGTATCGGTATCGGTACAAACGAAAATATTTCGGTACATTC
The DNA here is from genome assembly GCA_038373885.1 of Cheiracanthium punctorium. Taxonomy (NCBI): domain Eukaryota; kingdom Metazoa; phylum Arthropoda; class Arachnida; order Araneae; family Cheiracanthiidae; genus Cheiracanthium; species Cheiracanthium punctorium. The sequence continues at coordinate 173,075 of JAWZYV010011684.1, forward strand.
CGGTACAAACGAAGTACAATCGAATGGCATAGCTCAAATTTGCAATTTGCGTTGTGGTCGGGCTGCCGTTTCCCCAGCCCGACCACAAAGGGGGCGCTGTATCTCGGTATCGGTATCGGTACAAACGAAAATATTTCGGTACATTCCGGTACAAACGAAGTACAATCGAATGGCATAGCTCAAATTTGCAATTTGCGTTGTGGTCGGGCTGCCGTTTCCCCAGCCCGACCACAAAGGGGGCGCTGTATCTCGGTATCGGTATCGGTACAAACGAAAATATTTCGGTACATTCCGGTACAAACGAAGTACAATCGAATGGCATAGCTCAAATTTGCAATTTGCGTTGTAGTCGGGCTGCCGTTTCCCCAGCCCGACCACAAAGGGGGCGCTGTATCTCGGTATCGGTATCGGTACAAACGAAAATATTTCGGTACATTCCGGTACAAACGAAGTACAATCGAATGGCATAGCTCAAATTTGCAATTTGCGTTGTGGTCGGGCTGCCGTTTCCCCAGCCCGGCCACAAAGGGGGCGCTGTATCTCGGTATCGGTATCGGTACAAACGAAAATATTTCGGTACATTCCGGTACAAACGAAGTACAATCGAATGGCATAGCTCAAATTTGCAATTTGCGTTGTGGTCTTGCTGCCGTTTCCCCAGCCCGACCACAAAGGGGTCGCTGTATCTCGGTATCGGTATCGGTACAAACGAAAATATTTCGGTACATTCCGGTACAAACGAAGTACAATCGAATGGCATAGCTGAAATTTGCAATTTGCGTTGTGGTCGGGCTGCCGTTTCCCCAGCCCGGCCACAAAGGGGGCGCTGTATCTCGGTATCGGTATCGGTACAAACGAAAATATTTCGGTACATTCCGGTACAAACGAAGTACAATCGAATGGCATAGCTCAAATTTGCAATTTGCGTTGTGGTCGGGCTGCCGTTTCCCCAGCCCGACCACAAAGGGGGCGCTGTATCTCGGTATCGGTATCGGTACAAACGAAAATATTTCGGTACATTCCGGTACAAACGAAGTACAATCGAATAGCATAGCTCAAATTTGCAATTTGCGTTGTGGTCTTGCTGCCGTTTCCCCAGCCCGACCACAAAGGGGGCGCTGTATCTCGGTATCGGTATCGGTACAAACGAAAATATTTCGGTACATTCCGGCACAAACGAAGTACAATCGAATGGCATAGCTCAAATTTGCAATTTGCGTTGTGGTCGGGCTGCCGTTTCCCCAGCCCGACCACAAAGGGGGCGCTGTATCTCGGTATCGGTATCGGTACAAACGAAAATATTTCGGTACATTCCGGTACAAACGAAGTACAATCGAATGGCATAGCTCAAATTTGCAATTTGCGTTGTGGTCGGGCTGCCGTTTCCCCAGCCCGACCACAAAGGGGGCGCTGTATCTCGGTATCGGTATCGGTACAAACGAAAATATTTCGGTACATTCCGGTACAAACGAAGTACAATCGAATGGCATAGCTGAAATTTGCAATTTGCGTTGTGGTCGGGCTGCCGTTTCCCCAGCCCGGCCACAAAGGGGGCGCTGTATCTCGGTATCGGTATCGGTACAAACGAAAATATTTCGGTACATTCCGGTACAAACGAAGTACAATCGAATGGCATAGCTCAAATTTGCAATTTGCGTTGTGGTCGGGCTGCCGTTTCCCCAGCCCGACCACAAAGGGGGCGCTGTATCTCGGTATCGGTATCGGTACAAACGAAAATATTTCGGTACATTCCGGTACAAACGAAGTACAAACGAATGGCATAGCTCAAATTTGCAATTTGCGTTGTGGTCGGGCTGCCGTTTCCCCAGCCCGACCACAAAGGGGGCGCTGTATCTCGGTATCGGTATCGGTACAAACGAAAATATTTCGGTACATTCCGGTACAAACGAAGTACAAACGAATGGCATTACTCGAATTTGCATTTGCCAATGTGGTTGGGCTGGGGAAATGCAGGTGAATTTTGTACCGTTTTTTTTTCTTTTCCTTTTAGAGATGATGGATGCTTGTCGATAGATAGCTTTTTTCTTATCTATAACCGTACCACCAATCGGTGATCTCTTTTCCAAGTTTTGACCTTTCCGACAATTGCTGACCGTTCCGTTAAAGTAGAGAGAAAGTGCTCCAGGATTTCCATTTGCCTTTCTGTCCGGCCATGTTGCTTGTAAATGTGCCTAATGCCAACACAGACCGTCACAAAGGAATCGCCATCACGTCACAAAAAGTCACAAACTACTCAGATTGTGACTTCACTGCGTGGTCACTGTGACGCGTCTTGGTGATGAGTCACCAAGTGACGTCCTAATCAGTTGTTTAGTTTTTGGTTAAGGTAAGGATAAGCGACGGCTATCTGTCTAAGGCGAGGAGGAATCCGTTGGCGGTTTAAAGGGTTCTAACGGGTATTCACGTTACATTTGGAGAAAACCACCCAAACTCCTGATCATAAGATTGATAAGCTGGCTGTAGGTCAAAATCCTGGACCTCCATACTTGAGCCAACTACCATACTCAGTGTCTTATTCACTAGGCCATTGGACCTAACCTTAAATTCATAAACTCTTAAAACCTTAGCATTGATATAAAAGAAAAAAATTCTAACTGTGTTACTCTATTTCGTTGACATGTTTCTTTATGTTGGAAAATATAACATTCGACACCCTAATAGCACAGATGGTCACAAAACAGTCGCTGGTGCCGTAACAGAGGGTCACAGTGGTCACGGGCTGACACAAACTAGTCAAATTGTGATTGGTTAGTGATGTGACTCACTACGGTGTCACTGTGACGCCTCTTACTTACAAGTCGTTAAGGAGAGCAGCTATCAAGTCACAATGCAATTTAACGGATTTTGAAAAAATACTCTCTTATCGAGCACGAAGTTACAAACCTCACATACATGCTAAATTTCGCATCATTAGTTGCAGTAGTTTCTGTCAAAGAAAATTATGACATAAGCAAAAAACGACATTTACTCTCCTTTTCACTTTTATACCTTGTCTTTTATTTATTAATGAACTTAAAAATTTTCGGGGTCAAGTCCACGGTGGCCAGTCACTCAAAGTTCGGTTCCCACAGAACATCAAAAATTTAAGCAGCGACAACTGTGGTCAGCGTTTGGGAATGTGACCATTTCTATTGGCTGGACTTCTGTGGGATCGTGCACGCCAAAGCGATCTGGGGCATATAAAAGCTTTAAAGCCTAGAATGACCACCGTTTTGAAACGGTACCTCTGGGGGTGCCAGTCTAGGTGCAAATCGCCCACCAATGGCCGAGGGGATAAGACACTGAAGATGACTGAAGTGCGCTGTGCAGGTCCAGGGCTCTGGCGTCTCGCACCTCTGTGTATCGAACGTTGTATTGCAGGGGTTCTCAACCTTCTTACTACTTAGACACCCTTGAAAGTTTTTTTTTCGAATAGACTCCTAATTTTGTTAATAACTAAAAGAACCACTATGCATGAAGTCGAATGATAGTTGAATAATTATTTAAAAAACTACATTTTATTTCTTTTACAGAATTAACTATAATAGTAACATATACAGTGCACCCGTTAAAGTCCGTTGTCACCCCAATCATTTCTGAACGGTAAGAGCTATAGTCATAAAGGGGAGTGGGGGTCTAAGTATATTACAGTTGCCATGCGCTACTAGGAAAAAAACGCTTACAGCGCCACCTAGTTGGCTAAATTTGGAGTTAGCGTTCTTATCTTTAAAACGGTTCGAGATACGGGAAAAAAATGTATTACAAATTTGTTAAGCATCACCGATTTATTAATAAACTAACATCTTGATCACATTAATGTTGAAAATTGAAGCCATAAACTGCAAGGCTTAAAAAGTATCACCGATATTTTCCACAGCGTGTCACTAGTCATATTGTACAACTTGCTTGTTATTGTGCAACACAAAAATTGCAGACCAGCCTCGGCTTTAGATACATAAATTACACCACAAATGCAAATTTGTATTCTATTTATAAATAGTAGAACGGAAATTATTATCTATCGATTCCTTAAAAATTAAATATAAAATTTTAAAACAGAAAAATTTATCATCTGCCCCCCAATAGACCCCCTAGAACACTATAGACCCCTTTAACCCTTTGAGGCGCAACCCTTTCCCAATGCTGAAAAAAGGGCAGGCACAGCCAGTTGTCGTTAAAAAAAAAGGGTGTCTAGATCTGTGGCCCGCGATGAACGTTTCGATCGTCCGCCATCTTGCTGGTCGTTAAGTCGAGCGATGGCAACGGCTGCCCTTTTTTCAGCATTGGACAATCTATCCAGCTGTTCTCGCATTCTTCAGCAGATGTCAGTGCTGTTAAAAATAATCGTGACCATTTTTTTTACGGGAGATGACGTCCTAAAAAGTAAAGGATTCTCGTGGAGTTATATCACCCGCAACTATTTTTATAGAAATCCAATCTATTCCTCGTGACTGGCAACCGTCAAAACGTCAGAGTTTGGTGTTCCCAGAGCGGGAACATTGCGCATCAGGGGCGTAGCCAAGGGGGGGGGATAGGGGGTCATAACCCCCCCCACCCATGAGGAATTTTTTGCCATACAAAATGTATATTCTTCACTTCCTTATCACACACATGTATGCATATATGTGAGTTGCAGTAGTCGTAACCCCCACCCCATGAAAAATTTCTGGCTACGCCCCTGCTGCCCGTTAAAGGATTAAAACTGCGTGGTGGTGTCGTATCAGTGATACGACATCTTCTATTTAGTGTTGTCTTGTATACTTTCACTGAGGTGTAAACTTTTATTTCATAGCATGGAAAACCATTTTGCCGATTTTGAAAGAGCTCTTTTCAACTAGACCAGTGTGAAAAGAGGCTCAGCCCTCTCATGAAATATTTTTACTTTCCGAACATGTACCATGTAAGGAAAGTATTGTAATCATGAAAAAATTCGACTTCGAGATTTTGGTGTTTTTACACGTTTTGAGGGCTTCTGAATCCATTTATGCTATTTTTACGAGATGTATGTATTAGAGATGAGTTCGGGCTCATTTTTTGAAGCCCGGGCCCGAGGACTTTTAATCCGAGCCCGCCCGAGCCCGAGCAATATTATTAAAGTTGGAGCCCGAGCCCGAAATTTCAGCTAAAGACAAATAAAATTAACTACTCCATTAATAGGATACAATAAATTTTGGAGCTTCACACACCTTCTAGTCCCCCGTGCCGCTATTTTTTTTTAAATAAGTACGTCTATTTATCCCATGAATCACTTTTTAAAATCTGTTTCAGGGAGTATGTTCAACAAAGGAGATATTTTTCACGAGCCCGAGCCCGCCCGAGCCCGAACGCAATCGTGAATTACAGAGCCCGAGCCCGAGTCGGTCCCGGGCTCGGGCTGAGCCCGTCTCATCTCTAGTATGTATGTATGTGTGTGTGTGTGTATGTGTGTGTGTGTATGTGTGTTTGTGTGTATGTGAGTGAACACGATAGCTCCTGAACGGAGCATTCGATTGAGCTCAAATTGGGTATACATGATATAAACCATCGTCGCAAGAGTATTGATTTTGGTGTGTATAGGACTTATAGTTTTTCTACAGGGCTACGACAAAGATTCCTTTTACATTATGGCCTATGGGGGGAATTTCTTGAAAGTGCGCTAGCGTTTAAACGATACATTCGATGGAGCTCCAATTCGGTATACATGTTATAAACCACCATCCTAAGACCGGTATTGATTTTGGTGTGCATAGAACTTATAGTTTTTCTACAGGGCTACGACAAAGATTTCTTTTACATTATGGCCTATGGGGAGAAATTCTTGAAAATGCGCTAGCGTTTAAACGGCGCATTCGATTGAGCTTCAATTAGGTATATATGTTTGAATTATTCATCGATTAAAATTTATTTAAATGCTTGGTAATGATCTTAATGGTAAGTGTTCGGAAAGTCGAGTGGAGTCATTCCAGATTTTTTATAGTTATTTATTAGCACTACGGTGCTATTTCGCTCAATCCCAGAATTTTGTCTACGCGATCTCGTTCACAGGTTTTGTAGACATGAACTGCCACGGAGAAGAACTTTCAAGTGTGTTTGCCAGATAACGTGGAGCGTGGGCGTTAATAAAATGTTGAAAGTTGCACAAGCTTTGCAATTTTTGATAGTGGATCGCTAAATTGGGCCCGTTTACATGTGCAGAAATGCTACATGTGCAAAAATGCGGAGTAAATCCCGGGACTTGCACTACTTTCTACCCCGCTTCCCCTACTTAGGGGAAAAAATGCGGGGTAGGTTAGAAAGATTCCTGGTCGAAAGGAGGGTTAATGCAGAGTCAACCCCGCTTTCCCATGATGCATTGCGAGTTTTCCCCTGTACTCCGCTTTAACCCGGGATTTTCCATTTTCTCACATGTAAACGGGCCTATTGGGTGCGAAAACGCGACAATTTATTATATTACGAGTATAGTTAGAAAACGCCCGGCGAATATTGTAAAGTAGCTTTAGTAGGTAATTTTAATATGTAGATTTCAATTCCGAAGAAGTGTTTTGTGGAACAGAGAAGAGACAAATGCGGTACACTCATAGATTAGGATACACTTCCCAAATGGTATTTATAAAGGTGAGGTATAGTTTGACTATGCATGGCGAAAATTTTTAAACAGTTGTGGTAGGCGATTTTAATACAGATTTCAATTCTGAAGAAGTGTTTTGTGGAACAGGGAAAGAGAAAACAGGGCACACTCACGGATTAGGATGACCATTCCAAACAGTATTTAAAATGGCAGGGGGTAGTTGGAATATGCCTGGCAACGGTTGTAAAATAGTTTTAGTAGGCGATTTTAAGATAGATTTCGATTCCAAAGATGTGTTTTATAGTTCAAGAAAGAGTTGCTCACCAACCTAAAAAATCGCCGCACTTTGGCGAGCTTTGCAGTCATGCTTTTGCATGACTGCAAAGCTCGCCAAAGCTCTAGGAGTTATGCACAAGTTTCAACGCTTCCAAAAGAACTAGATGAAAACTAAAGTGAACAAATGAGCGATCAACGCACCAGTTAAGAAATTTGAAGAAACTTAATTTTAAAACTGCATTAATTGGCAACCCAAAATAAATAAACAAATAACGGAATGCTGCACTTACATGTTGTTCCAGATCGCCATTTTAATTCTAAATTACGGTCGCCACATAAATACAAAAAATCGTCATGGTAACTGCATATGTTTAATCATCGCCACCTCGGCGAGAGTCGGAGCGTTAAAGTAGGAATCGACCCAATCAAGACAAACACGGCGTACTCATGGATTATGATGCACTTTCGAAACAATATTTAAAACGGTGAAGTATTGTTGTAATATACTTGGCGAAGATTGTAAAATAGATTTAGTAGGCGATTTTAAGATAGATTTCGATTCCAAAGATGGGTTTTATGGAGCAAGGAAAAAAAATACGGTACACTTATGAATAATGATACACTTTCCAACTAAATGCAATGAGGAAGAAAAATAGAGACGACGCATAAATTATGATACGCTTTTAATATGTAGCACTTAGGTGCGTATTTAATATCTGAAAGTGTTACAGATTTTATTACTTTTTTTTAGTACAGATTTTATTACTTTTTTTTTATTTATCAATTTTTTGTATCTTATATTTTTGCAATTTTTACTTTCCGAACATGTACCATGTAAGGAAAGTATTGTAATCATGAAAAAATTCGACTTCGAGATTTTGGTGTTTTTACACGTTTTGAGGGCTTCTGAATCCATTTATGCTATTTTTACGAGATGTATGTATGTATGTGTGTGTGTGTGTGTGTGTGTATGTGTGTATGTGAGTGAACACGATAGCTCCTGAACGGAGCATTCGATTGAGCTCAAATTGGATATATATGTCATAAACCACCGTCGCAAGACCGGTATTGATTTTGGTGTGTATAGGACTTATAGTTTTTCTACAGGGCTACGACAAAGATTTCTTTTACATTATGGCCTATGGGGGGAATTTCTTGAAAGTGCGCTAGCGTTTAAACGGTAAATTCGATTGAGCTCAAGTTGGGTATACATGTTATAAACCACCGTTGCAAGACCAGTATTGATTTTGGTGTGTATAGGACTTATAGTTTTTCTACAGGGCTACGACAAAGATTTCTTTTACATTATGGCCTATGGGGGGAGTTTCTTGAAAGTGCGCTAGTGTTTAAACGATACATTCGATTGAGCTCAAATTCGGTATACATGTTATAAACCACCATCCTAAGACCGGTATTGATTTTGGTGTGTATAGGACTTATAGTTCTCCTAAAGGGCTACGACAAAACTTTCTTTTATGTTATGGCATAATGGCATATGGGGAGAAATTCTTGAAAGTGCGCAAGCGTTTAAACGGTGCATTCGATTGAGTTTCAATTTGGTATATATGTTTGAATTATTCATCGATTGAAATTTATTTAAGTGCTTGGTAATGATCTTAATCGTAAGTGTTCGGAAAGTCGAGTGGAGTCACTCCAGATTTTTATATTTAGGTGTGCCGAAAATAATTTAGAGTATTTTCAGTGTGCCCGTCAAAGAAAAAAGGTTGAGAAACACGATGGTAACGTTGGCCCACGTACTAGGTGCCTTTATAATATAAAGAGGCCAAAAGTTCCGGTCTATGAGTGGCCAATGACTACACGGCAACTGCCCCCCCCCCAAAAAAAAAGAAATAAAAATAAAATAAAATAAAGCGGGATCACGTGAGCCATCGACTGTAAATCCTGGGGCTCCTGGCTCTAAAAAAAAAATGAGCCCTACCTCATCTCTAGTATGCAGTAGCAGCCAATAAAATCCTGTCCTAAATAAATGAGCTAACAGTTAACCGCACCGTGCCTTGACCGTTTTATACAGGTTCTAATCTGCATTGGTATGCAGGAGAATCGAGAATTGCAACTGGTAATTGATCGCAGCAAGCAAGCTTGTTAGCCGATGGGGATATTATCCCCATCATGCTTGTGGAAGCGGGCGTGTGATCACGATGTTTAAGCAACTGGAACGAGGTAATTGGTTTTGGAATTTTTTTTTTTTTTTTTAAATCCGGTGAAAAAGTGCAATTCAGAAAGAAAAGCTATCTTGATAACTTTGATAGGGCGTCCATTGCATTAAAAAATGAGGAAGCTAGATAGCCTAGATTAGGAATCACTTTCCAGGAATGGCCTTATTTGCAACACGTGCAAAAGGATCTCCCAAAAGAAGGATTCGAAAGCAAGTGCTGTTTCTTATTATAATTTTATGAATAACCGTTACAGTTGTTTAACCCTTTGACGCGCAGTTCCCAGAGAGGGAACACCAAACTCTGACGTTTGGACTGTTGCCAGTCACGAAGAACAGATTTGTTTTCTATAAAAATAATTGCGGGTGACAGAGCACCACGAGAATCCTTTACTTTTTAGCTGGTCATTTCCCGTAAAAAAATGGTCACGATTATTTTTAACAGCACGGACATCTGCTGAAAAATGGAAGAATGCGAGAACAGCTGGATAGATTGCCCAATGCTGAAAAAAGGGCAGCCGTTGCCGTCGCTCGACTTAAATACCAGCAAGATGGCGGACGATCGAAACGTTCATCGCGTGCCACAGATCTAGAGACCTTTTTTTTGACGACAGCTGGCTGTGCGGCATAGTCAGCCCAAGTAAATGATTATTTTTATTTTATTTTCTAAAGCTGAGGAGTTTAATCATATACTTCGATTGATTATGGGACATTTAACCCTTTAACGCGCAGTGTTCCCAGTCTAAGAACACCAAACTCTGACGTTTTGACTGTTTCCAGTTACGAAAACAGATTTGATTTCTATAAAAATAGTTGCACAGCCAGGTGCGTCAAAAAAGGGTCTCTCGATCTGTGGCACGCGATGAACGTTTCGATCGTCCGCCATCTTGCTGGTAGTTAAGTCGAGCGATGGCAACGGCTGCCCTTTTTTCAGCATTGGGAAAGGGTTGCGCCTGAAGGTGTTAAAACATACGATATTCGAATGTGTAGGAAGTTGTTATTTTGTGTTGAACAATTTTCTAACTTAACAACAGTCAAGTGTTCTAACTTTCCTCAGTTCTGACAGCTATTCTATCCAGAGCCTGACTGTAACAGGGCCTGATTACTGAAAAGGCTCGGGAAGCTTGAGCTTCCTCTCAGAATTTGAAGGGGGGGGGCTGAAAATGACTGAAAAAGTGCGATAAAAATTCAAAATTTTGTTTTTAAATGATCTTTTAAGTTATTGCAAACATTTTTAATGAAGAGAAGTGGTGCTTTTCAGAATTGATACTTCATGTCGCAACATTTCTAAATTGTTTTTTTGCGATGTCTTTGCCTGGGACATCTACTGCAGTTGACAGTTTTTTTCTGTTATGGGGAATATTTGGCCGGCAGAAAGGGGGTAGACTTTTAATATGTAATGTTAAACATCTAAATGTCAAAATTAATTCTCAACTTCTGTATTGTGATTTTTATGATGTCATCAAAACAAACAAAGAATTCCTGAAAAAAATGCCTAATGAAAAATAGGTTTAATGTTCCAGTAAGGTGTAAGGGTCCAGTAAGGTGTTCCAGTAAATGTTTTTAGTTATTTGTTAATGTTTAAAGTAATTTTCAAAAATACTATAAAATCTCGTTACAATGAACTAAACTATTATGAAGATGACTGAATAAAATATTTTTATCAAAGGAAATTTTCAAATGAATGAATAAAATGCTTTTTTCAAAGGAAATCATTAGAACTAAATAAATCAATGAAATTTCTTTTTTATGAATAAAATATTTTTTATGAAAGAAAATCATTAAAACTTTACTTTTCCCGACTAAAAAGGGGATAGGGGGCCCGAAATGAGACTGAGCTTCCCCTCACTTCAGAGGTTAATCGGGATCTGACTGTAACAGTTGTTTTGTGCCCAGGGCACCTTTCAAATTTCGTGCCCCTGTACATAAAACTATCTTAATAATTGTACTCTTATATATAGCTCTGAACTCAATCTTTTATCTGCATGTGACCAGGGCACGTGCCCAAAGTGTCCGTGCAATGGCTGAATACCGCTCTTCCATTTCAGGCCCCGAATTTTAATTAGACCTACTGAGTCGAGATCTACCTATACGGGCACCATCTTCATCAATCCAAAAACTTTAATCGTCGTTCCATTTGTTTCAGAAAACCTATTTTTAAAAAATCAACTCGCCCATCACACTGGACAAGTATATGGCACTCACAAATAGTATTCGAACATAAATTGCGAATAATATTAGAACATACACCGCGAACACTATTCGAAGAGTGAAACCGCTAATACCATACGCATAGACTTCGTGGTGTGCCCCCCCCCCCGGTTTTTTAATCAGAACTCCTGTATTTACATCTGCTGACGGACCTCACCCTCATAACATATATACCCAATTTGAGCTCAATCGAATCTACCGTTTAAACGCTAGCACACTTTCAAGAAATTCCCCCCATAGGCCATAATGTAAAAGAAATCTTTGTCGTAGCCCTGTAGAAAAACTATAAGTCCTATACACACCAAAATCAATACAGGTCTTGCAACGGTGGTTTATAACATATATACCCAATTTGAGCTCAATCGAATCTACCGTTTAAACGCTATCGCACTTTCAAGAAATTCCCCCCATAGGCCATAATGTAAAAGAAATCTTTGTCGTAGCCCTGTAGAAAAACTATAAGTCCTATACACACCAAAATCAATACCGGTCTTGTGACGGTGGTTTATAACATATATACCCAATTTGAGCTCAATCGAATCTACCGTTTAAACGCTAGCGCACTTTCAAGAATTTCCCCCCATAGGCCATAATGTAAAAGAAATCTTTGTCGTATCCCTGTAGAAAAACTATAAGGCCTATACACACCAAAATCAATACCGGTCTTGCAACGGTGGTTTATAACATATATACTCAATTTGATCTCAATCGAATGTATCGTTTAAACGCTTGCGCAATGTCAAGAATTTTCCCCCATAGGCCATAATGTAAAAGAAATCTTTGTCGTAGCCCTGTAGAAAAACTATAAGTCCTATACACACCCAAATCAATACCGGTCTTGCGACGGTGGTTTATGACATATATACCCAATTTGAGCTCAATCGAATGCTCCGTTTAGGAGCTATCGTGTTCACTCACATGCACGCATTACATATATCTCGTAAAAACAGCACAAATGAATTGAGAAGACGTCAAAACGTGTCAATACACCAAAATCTCGAAGTCGAATTTTTCATGATTACAATACTTTCCTTACATGGTACATGTTCGGAAAGTAAAAGTCACACCTATTTTTAAAAATCCATTAGATTGCTCTGCACATAGCACTCGAATTAGGGAATGCAATCGCACTCTGTTTTTTGTTTTGCAGGATTTCGGGATTGAGCCCACGGGATTCACATTTCATTTAGCTAGGACCTCCTTTCAATAGAAAAGAGCAGAAAAAAATAAGATTTAAGCACTATGAAGTTTAATAATAATAATTAATCTTATGAGATAATTAATACAATAACTTACAACAGAAGTATGAAAATTATAATCATGATTTTCAGAATAATATACCAAGCTATGTCTTATGTTAGTCGCTAAAAGTGAGGAATTTACAGCGACTGTAAACAGAAATATACAATTTATATGTAGATACATTTAGATACTCACGTTATTTTCTTAGTTGTTGAAAGAAGAACTTAGGAAATCGAACAAATCCAAGGAATCATTTCCTAGTCTAGATTTAATTTTAGTAAAATAATTAAAAGTGTGAAATGAAAAAATGAAAAACTAAAATGAACGCTTTTTTATAATTAATTCGTGACTGTTCGCTAGGAGATAAATTAGTATGAAATATTTCAGTTCATTTGGAGATTGGGAACTCTGCGAAAAATTTAACAGATGTTTAGATTTAGATGTTTGATCCAGACTCCCATTCGGAGATGATTAAAAATAAATAAAACTTTAAATTAAAATTTTTAATTTAAAGTTTTATTACTTTAAATTAAAAATTTTAAGTTATTGATTCGTTTATTTTTAGATAAGAGACATAAATATGTAAAAGAGTTTTTGGTCTATTGATTAGGAAAGCAGAGTGAAATTTTAATAAAAATAACTTTTTCCTCAATGTCAATCCAGTTTGATTAGGATCGCAAATCCGCAGGACTAGTCCCGCATACATTTGTGCGGGATCGGGATTGCGATCCCTAATTCGAATAGTATACCGTCGTCAAATGAATATCAGCTATGTGCACTTTTTGGAGATTTCGATATTTTTACTATTATGTCTAGTTTACTAACCAAATTTTCGTGTAAAAAGGATTTCTATGTGACTGTGGGTATTATATGGTGAACTCTAGACGAAAAAAAATAAAATAAATGTGGCATGTGAATCTTTAAGAATATTGCCAAATAATAACTGCTATAATAAAAACTGTAATAAATAAACTTTTTGCACGTTAGCAGATATTGGTTTGAAACGAGGGTATGGCATTCGAAATCTCGAATACTATGCGAACAGTAAAAATTGAGAAGATATTTACTATTCGATTAAATGCTTATTAATTCGATTCGAATAGTAGTAATCGATTGTACAAATAATTGGAATTGCAAATCACTATACACCGCTGTCTATGTTCCGGTGTTTTGACAGAACAGAACAGTTGTTTATAGTGAGTTACAATCATTATCAACATCACAAAGGGCTTAATTTGCCTCACAAATAAAATTCAGAAGCTAACTTCAGATATAAAGTTCCAAAAATTTTAGCCAAAGCACCCATACCATTTTGTGACAGGTTTTCTGTACCTATTTTCATTGTATTATATATTAAGGCAAAGCTACTCGACGCTACTGCTATTTTTATGTATGTATAGTGTATTAAGGCATAGCTACTCAACGTGTAATTTTTATGTATGTATAGAGTATTAAGGCAAAGCTACTTGACACTATTGTTATTTTTATGCTTTATAGTGTATTAATGCAAAGCTACTCGATGCTACTGTTATTTTTATGCATTTATAGTGTATTAAGGCAAAGCTACTCGATGCTACTGTTATTTTTACGTATGTATAGTGTATTAAGGCAAACCTACATGGGAACTATCTGATTAAGGAGGGGTGACTTGATCGGCGGACCTTTTAAGCGAGTTCTAACGCGTATTCGCGTTACATCTGGAGAAAACCGACCGAAACTCCAGACCGTTAGATTGACAGCTGCGCTATAAGCTTGAATGCGGGCCCTTCACAGTTAAGACATTTACCATGTTCAGTGACTTACCCACTCGGCCAAGGTGGGACACAATTCTCATTGAAAGGGCGCGGGCAATTCCTAAAAGAAATAAAAAGGTTAAAAATCCTTATCGAAATAAATATTACTGATGGACAGACAGACGACTCGAAATCATGAAAGTTGAAATGTGTTAAAAATGCTCTTTAGAATAAGTCTTAAAATATCTTGAAAAAATAAATAGTTAAAAAATATATGATCTGTGAGCGAAACTGGTTTTAAAAAAAATAATATTTTATGTATTTTCCCCCAAGGAACATGAAAAATGATGCGTACAATTTCGATTTTTCGAAATGATGCGTACATTTCTTAAGCTATATAAAGACCTTCATTTATTTTTCCCGGCATGTAGGTAGTAAGTCTCGATAAGTCTTCAACAGCAAGCGGTGAAAGCAGGAAGTGCGCAAAATATTTCGAAAGTTTCTTTCATTTATTTTTCGCACTTTCACTCAAGGGTACCATTTGCTATCTTGAAAACAGCAAGCAATAAGTCAAGAAGTGGCGGCGATATTTCATTTTTCCTCGATGTATAGAATAAAAATATTGGAACTGTCACGTGCAATTGGATGTCACGTCCGCTTTGGTAAATGGATTTGCATAGTTGTATCAAGTAAATGATTATTTTTATTTTATTCTTTTAAAGTTGGAGAGTTGAATCGTATTCTTCGATTGGTTATGGGGCATTTTCCAACTGGAACTGTCTCCCGGGTACGTTTAATCTAGAGATGTGCAAGATATCCGTAGTTTTATTATATCTAGGAAAGTTCTTTTTTTTAAGTAAAAGGAAAAACCGAATAGTTTTCATTAACCCTTTGAGGCGCAACCCTTTCCAAATGCTGAAAAAAGGGCAGCCGTTGCCATCGCTCGACTTAACTACCAGCAAGAGGGCGGACGATCGAAACGTTCATCGCGTGCGACAGATCTAGAGACCCTTTTTTAAGTTAAGTCGAGCGATGGCAGCGGCTGTCCGTTTTTCAGCATTGGGCAATCTATGCAGCTGTTCTCGCAGTCTTCCATTTTTCAGCGGATGTCAGTCCTGTTAAAAATAATCGTGACCATTTTTTGACGGGACAGGACGTGCTAAAAAGTAAAGGATTCTCGTGGAGCTATGTCGCCCGCAACTATTTTTATAGAAATCCAATCTATTCTTCGTGACTGGCAACAGTCAAAACGTTAGAGTTTGGTGTTCCCAGAACGGGAACACTGCGCGTTAAAGGGTTAACTAGAAATAGACGTTCCAAACGGAGCACGTATGAAAGAGAGTCTGTCCGTCCACTTTAGCAAGAAAGTATATCTAACAAAAATGCAATCTGACATTTTAGTACGAAAATTCATCTCTCCCCGATAACATTTAACACCAGAAAGTTGAAACGGATATTAAATTCATAGCAGCCAACTTTTAGGCTTATGTGGGAAGATTAACCACCAGAATTCTAAAGTAATTAAAAAACTTTGTAAAAAACACACATAAGAAGTAAAAGGAAAGAGGATACGCGTTTCGTTCAAAAATTGTTTTGAACTTCTTCAGTCCAAGCCCTTCGACGTAAAGAACACAGGGAACTGAAGCTTTTCAGTTCCCTGTGTTCTTTACGTCGAAGGGCTTGGACTGAAGAAGTTCAAAACAATTTTTGAACGAAACGCGTATCCTCTTTCCTTTTACTTCTTATGTGTGTTTTTTACAAAGTTTTTTAATTACTTTATCGTTTAACACCAGTATTTTGAGTGTTTTTTCACCAGAATTTTATTTTTATGGTTTGATACAGAAATTACATCCAAACTTAAAAGTAAAAAAAAAATACTGTTTGAAAATTGTGGTGGGAAGTCTTCAGCAAAAAGCGCAAAAGCTAGCATCTATGGTAAATTGGAGGGGGGTGGGGATGTTATAGCATTAGTGTGCAACACAAACTGAAGCTTGTAAGGAAGTCACAGATAATAAACTCTAAACTAATGTAGCGGTCACATCATTAGATGTAGAGCAAGCAGATTGCATCAGAGGTTACGGAATAAATCTTGGGACAGTGCTATTATGTATTTTATCAGCGAATCAGACTGGAAGAGTAATGCTATATTACAGAGAGATGGGCTTTTCATACTAACATCTTGATGGGGATGTACTAAGTTCAATGTGGACCGCGCTTCTGGACTTGACTTGAAATCTGGCCTTATGGAGTAATTGGTAACAAACGGTAAAGCGCTTTCTTTTGTGCAGCTGATCTTTAGTTTGATTTGCGACATGGAATGCAGAGATAGGTCATTTAAGGATTTTTTTTTATTTTAAAGCAGAAGGTTTTTTTTTATACAGTAGAAGTTTTTTTTTTTTTAATTGAGGAGCACTAAAATGAAATTTTAGTTACATAGTGGGCATGAAGAACAATCATCAAACAATATTACAGTTGAATCTCCTAATAACGAACTCGCTTGGTTCCAGTTAAAAAATTCGCTATAGTCAGAGACAGATTTGCGTTTTCGTATACAAAGGAATTTTTTGACAGTTATATTTTAGTTAGAAATATTTACACACTTTATTTACAGTTAGCTTACGTATGCATTTAAAAGTAATTTAATTCATGACAGTTCAATTAAAAGACTAAAATTAGTATCTCTATGCATTATAAATTTGTTAATTTTATGTGCTCTTACTTTTCATTGCAGAAATGGAATCATTAAATAAATTCTCTATCAGAAGAAAATCATGGCCCGCAAATGTATGCAAGGATAATTTTATTGCTATCTCTGTAATGAACAATGCCAGATGGTTTCAGCAGGTGGTCTGTGCGAACTGAACGCTCAAAAATAAGAAACTTTCTTTAATAAATGGCAGAAAATCTCAAAGATAAGTCTGAAAGTATTCGTTACAGGGAGAGCTGTACTTCGTTATATGGAGAGTATTTTTAATGTTATTTAAACCTTAGAGTAACTTTTCGATTAAAAATATTCTTTATAAGGAGAAATTCGTTGTAGGGAGACTATCTCGTTATAAGGAAGTTCCATTGTATTTAGAATACCTATACTAGCTCAATAATCATCATCCAATCATGAAATGGAACTTGTAGTAAAATGCTGTAACTAGATCCTGTTACAACCGTTTGAAGGCTGTGTTTGGCGGTTTTAGAACAGTAAACCTATACATAAGAGCTATTAAACATTCAGAAAAACTTCGCGATGCGGTATCTGTGCTTAAGAATTGAAGGGTTTCTTTCAAAAAGGAGTCAACTCCATTCTATGAGAGTTAGGAAATACCAGGGTGCGAACTGAACATTTTCTCCAGTGGGGGATATTTGAAAGAAAACATTCTCCAGGGGGGAACACTTGAAAAGGAAAAGGAGAGAAGATGCAAATGCTCCTCTCGCATATTTCTTGACAAATGCAGTCGCCGACACGTGTGGGAACTGACTTATATTCAAACAAAAGTCATAGATTGTTTGTCCTATGGAATCACAGACACACAAGCTACATACAATGTACCTGTATTGGAAGCCACCCTTGAGGGTTTTTAGCTAAGAAAAGAGACGAAATTTTAAGGCAGTCGCCTTAGAGTATAGTAACAAACGATAACATACAACCTTCATTTTGAGTTCTTGACTTCAATCCCAAATCTTCACTCACCAGTTTAACATTTCTCCAGCAGGGGATAAATTGTATCCCTGGCAGGGATCCATTCATATTTCTCTAGCCAGGGATATTACATTCTTCAGCCGGGGACGATCCCCGTCAATTCGCACCAGGGGAAATACATATATGAAGTGTCAGATGTTCCAGTAAAGTTTCAGAGTTACGGCGGGTAAAACGGTTTATTGAACATTATCTTTAAGTTACAATATAGAGTGAGAAGAGGGGAGGGGGAGACGGGTACGAAAATCCGGGTGGATTAATTAAGCAGTTCTAGTGGCAGAAGTCCCTCGATTTTCGAGGTGCAGCCGTATTTACGCTCATGATACCACGTGGATTGCTAAGACATAACTCTGCCTCTCTCTCATCTCTAATCGAATCACTTACATTATTTTTTATATGACCTGCATCCGGGGTTACAAAGGCGTGGGCACACGTGTACACTGGAAAGAGCCCAGAATCGGCGACCTGGTGTCTAGCAATTAGCTAAAGAAATAAAACATAGCTCCAGAGCGCGCGTGGCAAGTATGACAGGAAAGCAAAACTTACAGTGAAAGTATTCGCTTAAACAATACCCAAACTAGTAAAACCCAAACTACCTTTTTATACATTATATGTATATTATCTTCCAGAAAAAAAGTATTTTCTGACAGTTGCAATGAGACATATATAAGTAGATGGTTAATATAAGTGCATAATGCATTTGGTGGATATGTTGGGTGGTAGTCTGGGGTAAAAGTCCGCACGGGGCAAAGATCCGAATGCGTTTTTTTCTTTATTATTTATAAATCTAAATTATGAGCCACGCTGATTATTTTACAAGTTCCCTAGATGGTACTGGTTTTGCAAACAAAGAATCACGGATGTGCGATTGTCAGTTTTCATGCTATGAGGTAAATTACTTTTATGCGTATTTTGATGTAGTTTTTAAAAATGTTTGAACTTATTTTTTGCTCGCAGTTTTACACATTTATGTTTTAAGGGTTTTTTGTATGGGAAGCTAATCTAATAATGATCTCGTTACTTTGTGTTTCAAGGAATATGACTTTTGGCCAAAACTGCAGGAAAGCAATTTTCATGTCTTTATCAAATGGGGCAGAATCCGCATGTACGATGGGTTAAAGATACGGATGCATATGTTTGCCGCTAATGCTTTGGGGTTGCCATGGTTTTGTTTGTTTGATATTCGCATGTTGTATCAAGTCCTGATTCTTCCAATAATCTTAGTAGTGGACTAAGTTCTGGGTCTTCTAATGATGATGTCCATCAGGGACGGAAAAATCTGTTCTCCGACACGCCCGGGGCGTGAAAAATTTTCAGCCAGGCTCGTATTTTATTTATTTTTTTGCCACTGATTCGGTTTGTGATTGCAACATTTACTTTCACATCAGCTCGTTTTAGCAATATGATAAGTTTTTCTACGGCCCTTAGATTTTTGAGTGTCTATTAGTTCTGTAACAGCTAACTGTCTTCCCCCTATTTTGTAAGTTTCTCTAATTAAATTTAACTGACAGTGATTTTGTTTTCTCTTTGTTGATCTGTTTTTGTTAAACTAAGTTTACAATACGTACTTTGTTATTATATTAAATCAAAATTTTGCATGAAGTTCATAACAAACAAACAAACAAAAATTATTTTTGCCTTCACCAGTATTAAAGGAGCTGATAGCAGTCAACCTCACAACCTGAAGAATAATAATTTTGCAGCAAAGACAACTTTGTACGTGGTTTTTTTTTTTTTTTTCTGAGTTTTGTGTCAAGTCCACCACCGCGGATCCTTACCCCCATTAGATGGGGCAAAAATCCAAAAATACCAAAATCTGTAAAAAGTCGGACCCAGATTTTTGCATTATATTTTAGATAAAAGTAAGGATTTAAGATGATAGGTAAAGGTTTAAGCTACATGTTCTAATAAAAAGTTTGGGCTCATAACTTGTTGCAATTTTTCAGAAATGAGTTATAATTCAAAACTGTGGACCTTTGGCCCCACCTATCCTAAGTATTATTAATTTTTCTGTGTTTAAATCACTGGTTTCTTTTTAACCCTTTAACGCGCAGTTTTCCCGCTCTGGGAACACCCAATTCTGCCGTTTTGACTGTTGCCAGTCACGAAGAATAGATTTAATTTCTATAAAAATACTTGCATGTGACATAGCTCCACGAGAATCCTTTCCTTTTTAGCACGTCATTTCCCGTAAAAAATTGTCACGGTTATTTTTAACAGCACTGACATCTGCTGGAAAATGGAAGAATGCGAGAATAGCTGGATAGATTGCCCAATGCTGAAAAAAGGGCTATACGGCACAGCCAGCTGTCGTCAAAAAAAGGGTCTCTCGATCTGTGGCACGCGATGAACGTATCGATCGTCCGCCCTCTTGCTGGTCGTTAAGTCGAGCGATGGCAAAGGCTGCCCTTTTTTCAGCATTGGGAAAGGGTTGCGCCTCAAAGGGTTAAAGCTATTCGGAAGTACCGTGACTTCTATCGGTTCGTAAAAGGTGCAACCTTAAAATAACGTCGGTAAAAAATAAGCTGACACTTCAATACTTTTAAACGGATCAAGATTTTTTTTACAAGCTGACCTCTAAAATCCACGATCATGCAGTATATATATACACAGTCACGTTCAAAGTTACGTTAGGCGTGATGTCAACACCAGCACACACCGTGGAAGATATGCCTTGAGGTTTGACAAGCACGCAACAATATCTTAATTCCGCTTGCAACAATATCTTAATTCCCTTCTCTTTTGTAGATCGTCATCTTGTGTGTCGTGTCGTGATCAGTCCATAGCTCGATTTACGCTCGAAATAAAAACTTTTATTGGACAAAAAAAAAAAAAAAATGTCGTGATCGGATCGATCGCTGGAAATTACGCATCGCGTGTTTAGGAAATGGGGTGCGAAGTGCGCAAAGCTTGGTCGCCTCTTACGGAATGATTACGCTACGACTTGGCTGGTTCGGATAAAGTTTTACTTAACACCTTCCAACGACGTTTAAAAATGTGTTTGATTTCAGTTTGTCCAGTTGCAGATTCAGGGGATGGGGAAGGAGTCTTTAACCCCCAAAAATATTGCTCAAGGATAACATTTTGCTTCATTGTACAGTTTGCTCAGGTAAAATGAGCTTTTTTGTAAATTAACGCCTCCCCAAAAACATTGCATTGATTTAACCCTTTAGCGCGGTGTTCCCGCTCTGGGAGCATCAAACTCTGACGTTTTGACTGTTGCCAGTCACGAAGAATAGATTGGATTTCTAGAAAAATAGTTGCGGGTGACATAGCTCCACGAGAATCCTTTTACTTTTTAGCACGTCCTTTCCCGTCAAAAAATGGTCACGATTATTTTTTTAACGGCACTGACATCTGCTGAAAAATGGAAGAATCCGAGAACAGCTGGACAGATTGCCCAATGCTGAAAAAAGGGCAGCCGTTACCATCGCTCGACTTAACGACCAGCAAGAGGGCGGACGATCGAAACGTTCATCGCGTGCCACAGATCTAGAGACCCCTTTTTGACGACAACTGGCTGTGCCGGCACACGGCATTACCTCCTAATTCGAAAAAAAAAAAAAATTGTGCAGCATGTAGTTGATAATTGGAGCTTCTGCAGTTCGTTTATTATTGGAGATAGTTCTCACGGCTTTACGATTTCTGATGATCAGGATTATAAACAGATAATGCCAACAAATCAGTCTTACGGCGGTTATGTAGAATTAAATGCGGCAACCAGAATTTTTAATATGATTTCATAGCACTTTTTAACTCTCATGGCGGTATTGTTACAGAATTGGGTGTATATATACTAGAAGGAAAATATTAGTAAATTTATTATGTGAGGGCAGTGGAGATGCAGACCACTGGGTAAGATTTTTTTAAATATGAATTTGCACGGGTCAGCGTATGCCTGACAGCTTGCATAATTTTAAAACAGATGGCAGTTTTTAAATATCGATAATTATGTAACTGAATGAGGGATTATGATAATGGTGAATTATTTTTTCTTGCAATGGGACTACCTTTGAGAATTACTTTGAAATACTTTTTCTTGTAAGCAGATATTAACGAGAAGATATTTTAATTTTTATCGTGAATTTAAGAAACAGCGTACATGTAATAGTGTGCATAATACAGTACACGGTGGCCATAATTAAATTGCAAGTGTTCAAGGGGTGCTCGAGAGAAAACTACCGAGAATATTCCAGTGAAATTTGGTATCTACACGTTTCAGAACATGCGCAAGTCAAATATGAAAAAAAAAAAAAACCCACACGTCATTTTCACCCGATAGATGGCGCTGTACCGTATTTCAAAGTTCACCGGTGGCATATACAACTTCCAAAACCGATAGACAGAGCACAGTGACGTTCTAAGAGGCATATAAACAATATAAAACATCATTTACAGTTTATCAAAATTCCATACAATTCGCTTCAGTAATTAAATTTTTACAGCAACATGTAATCAAAAAGTAACGTAAATTAATATCACAAATTAAACAATTCATAAAGACGCTTTGGAAAACAATTAAAGCATTATTTATTCTCATTGACACTCATTGGACCTCTTCTTAACCGTTTCATATGGCGGTATTCTTTCAGAGTAGCCGAATAATTGCTACCATTCTGATAGGATATCCTCACTAACATTGCACGTTCCTTCTTATTCAGAGTCATGATTGACCATTACTCAATATGGTCTTGTTTTTACACTGTTCGATGGGCTTAAAATTTGCATATGTGACGTCCATAAGCATTGAAACACGATATAGCGCCATCTATCGGGTGAAAATGGCGATTTTTTAAATTTGCATATTTGAATTGCGCATGTTCTGAAACGTGTAGATACCAAGTTTTCACTGAAATATTCCTGGTAGTTTTCTCTCCAGCACCCCTTGAACACTTGCAGTTTAATTACGGCCACCCTGTTGTTACGATGCGTGACATATTAAAACATGTAATAAATAGATGAAATAATTTAAACCTTAGTTTGGCCGTGAAATAAGATATGAAATAATTGGATTCATTGTTATAAAGACCCATCGGTAATTTATTTTAACTCATAAAGTTATTTAAACTGTTCTAAATAAGTATAAAATAAAATGTGATATTGCGTTGTGATTTCTGAGGAAAGAAATAAATGGATTTAAAATATTAACTATAACAAACATTTATTAAATATAAAAATCTTATTTACATTTACAAAAAAATATTTAAACTGATCTCGAAAATGGCTTAATTTAGAACAATTAAATTATTATTGTTTACCAAAAACACATTCTAACTACTTTAGCAATCATAAACAATATTATTAATTATTAAAAATAAGTCACTCAATATGAAAAGGATGGCAATTGGAAGTTACCTGTAATCCGGTGCAGAGCAGTGATGATCATTTTAGATTTATTTTCTAAACACACTTATTTATATAAATATCCACTATCACGTATGTAAAACTCTGGAAAAATCTAATAAAATGTGGAAATCTGCAAAAATCTGCTGAAATCTGTGGAAAATCTATCTTCTCTGGCTGTGCAATCCAGTTTTGCTCAAATCTTCGTCCCCCATTTTTTTTTCCTAAACTCGTAAATAATTAGTTTAGCCACTCTGTGGCTCCTAATTCTCCTAAACCGACCAGTTACTAACTCTTTTGCCCGAAATTTACCTCCCTCTAACTTGCCATTGGTCATTCCTCAAATCTCACACTTTCTCATTGGATTTTACAGCCTTATCGTCAACACCTCCATGTTTTTCTTAAATTTTATTTTCAATTTTTCTCCCCTTGATGTTTATTATATGTTTTCCTTTTCTGAAGCTTTGCCTACGAATTCTCACCGACCAACATCAAAAGCTTCCCGCAAATTGCGCCCTGACCACAACAGGTCATATGCATTCAATGATTCCCCCTCTTTCGCGGTTACTCTATTGTAAAACTGCAAGGCGTCCCGCGATACACAAAAATGATTTCTAGCTAGCGAACATTCGTTTTTCCCACTCTTTTCAAAGAACGCCAAAAGATGAAATTTATATGTTCGACTTTCACCAAGATTTCTTTTTAACTCTTCCGAGCGCAACGCTTAAAATTATTAATAAATTTCCTGTCCTGACATTTAGCTGAAGTACACTTTTCTATGATATCAATGACTTTTGCACGTGCATGAATTCCATTCCTTCCAACATTATCCCTTATTCTGTTCAATTCCGTATATTTTTTAGACTTGCTTTTATTAAACTCCTGACGCAACTTTTGTGCTAAATTCTTTTGAGAATACCGCATGTTTTTAGTCGACCTTCAGGTGGTCACTAATGAACGGTTTTTAACACCTGCAGATTTTTCTGGAATCGCACTTTCTTAATAAAGGCTTTCTATCTGCATTGGGGCTGTATATAAATTTCTGCACATTACCTACAGGCTCAACCTAACACTGTACATGAGAATAACATATATAAATTTCGCAGTAACTGATGCATATTTACGGCAGTTAGAGGAGCACGAACACATGATATTATTAACACCTCTTGGAAAGTGTTAATTAATTTTCTAGTATTCAATGCTGTAACATTGTTGTTGTATAAAAGATAAAAACAAACATTGGAAGACTGAAACAGAATGTCACTGACTTTGACTTTAATGATCCAATAACCATTTCACCTGTCTTACACATGCAACACTTACTTACATTAAAGCTCATACGAAGCACGCAACTACAGAAAAGAAAAGAAAATAAAATAAAAGAAAGAGCGGCACTTCAAACAAAAACTAATCCACTTGACAATTTACAGTGGCATTTTATATTCATTGAATGGCAGAACGACGTTTTTCCGCCAACGGCAAATTACTCGACAGAAGATTGATTGTCGAAATCAACGAGGTGATTAGGAAAAAAAAATTTACATGAAACAAAAAAAATGCGTTCTTGCGATATTATCAGAGCTTCCAGAAGCCATTGGAGTGATACACTAGAGCTAAGGTTTCAGGTTATGGGTCATTTTTTTTTCGAAAAGTTACAGTTTCTACTTTTGGTATGTAGTGAAGATATTATTTTTTTCTATAAAACTTGAGCATTATGATTAGCAAAAGTCTTTTCGTTCCGTGAAAATCGAAGAAAACTGGTATACTTTTCACACTGTGAATGACGCGTTTTTTTATAAAAAAAAAAAAAAAAAGATAGTATAAAATAAGACAACTTAAGAAACACGCTTTTAACCCTTTGAGGCGCAACCCTTTCCCAATTCTGAAAAAAGGGCAGCCGTTGCCATCGCTCGACTTAACTACCAGCAAGAGGGCGGACGATCGAGACGTTCATCGCGTGCCACAGATCTAGAGACCCTTTTTTGACGACAGCTGGCTGTGCGGCATAGTCAGCCCAAGTAAATGATTATTTTTTTTTTATTCTTTTAAAGCTGAGGAGTTTAATCATATACTTCGATTGATTATGGGACATTTAACCCTTTAACGCGCAATGCAGCCGCCCCGAATTTGCATACACGGCCATTGAGGTGAATTTTTTTTCCCTCCCCGCCCATCACCGCCAGCGAGAGGAAAGATATGGAATGTTCTTTCCCCCCCCCTCCACCTCTTTTACTTCTTTTTACGAAGTATAAGGAAGTATTGTGATCGCGAAAATTCTCGGGAGCCAGATTTCGGCGGAAAAAACCGATTTTGACTACCTCTAACTTTACTTTTAACCCTTTGAGGCGCAACCCTTTTCCAATGCTGAAAAAAGGGCAGCCGTTGCCATCGCTCGACTTAACTACCAGCAAGATGGCCGACGATCGAAACGTTCATCGCGTGCCACATATCTAGAGACCCGCTTTTTTGATGCAGCTGACTGTCCCCGCCATCTTGTTGGTAGTTAAGTCGAGCGATGGCAACAGCTGCCCTTTTTTCAGCATGGGGCAATCTATCCAGCTGTTCTCGCATTCTCCCATTTTTCAGCAGATGTCAGTGCTGTTCAAAATAATCGTGACCATTTTTTTGACGGGAAACGACGTGCTAAAAAGTAAAGGATTCTCGTGGAGCTATGTCACCCGCAACTATTTTCATAGAAATCCGATCTATTCTTCGTGACTGGCAACAGTCAAAGCGTCAGAGTTTGGTGCTCCCACAGCGGGAACACTGCGCGTTAAAGGTTTTAAGACAATATAAAATTCCAGTCATGATCAAGCCTTGGTTTTATTATTCTATTTTATTCTTTTATTTATTCTCCGTATTTTGCATATGCCTAAAGAAGGATCTGGCAACTTGAGAGTAACATCTCATTAAGAGTGCGTTCACACGTGACTTTTGACTTGGAAATAATCGAGAGGCGCTTTCCACGTGATTTGGTTTCTTCATCTGGCCATCGATGAGTAGAGAAGATAATAAGTATGCAAATTTGATTTTCGTTTCCATTCGAAAATGGTCATTGTTGTTTGTTCCGTTTTTTGTTCTTCTTGGGGGGGTTAAGGGAAGAAAGCGTAATGACGTGTCTTCACTTTTCAACTTTCGCTGATAGACAGTACTTGAAAATAAGTCACGTGTAGGGGGAAAAAAAAGTAAAAGTATACATTTCTGTTTAAAATTTCGTGATTAGTCAGTATCACCTATCATTAGCTACCAACAAGGCCGGCCCGATCATGTAGAGAAACTTGGCAATGGCCTAGGGCGCCCAACCGAAGGTGGCGGCACTAGCCAAGCAGCAAACTTTTTTTTTTTCGTTCCTATCTCAGAGCCCGACTAAGACATTAGGAGGCCCTAGGCCCATAGCCATTCCTGAGACATTTTTTAGGGAAGGGGGGGCATGTCGGTTTAAACCAACTTATTTTTTTACCAACAATCCCAGACAGCACATAAGCTTAAATCAAGCTTGACATTTCTTTGAATTTGACGTATTAATACAAGCTTGACAGTTCAATTCATTTTAAGCTTGCAGCAAGCTTGGTGATTACAAAAAAAAAAGAAAAAAAAAAAGAAAAGAAAATGAGTCAGTAAATATTTTACTGCTGAATTTAAGTCATTTGAACTGTCAAGCTTGAATACAACTTGATGACTGCTTGATTTGGAAAGCCACATCCACATAACAAATAATTTATCATCAGTCATAAATCTACTTGACCATAGAATTAAAAAAAAAAAAAATTCTTTATTTCCAAATATGGAAATTCTTCAAAATAAAATACAGTTATACTACGAATTTGATTTCAAAATCAGTCGTTTGTCTCGATTTTGGCCAGTATTGCCCAACATGAGTGTCGCAATATTGAAAGTTTTAAAACGTGTGCTGCTTTTAAGTTTATATTATGCTTATTTCCCTATTTTCATCTATATTTTCCCTATTTTCATGTCTATAAATCACACGTAACATTATTTTAATTTTGATTCATCCTATGGAAAAATAAAAGATGATCGGGCGATACTGATCAATCTCGCCAAACAACGGAGTGACAACCATAACAGTCACTTCAAACTTTAGTCATGCCAGCGAGAGGCAGATTGGCGGAATGGTTAGGACTCTGGCTTCCCAACCATTAGGTCCCGAGTTCGATCCCAGCCGCGGACAATTGATGGAAACAGATTAAATTAACTTGAAATTTCAGCAAAGAGGGGAAAGTGCGTGGAAAAATAAAATATGTGGGGCGAGTTCGCCGACGGGCACTCCGTGTATTTAAGAATTCTTGAAATTAATCTTTTTATGTCAAGCTTAATGCAAGCTGGGCAAGTGTAAACTTGAACACTTGATTCAAGCTTGCATTAAGCTTACAGGCTTGAAATTTCCAAGCTTACTGCAAGTTTATTGACTTGATAAATCAAGCTTACTGCAAGTTTGATGCCAATTTGCTGTGCTGTCTGGGATATTACCAACTTTTTACTTTTGTCAACTGTAACAGAAATAGAAAGTAAATTATAGTTTTCGTTACAATTTTTTTTACCAAGTTTTTATTTTAACAATTTTTTTTTTTTACCAACTGGGTATCTATTTTTGCGAAGTTTGTTAGAATTTTGCGAGTGTTAGGGGAGAGACTTCCCCACCCTCCTTTAGCAAGGGCCATGCCGTGGCCTAGCAATTTTTTGTCCTGTAAGCAATATCGTAGACGTAACTCCACATGACAAAAGCCAAGGGGCTGACATTCGGCGATCGAAGAGGCCACTGAATTGGACCACCGCGACCTAACCTATCCATCAGTCAGCGAAATGCTGATCGAGCCAATAGCGCACAGATGCTGTCTCATGTGGAGGTGACCCGTCCTGTTGAAAAATAACATGGCTAAAATATATTTACCAGAGTCGTCATGTCCACTACGCTCTTCTGAATCTCTTGCTAAAATTCTTGACACCTAGCTCCATCCATCAGATTCTCTGGTATAAAATAGCAGGAAACGAAAATCTAGCTCTTTTCCAAGTCAGCCATCATTCAAATACCAGGTTCGTACGTATAGTTTTTAATATTGCAGTGTCCAAAAATTCTGGGTAACCCTACATTTTTTATGGGTCTTTAAAGCAGCATCCAAGTGCTACCAATATTCAGGAGATACTTCTTTCCTGTTTAGGATTCAAAGTGAGATTAATATATGAGGATCACTTAAACACATACTTTTTAAATTTATGCTTAACACGACCGCACACTTACGTGTGCTCCTGTAAGAGAAATATTCTTGCTGTATACTGGCCCCACCAGTGGCTGAGAGGTTCTTCCTTCGAAACTGGGAGGAGACGGGTTCAAACCCCGGTCGCGCCTGTCGACCTAGCCTTTCGGAGTTTTCCGTGGCTTTCTCCGAAACCTCGCATAAATACTGTCTAGGATCCCTTAGAAAGCCCCCCCCACGGAAGGCATTTCCCCCTATAGGCCTAGGACCCTAGTGCAGTCAATTGGCCTTAATCCACAAACACAATCATGTGGTATACACCTTCAGTGGCGGATACAGAAAGTCTGTTTTGGGAGGGGCTAAATTTTGAGAAAAGCTTTCACCCAAACAAAATGTACAATAATGCAAAATTTTAGTCTAAACCAATCTAAAAACTTTTGGGAGGGGCTAAGTGATAAAAAAGATCATTTTAGATACTCAAAGTGCATAATGAAGCAGAATGTTACCCTTTAACAATCTCTTTTGGGGGGGCTGAAGCCCCCTAGCCGCTCCCCTGAATCCGCTACTGTACACCTTTTTCAGTATTATTATTACTGCCATCGATTTTTGATACATCTGCAAATCTTCACGTTAGTTGGAGATTGGAAAGTTGTCATAACGTTGATTACAAGAAATGAAAATTGAAGTGGAGTATTCTAGAAGGAAAATAGGAATAGGAAATTGCATTTTGAAGATCAGGATTGAAAATAGAAATAGAAATTTTTCTTGGTTGTCCGGGGTGCAACTGAATTTTTTGTTTTACTTGCTCATTTAAAAATCTGATTGATCCGGGCAAGCGGACACCTGCTCAACATATAAAAATGACCAATCCGATCTTTTTGTAATCTAGAACTCACGGTAAAAAAAATTCGGAAACGTTACCCCAAAATATGGAGCAGCTTTTGTAGTTTAAAATTGCAGAAACGTTTCAGAACCATGCGGGAGAAGTATTTAGAAACGCTTCTGGATATTTCGGAAAAAAATTTGCATATTTTCCTGCTTTTTAGGTAAGGTTTCTGGAAAAGATGTGTAACGTTTCTGTATATTTTGGTAAACTATTGAGTAACCTTTCGGTGTATTTCATAAAGGTTTCCGAATTCACGAGTAACCTTTCTGTGTTTTTCAGAACGAGTAACATGCGCTAGATGTAGCGTTTCGAGTAACATGCACTAGATGGCAGCACTAAACTCTCACGGAAGGAGCGCTCAGTACCAGCGCCCAGTATCGAACCCTCGACGCACGCGTTCGTAGGTCAGCAGTTACCTCAGCGCTGCGATCGTCTTACTCTGATTTGCTTTAAAAGTAAACTGACTGCTGCAAAAGTTAGTTCTGCCATGGCTTGTTTTGGAAACTTAATTTTTTTTTTTTTGAGTATTTTATAAATGGAGGGAAAATACCATAATTAATAAATATAAATTAAAAATCTTAAATCGTTTTTTCACACATAAATTACTTTCAGGAGATAATGCGCTGTTTTATTTAAGTATTCATCCGGCGACGTCACAGCGACTCTTTTGTGACCATCTGTGCTATTAGGGAATACGTGTTCACTCTTTTCCCTCTGTCTCTTGTCACTTTGCGCATGCGCGCGAAGTCCTAAATGAAGATTTCCTTTCCCCGTAAATATTTTACGCCGAAATGTGGGCTATGTTTCCGAAATCGTGAGTTCCAGTAGAACATCGGTAGATTACGCTATGCTTTCGGAAACCTTTCTGCTATAAGTATGTAACGTTTCTGAATTTTTTTACTGTGTTTGCAGCTTTCTTTATGCACTTTCAGTTGAACTATATTTATCCCGATATTAAGGTTAGAACTTGGTCAGAAGCAATTAAAAAAAAATAATAATAATAGAACATTTTCGTGCTTGAAAATTAACGTGAAAAAGTCATAGCTCCTCTGATTTCGAAGACAATTTTCCTGGCCGGAAGCAAATCCCTCCAGGAAGAAAAACGACCCCACTCACAAAATCCTTTAAATTCCAATAAGAACCAATATTAAAATTGTGTCCGAGGATGGAAAAACACATAAGCGTAAAGTTTTCAAAATTATAGGGGGGGGCGGGCCCCACAACCACATATATTCACGTCAGTGGCGTAGCCAAGGGAGGGGGCATTAGGGGGGTCATAACCCCCCATAAGGAATTTTTTGCAATAAAAAATGTATATTCTTCACTCCCTTATTATACACCCATATGCATATATATGAGTTGCAGAAGTCGTACCCCCCCCCCCCATGAAAAATTTCTGGCTACGCCACTGATTCACGTACATGTAACTTACTCTATATAAGTGTAAATTATTGGAGGCGCTCCAGCTCTATGGGTCCATAGAATTCTACACCTATGTAAGATAAGTATCCATGTTAGTATCTTCCTACCATGTTATAAGTTAAAAATAGAAGCAAAGTAAAAAATCCAAAGGAGGAAAAGAAAACATTTTCGATGAGATAGTGCATTTTAGACACCTCTGAACTTTTCTTCATTTCATACTTTACATTGCATAATCTGATTTTAATTAACCAGAGCCTGGCGAGGGCAACTTATAGTAACATTGTGCGTTACATGGCGTCACAATGAATACTAAATCATGATTGAAAGCAAAAGAAGGAAATTTTTAAAAGTACCTACAAGTAAAGGTTTTTTTTTAAACGTTTGTAAATGGCGTGAAATACTTTTTTTTATGTCAGTATAAATTAGTTTTCTGTATTGAGTGGTAAATTATTGGGTGGGCTCAGCCCCTATTCACAATTTATTGGGGGGGCTCGAGCCCCACGGGCCCATATAACTCTACGCCTATGGAAAAACACCGAGAATCTAATGGGATGGCTCCGATTATTGAAGATGGCAATGGAGTTTAGCCTTTAAAGACAACCTTTTCACGTACCTCGAAACCCCCATTACTGATCATACCCCCCTGGCTTGAAACCATTGGCCTAGACATGCGTCGTTAGACCCATCTGCATATACGTCCTTACATTACGCCTTGTGCAAAAACTCTTTTATGAAACCAACAACGGCCAAAACAAAAATAACAACAGCAAAGCACATTTCCTTCATTTTACATACAAAAGAAGCCGTAGACCAAAAAAAAAGAGAAAAAAGAAAATAATTTTTGACCTCACTTCATTTGAATAGTGTTTGCGGTCTAGGATTTTAGCCCCCAGCAGTGCTTATTTCGCTTTAACAGCCAAACCGCTAAGGAAAATGACAAAAACTGGACCTTTTTTTACTCTTTTAAAAGGGAAAAGCCGGTATATTTACCTTTTGGTATAAAGATTATCAAGCGATTTTTTTTTTTTTTTTTTAATAAGAGGACAGTGCACTTTGACGGTTGTTCATCATCGTTTCCCTTGCGAGCCGGTTAGTGCAACGGCTATTGCCACTTCCCCGGTAAGCTCATACACGAAAACGGACGGAGGAGGGGGGGAGAAAGTGTGTTAATGGACTTAATTAAATGCACTCTCTAACAAATAAATCGACGCACCAAGAAGGAGGTGTCTGATTGAGACGAAAATTGGTGGATAGGAAGACAATGTACAGAATAGTAAACGATTAAAATTTCAGAACAATTGAATAATATATTTCACAGTTACAGTAACAAGTTCAATAAGGTGTTGACCCGCCGCTAGCCTGGATACAAGCTGCCACGCGGCGTGGCATAGACCGATAAAGCTCCCGGATGGTCTCCTGCGGTATTTCCTGCCAAATTCGCTCCAATTGTCGAACGAGGTCATCAACAGTCCGTGCCAGATGCAATCGCCTTCCCATCATATCCCAGACATGCTCGATGGGAGAGAGATCTGGCGATCTGGCAGGCCAAGGAAGAGTTTGACAAGCTTGCAGACAGTTTAGAGCAACGCGAGCCGTATGTGGTCTGGCATTGTCCTGCTGAAAAACCAGCCAAGGGCACTGCAAAAGGAACGGTAGCCAAACAGGTCTTAGGATGTCCAATAGGTCTTAGAATGTCAATACCGCTGTGCAGTAAGTGTACCTCTAATGATGACCAAAGGGGTCCGGCTGTCAAAGGAAATGGCACCCCAGACCATAATGCCTTGTTGAGGGCCGATGTGGCGTGCAATAGTGAAAGCAGGATCCCCCCTCTGCCCTGTGCGTCTCCAAACACGTCTTCGATGATCGTCAGGACACAGTTGGAAGCGGGATTCGTCTCTAAAGACTATACGTCCCCAGTCGGCATCATTCCAACCTGATCGAGCCCTGCACCACTGTAATCTGGCTCGGCAGTGTGCAGGCGTGAGTGGCAGGTGGCGTAACGGTCGGCGTAGATTTCGCTCTCTCAAGCGTCTGTGAATGGTCATGATGGACACTGGTGTTTGGGTTGAACGTCTGATGGTTGATAGAGATGAAGAAGGCGCTGTGACAGCTGATCCAACCATTACTCTGTCCTCACGATCTGTTGTAGCCCTAGGTCGACCGCTACCATCCTGACGCTGCACTCTGCCATTTTCCACCCATCCTTGCCAGCATCTTCGAATCGTCGCATCGCTTCGACTCAAATGACGAGCGATTCTCCGATTAGTCCAACCGGCCTCTTTCAATCCAATTATACGACCTCTGTCAAACTCTGGCAGTTGCTCGTAATGAGCACGAATCCTGCAGCGAGGCATTTTTGTAAGTTGTTGAAAGATCATCTGAATCGCAATCAAACCGAAAGTTTTAACAACCGTTGAAGAACTGCTCTTTATATACGTCTGCTGGATGCGCAGTTCCGATGCGCTAGAGATCAAACTATTCATTCACTGGACACCAAATTTGAATCATTTGCATATCTATTCAAAACATTCATGCATACGAAATTTCAAAGCAATCGGATGATTGTTTCTTGGTGCGTCGATTTTTTTGTTATAGAGTGTAATTACTCTGATTACATAGAATCTTGTCCTATTTGGTGATATGAAAACCGAATGTTTGGCATACTTGGTGTACAAACTATGAGGTTTCTTGAGATTCGGGCTGGTGAAGGATGCCCAGAACCAGAGCCTGATTATCACACGGGCATGCGGGCAATAGTCCGGTGCCCCGGAAAAATAAAGGCCCCCAATCTCCCGATTTATTGTTATCATGATTCATTACATATTCATAAATACTGAAATAATAAAATTTTTGAAACTAAATTTCCTTTGTAATATCTATAGCATAAATTTTTAACAATAAATAGACTTGGAGATTTATTTACTGTTCTTCTAATTCAATGGTCTTTAAGACTCATGGATCAATAAACAACAAGTTTGGAGTTTTTGGAAACATATGGTATGGCCATATATATATATATATATATATATATGCTTATTACAAAATATCTGTTAGTTAACATTTTTTATTTCATGATGAAGGAAAGAAAATTTCGAACTTCTTGGTGTATGAAGAAAATTTTGTGGTAACCTCATAGTTTGTACACCAGGTATGCCAAACATTCGGTTTTCATATCACCAAATAGGACAAGATTCTATTTAATCAGAGTAATTACACTCTATAACAAAAAAATCGACGCACCAAGAAACAATCATCCGATTGCTTTGAAAATTTCGTATGCATGAATGTTTTGAATAGATATGCAAATGATTCAAATTTGGTATCCAATGAATGAATAGTTTGATCTCTAGCGCATCGGAACTGCGCATCCAGCAGACGAGCAGTTCTTCAACAATTATCATTCCCCCTTTAGACTTACCTTCTTTACCCCTTTAGACTATCCTTACCCCTTTAGACAGGCCCTGAGGCTGTCATTCTTGTGGAGAGCCGCCGCTACCAGGAGGCCCGCCGAAAAGAGGGGACAAGCGGGGCAATTGCACCCGGGTCCCGGCTTTAGGGGACCGGAATCGGGTGGAAATTTTATAAAGTATTAAGGTTTTGTGCCGCCCAGGTGGGCAGTGGCTAAAGAACCATTCTATCTCACCTTAGGTCCGTGTTCGATTCCCGTCTTGGGCTGAGATGTTTATTTGTCCGTCCCTTCATAGTGGCAACACTGGTTGCGTAATAGGGTTCCCATAATAAAATGGCCAGTAATTCGTGCCTTAGTTGTGGCAAAATGCTTGATGAGCAAGACCTGCACATTGGAAGAAAAAAAAAAAGGTTTTGTGTATGTTTCCTGCGGTAAATTTAAAGTGTGAGAGGTGTGAGACACCCACTGGAGGGGCCGACCCGAAGGTTTACGGCATAAAATCCCTCCAGGGAAGAATTTATTCATTTATCGCTTATTTTTACATACTGTGCCGCTGGGGCTCGCAGAACTCCAACGGCAGACAGTAAACAATATTAGTACAATCGTAAATTACAGACATGATATCACACATGACATGATAAAACATACATATACACACATATACACATGATAAAACATACATATACACACATATACACTTACACACATATATATACATATATATATATATATATATATATATATATATATATATATATATATTACTTATTGTACCACAGGAGAATTGTACCACAGGCAGATCAATGATATTTAAATTTAATTGTGCTATAGTGTTCTATAAGCTTATTAATTTAAAGTGCACTAATTCTACAATGTTTAAAAAAAGAGTTAGGGTGAAAACACGGAAGATTTTTGTTGTTATTATTTATTTATTTAATTTTTTGGTGGGGGAGAGCCCGTCTACCGGTAATGATCCCCGGTACCAATTGCAAAGCTGCCAACTCTTCCGGTTTTACCGTAAAATTTTTCACCACCAACTTTTACTTGGCAGTTTAATCTTAAAATAAGTCCAAATTTTTAATGCAACGCAAAACTGTATAAAAATTGTGGTGGAAAATCTTCCGATAAAATTGGAAGAGTTTGGCAGCTGTGCCATTATAATGCCGGTGCCATAGTGCTTGTTTTCATGCCAGCGTCTTCTCTCTCTCACAAACGCACTCGCATACTCCCAAAATGAATATTTTCAAACTGCATTAACACGTGATGTTAAAAGTTTTTAGTAACTTGCGAAGGAATTTTTAAAATTCAATGTAAATAACTTACTTCGAGGGGATGTATATGTTAAGAAGTCTTACTTTCCAGTGAAGACCAATGCCCATGACAGGAAACTAGAGATGAGTTCGGGCTCATTTTTTGAAGCCCGAGCCCGAAGACTTTTAATCCGAGCCCGAGCAATATTATTTAAGTCGGAGCCCGGGCCCGCCCGAGCCCAAAATTTCAGCTAAAGATAAATAAAATTCAGTAAAATTCCGTAAAATTCAAAGAAGTAATTCTTTGATAGAATACAATATACTACAACTTTGATAGAATAATCAACTTTGATAGAATACAATTTTGCCGTTTGTGCAATTTAAAGACAAATAGAACTGGAAATTTTTAATGCAATTTCTAATTCTTTATATATATGTTTACGAAAGAGTGTCCGATCTCTTGACTAACTAAGCAATATAAGCCGCCGTTCTGAAATACCCAAAGAGCTTCACGCGCCTTTTAGGCACCCGTGCTGCTATTTTTTTTTATAAGTACTTTTATTTTCCATATGAATCACTTTTTAAAAATCTGTTTCAAGGAGTTTGTTCAATAAAATCGAAATTTCTCCCGAGCCCGAACGCAATTGTGAATTGCAGAGCCCGAGCCCGGTTCGGGCTGAGCCCGTCTCATCTCTACAGGAAACGCACAGAAGGCTTGGAAAAACCGTTGCGTTACAGGTAGAATTCTGGATGTAGATAATTCGAGAGAAATGATAGACAAATAAATATATTAAGAGAGACTTTCATAATTCATGTGTTTGGAGATGATTCATCTTTTTTGGTATGTTTTTTACAAGATATTTATAGTAATATTTATTGTCAATCAAATTTTAGAGTGAGAATGGTCCTCCCCCTGAGCTAGACCCTTCCCACGAGAAAGATATAGATATAGCTATGCCCGGGGTTAGCATTAATAGTCATTCGCCCTGGCAAATGACTTATGATAGTGACCAGTCTCGACGAAATGAATTTATCCATAAAAAAAAAAAATACTTTTTAATATGACTTAAAGAAAAAGAGAGGAACCGCATCACCAAGAAAAAAAAAATGCCCCTGACATTTAGAAAATAATTGTTGGAAATAGAATTTATGAGTCTATGTGCGCTAGAGATGAGACGGGCTCAGCCCGAGCCCGAAAGCCCGAGCCCGAGCCCGAACCGGGCTCTGTAATTCACAATTGTGTTCGGGCTCGGGCTCATGAAAAATTTCTCCTTTATTGAACATACTGCTTGAAACAGATTTTAAAAAGTGATTCATGAGAAAAGTAAAAGCACTTATAAAATAAATAAATAAATAAATAAAAATAGCTGCATCGGGGCGCCAAGAAGGTGCGTGAAGCTCTTTGAGTATTTTAGAACGGCGGTTTATATTCCTTAGTTAGTCATAAGATCCGACATTTTTTGATAAAGGATGGATACAAAGAATTAGAAAGTGCATTGGTAGTTTGAGACTTTATTTGTCTTTCATTTGCACAAACGGCAAACTTTATTGTATTCTATCAGTGAATTAATTGAATTTTTTTTAAAAATTGAAAATACTGAAAATACTGAAATTTCGGGCTCGGGCGTGCTCGGGCTCCGACTTAAATAATATTGCTCGGGCTCGGATTAAAAGTCCTCGGGCTCGGGCTTCAAAAAATGAGCCCGAACTCATCTCTAATGTGCGCCCTATAAATACTAGATCATAGAACGAGACACTTTTGAACCCATTATCCAATTTCTAGATCTCTCTTCTATAAGCTGGTGCTTGTACCCAGATGAAAATATCTATAAATCAATGTGAACGCTAGGGGGATAGCTTTACAAACGGTCATTGTAGTGCTCCGAAATTTGAAAGATCTTGTCCCGTTACAGTTCAGAAACGAAAAATATAAAACTTCCGTCTACACCAGTTGTGTGTATGACCTACAGGCATCTTTCCACGATCTATTCTTCTAGTTTTGGAGCCCATCTATTCGTTTTAGAGGAGAGTGGTGTTTTTTCCCCCCTCCGTGTTATGATTAAAAAAATAAAGAAAATAAATAATAAATAAAAATAAATAAATAGAAAAACCTAGTCCTGACAATAACACTGAAACAGCGCCATTTTGCCAACATTTCAGAGTAGACAATAATGTTTTGCAATGCTGAAAAAGTCAAACGCGGTTAAAAGTTCTTTCTATACTGCTTCTAAGGAAAAACGCAAACTGAAATATATTATTTAAGTCTTCAATCATGCTCGCTTTGTCAAGATTTTGTCGAAAAGACCCTTTGTTCATAATGCTTAATTTTATTTTTATTATTCTGTTCGACCCTATTGCATTTCTCGTAACAGAGGAAGGTCACGGGGCTTTGTAATCAGTAATTAGAGGTCTCTTTCTTTCTTTCTTTCTTTTTTTTGCTGTCATTGTTCCGTCGGTAAGAAAGAGACGACAGTGTCGCACAAGGGTAATTGGAGACTCAGTTGCGCAAGGCGTCTGAACTCGTGTTCTTTCTGTAATCGAATAGCGTTTATGCAAATTTCTTTTCACAGCCTTCGTGTAGAACAATATTGTTTTCACAGAACAGATGCACGGGATCAAGGCAGGGGTATGACGGAGAAACCTGAGCAATCACCCCCCCCCCCGCCTCCTCCACCGCTGTAAAATGTTTTCTGGGCGATTCTCCACAAAATTGTCATTTTTAAAAAACACGATCCATTAAATTTTTGATGCAAAATGACTATGATTTGATAAAAATGTCATTTTTTAAAAATACGATTAATTGAATTTTTGATGTAAAATGACTATGGTTTAATAAAATTGTCTTTTCCTTATACGATTCATTTGAATTTTGATGCAAAACGATTATGATTTGATAAAAATGTCATTAAAAAAAATACGATTCAATGAATTTTTGATGCAAAATGACTGTTTGATAAAATTGTCTTTTTTATACGATCCATTGAATTTTTGATGGAAAGTGATTATGATTTGATAAAATTGTCATTTTTTTAAAAAATACGATTCATTGAATTTCTGGTGCAAATTGATTATGATATTGTAAATGTCCATTTTTAGTTTTTGAAAAAAGTTATGAACTTTTGCACATTATACAGCATTGAAAATTGAGAATATTAAATGCTTAAAGAAATTAAGTATTTAGTATATTTTTTTATTGGAAAAACCTAAATTTTTTTGAAAACTTAAAATATTCCTTACGTTATACTCCCCCCCCCCTCGCTTACGTTTTACCTTTCCTTATTTAAAAATGTATTTCGAGTATATTTGGTATGAGTTCACAGATTCATTGAAAAGTCAAATTTTAGGAAATATTTTTAAGCTTTAATGGTGTGTTTTCACAAGAATACCATGTTTTAATTTTCTAAACTTATTGTGATTACTATTAAGAAAATTCAAATAAAAAAATAAAATGGATATCCAATTTCAGTTTTAAATTTATCAGGAATCTCTGTGACAAATTTGAAAAGATTTCTTCAAAATTTAAGACACAAAGAACATTTTAAAGACATGGAATTCCGAAAAATTGTCATTCTAAAGGAAAGACATTATAAAATATCCTTATACTTACTTTTAATATATTTTCTTGTGTAACCTCCCTTATAACCTTTTTACTCAATAATTTAGATTTGCATCGGATTCGGTGAAAAACGTAAAATATTTACAGTCACACACAAAAAATAAACACTAATTTCCAAATTCTTTCACCGGTTTTTGATTTTAAAGTCGACCATCTCCTTTAAGCTTAAATTTATCTAAAGTGGATTGATTATTCATTGCATAAATGTAAAATGACAGTTTTACGCAATGGAATCAGTAGCGTGTGCAGAATTTCCTGAAAAAATTTTGTCGATTCATTTTTTAAAAAGAGGTTTAACCTGTTCACTCCCGTCGTTGCAAAGACGTAACAGTGAGGATTCCATTCTGTGTTCTAAGAAGCATTCGAAGACCCATGTAAGGAAAATAAGGACGGCCACAGAAGGAAACTGGTTAAACCAGGGTTCAAAGGGGAGCCGCACACCTCTACCCCTGACTTAAGCAACTGCTTAAAACTTTATGTGGAATCAACATAACTTTACAATTTTGCCTTTTTATAAGACATTTAGAACTTTTAGAATTTAGAATTAAAGTTGAAAAATTTCAAAATTGAACGTTTTGTGACCGCTGAGCAAGATATGTTTCTGGGATATGCAATAAATTCAAAATATGATAAAAAATAAAAATTTTGCTTCTCTTTTCTTTAACCCTTTAACGCGCAGTGATCCCGCTCTGGGATCACCCAACTCTAACGTTTTGACTGTTGCCAGTCACGAAGAATAGATTGGATTTCTATAAAAATAGTGGCGGGTGACATAGCTCCACGAGAAATCTTTACTTTTTAGCACGTCCTTTCCCGTAAAAAAAATGGTCACGATTATTTTTAACAGCACTGACATCTGCTGAAGTATGGAAGAACGCGAGAACAGCTGGATAGATGGCCCGATGCTGAAAAAAGGGCAGCCGTTGCCATCGCTCGACTTAACTACCAGCAAGATGGCGGACGACGCGATTAACGTTTCGATCATTTCGAACATTTCGATCATTTTTATACCCTTTGAGGCGCAACCCTTTCCCAATGCTGAAAAAAGGGCAACCGTGGCCATCGCTCGACTTAACTACAAGCAAGATGGCTTACGATCGAAACGCGGCACAGACAGCCAGCTGTCGTCAAAAAAGGGTCTCTAGATGTGTGGCACGCGATGAAGGTTTCAATCGTCCGCCATCTTGCTGGTAGTTAAGTCGAGCGATGGCAACGGCTGCCCTTTTTTCAGCATTGGGAAAGGGTTGCGCCTCAAAGGGTTAACTAATTCTTAGAATATTTAGTGCAAACAATAAATCTGTATACTTCTTAGCATAAATAACTTCCATTATTAAAACCATTCCAAGCAGTTACTTTACCATCAATAATTTAAAGAATATAATTTATTTACTTTTAAAAAGTTTTATATTTTTCGTTTTAACTGGAAATGGCTAAATTCTAAACTTTTTCCAAAACTTAACAGCCAGGCTACTTTCATCTTTAAAAGAAAAAAAAGTGTTGCAGCATTTATTTATTGCTAATTTTGACAGAAAGAAAAATACTCTTATTTACTTAAATATTTTTCATGCAATATTAATGTAAAATACATCTGAATATAATTATGTAAAGATATCTTTCTAGGATATGCAATAAATTCAAACCATGATAAAAATCAATATTTTTTTTCTCTTCTCTTTAACCTTTTCTTACAATATTTAGTGCAAAATACATAAAATGACTAATCTGTACATTTCGTAGCATAAATAACTTCCATTATTAAAACCATTTGCAGCAGTTACTTTACCCTGTTATCAATAAATTAAAAAAGAATCTAATATATTTACTTTTAAAATGTTTCATAGTTTTCTTTTTAATTGAAAATGGCAAAATTCTAAACAGTTTTTGCAGCAATTTTTTTATTGCTAATAGTGGCAGAAAAAAAAATAATTTTGCTTATTTAAATATTTCCATGCAACATTCATGTAAAATACATCTGAATATAATTGCACGAAAAATAATTCAAAAGAAAATATTTCGCTAAGTACTCTGGAAGAATCCAAAACCCAAATCTATTCTTCGTGACTGGCAACAGTCAAAACGTCAGAGTTTGTTGTTCCCAGAGCGGGAACACTGCGCGTTAAAGGGTTTAAAGGCCGATGTTCCTAGTTGGGAACATCCAATTAAAAATTTATTCAAAGATGAAATTTTATCAATATTAACTTGGAAAAAATTAGCACATAAAGTTGAAAGATGACTTGAATTTTCGAAATAGAGGTTGCATTTCTATCATAAGTGGGAATCTGGAAAAAAAAAAAAAAAAATCATGAAAATTAGCGATTTTCGTAAATTTTTACAGAGCTATCTCGAAACACCCAAACCTCTTTCAAACTTAATTCATATATTTAAAAGAATATAAAGTGTTGCAGCATTTATTTATTGCTAATTTTGACAGAAAGAAAAATACTCTTATTTACTTAAATATTTTTCATGCAATATTAATGTAAAATACATCTGAATATAATTATGTAAAGATATCTTTCTAGGATATGCAATAAATTCAAACCATGATAAAAATCAATATTTTTTTTCTCTTCTCTTTAACCTTTTCTTACAATATTTAGTGCAAAATACATAAAATGACTAATCTGTACATTTCGTAGCATAAATAACTTCCATATTTAAAACCATTCGCAGAAGTTACTTTACCTGTTATCAATAAATTAAAAAAGAATCTAATATATTTACTTTTAAAATGTTTCATATTTTTCTTTTTAATTGAAAATGGCAAAAT
Organism: Cheiracanthium punctorium; assembly: GCA_038373885.1. Classification (NCBI taxonomy): domain Eukaryota; kingdom Metazoa; phylum Arthropoda; class Arachnida; order Araneae; family Cheiracanthiidae; genus Cheiracanthium; species Cheiracanthium punctorium. Next base: position 214,857 of record JAWZYV010011684.1, read on the forward strand.
TCTAAACAGTTTTTGCAGAAATTTTCTTATTGCTAATAGTGACAGAAAGAAAAATACTTTTGCTTATTTAAATATTTCCATGCAACATTCACGTAAAATACATCTGAATATAATTGCACGAAAAATAATTCAAAAGAAAATATTTCGCTAAGTACTCTGGAAGAATCCAAAACCCATCTGTTTTGAGACACACATTCATTACGGAAAATATTACGTTTAATTCGGCAAATCGGTAGAATGTTTCCTGCACAAAACGTTTATTTATTCATTTATTTATCCTCGAAGGGCTAGTTATGTACTTTTTCAGAGGCTATTCTTGTTATAATAGCGATAAAAAGAAATTACTGTTGCGTGATTTCGGAGCTGTTTTTCGATCATCCGAACACAACATCGGGTGACTCACCATTTTCAGGGTCGGCTGTATTAAGGAGAGATAATTACAAAAACCAAGGCCGCGTCGTTCGACTAAGGCAAGTGATTTAGGCACGCGACTTTTTTTAATCCTCCCGCAAATGAAATCGATGGTCGGCTATCATTATTTTAGAATTGCTTCGTGACATTCGCGAGAATTTTGGTAATTGAAAATAAAACTACAATTTCCTTCCCTACCTGTCCTTAAACTTTTAACCCTTTGAGGCGCAACTCTTTCCCAATGCTGGAAAAAAAGGGCAGCCGTTGCCATCGCTCGACTTATCTACCAGCAAGATGGCGGACGATCGAAACATTCATCGCGTGCCACACATCTAGAGCCCCTTTTCTGGCACAGCTGGCTGTGCTGCACAGCTTGCTGGTAGTGCACAGCCTGTGCTGCCTGGTAGTTAAGTCGAGCGATGGCAACGGCTGCCCTTTTTTCAGAATTGGGCAATCTATCCAGCCGTTCTCGCATTCTTCCATTTTTCGGCAGATATCAGTGCTGTTAAAAATAATCGTGACAATTCTTTTACGGGAAAGGACGAGCTAAAACGTAAAGGATTCTCGTGTATCTTGTTGCACCCGCAACTATTTTTATAGAAATCCAATCTATTCTTCGTGACTGGCAACAGTCAAAACGTCAGAGTTTGGTGTTCCCAGAGCGGGAACACTGCGCGTTAAAGGGTTTAAAGGCCGATGTTCCTAGTTGGGAACATCCAATTAAAAATTTATTCAAAGATGAAATTTTATCAATATTAACTTGGAAAAAATTAGCACATAAAGTTGAAAGATGACTTGAATTTTCGAAATAGAGGTTGCATTTCTATCATAAGTGGGAATCTGGGAAAAAAAAAAAAAATCATGAAAATTAGCCATTTTCGTAAATTTTTACAAAGCTATCTCGAAACACCCAAACCTCTTTCAAACTTAATTCATATATTTAATTATTTAGGAATACAGAGAAAATCGTAGGTATAGAATATTTTTTCTTCCATTTAAATGACTAATATCCTTTAATTAACGCATTAGGAGACAAAATATGCAAAAAAAAAACTAATTTAAAATATGCCTGGATCTCAATTCGGTCTGTAAGGGGTTAAGAATGTGCCTTAAAAGCCGACTTAAGGTAGGAAGTTCTTCTAAGGCTGTTCTTTTCGAAAATATGCAAATTTTGAACACTTTAAAAATATATTAATTGCGCTAGGGACTAATTGCGCTAGGGAAATTTTAGAACGTCTCTTAAGTGGTACTGTGAACTCTTACAGACTTATGTGATTGTGACTGTGAACTTATGTGACTGTGAACTTATAGGAGTTAGAAACACTCAGGAAAAAAAAGGAAAAAAAAAAAAAAAAAAAACTAAACATACGGAATTTCGCCACATCTTCAAAAACGAGTTAATCTTCGGCCCATACTTTTTAAGGCCATTTTGAGCTTATGAATTTTTTTCTGAAAGTTGCACGAGACATATGCAGCTTTAGTGTTAGTATGAGTCATAGTGCAATGGATGAAGAAGGATTATTAATTTTTTGTAGTGCATAACATCGTTGGTTTGTTCTTTAAAGCTGTTCAAAAGTCCTGTAACGGCAATCACTCTTTAAAGAAAAAAAATCTGAAGCCGCATGTGACATATGAATTTTCTGTTTTGTATAAAAGCATAGCGCATTGGATGTGAATAAGCATTTTTAACGTTTTCGAACGGTTATCATTGGTTTGTTTTTAAAGCTGCTCAAAAATTCTGCGACGATTATCGTTTTCAAAAGGAGAGTAGCCTTAAGTGATGAGCATGAATGAATGAAACCAGCTGGCTGTGCCGGCACAGCCAGCTTTCGTCAAAAAAAGGGGGTCTCTAGATCTGTGGCACGCGATGAACGTTTCGATCGTCCGCCATCTTGCTGGTAGTTAAGTCGAGCGATGGTAACGGCTGCCCTTTTTTCAGCATTGGGAAAGGGTTTCGCCTCGAAGGGTTAAGAGTGTTCACAAATAGTATTCAAATATTATTCGAATATAAATTGCAAATTGTATTTGAATATTATTCATTCGGAAACAGTTTTCGAATAGTATTCAAAAAAGTATTCGTGAATTGCATTTGTGTAGTATTTAAATAGAAATCGTAAATAGTATTCGTTGACAGCTATTCAAATGATTTTATTCACCATTCATTCAAAACTCCATCCATCTATTATTGCTAGTCGAAAAATCGGTTATTGAATCTTTTCGAGCTCGAGAGCATAGCATTCGAGTAAATATCTCGAACAGTATTCAGATAGCATTCAAGAGTATTCGAATACTGTTAAATAGTTCACGAATACTGTTTGAACAGCACTCGAACTGTAAGTATGAAGTAGTATTTGAACAGTATTCAAATTAGAAATCGCGAATCGTATTCACTTCACTGTTCGTTGACAGATATTCGAATCAATCATTGCTTCTGTTCGAATCAATCGGATAGTAAATCGAGCAACTCAATGACTTTTAAGAAATCATTAAACAAACCGCAAAATCACATGACCTCAGTATGAAGTAGAGAACAGCGATTGCTTTTCTACTTCTGGTCCCGCCACTCAAAATGACCTTCTTGCATCTTCTGCTCATGCAACTGACGACCGCCCAAGAAGCACCCAGTCCAGACTATCAGGTAAATTTTCGTGCAGCGCAAACTGCCGTGATGAAACTAATTGCATCAGAACACTACAAGGAAAACGCTTGTTCTGAGTCGCCATTTTCGGAAAAACCGAGTTGTTATTACATGACCCAGTGCTCACTCACATTGGCTAGGTATGAGGTATACCGCAGATGTTTTAAGAGAGCTTCCTCTCCTGGGAAACTGCATCTTAATTTCACACTTCATTAGAACCAGTTTTGTGGCACTAAGCACTAACAGTCAGTGCCGTATCTTGGTTAAAATTGCACCCATGGCAGACAACACAACTGCGTCTTTCACTTTCAACAAAACTCGTCTTTATAAACTAACTTATTCCACAACGAATAGTTTTGGTAACGGTACTCTATGGAAATGTAATACAGTGTAACCTCTCCGAGCGGCTACCCCTGTGTAGCGGTCACCCCTCTAAACGGCCAATTTTTCATGGCACGGGTTTTTTGGCTTAGACTTAATGTTAAAATATAGTTTTAAAAACCAAAAAACACGCTTTAGTGATATATTGAACTAGCTAAAAAGCGAAAAATAATTCTTAATATAGAAATAAATTAATGAACGGAGAATAGTATTAGTGTGAAAAAATCGTGGGGCGCTTTGTGCCATACTTTTTGTACTAATCGTTCCGATCGAATATTCCCAAGAACTGATATATGGAGCACCCCACGCTTTTTTCACAATAATACTATTTTTCGTTCATTCATTTATTTCTATATTAAGAATTATTTTTCGCTTTTTAGCTAGTTCAATACATCACTAAAGCGTGTTTTTTGGTTTTTAAAACTATATTTTTATTTTTCACTTTTTAGTTCAATTTGCTATAAAAGCGTGTTTTTTAGTTTTTTTAAAACTGTATGTATTTAAAAGTTATTTTTAATTTTCGATATCTCCCATAAGACACTAAGGAACACTAAGTTGGAAAGTACAAACTGTGAGATAATTTATTTTCACTGTGCACCAGTGGCGTAGCCAGGATTTTATTTCGGGGTGGGCTGGGTATCAAATTTAAAGCTAAAGTTCAATTGTAAGCTAAATATCAAATTGTAAGCTAAGTAAAGGGTCCCATTTCGGGGGGGGGGGAGCAACCCCCTGAGCCCCCCCCTTTTCTGTGCCCCTGCTGTGCACCAAAGTATTAATCAACCTGCAGTTAAATGCTACCTTCCTCACTAAAAAGGAAAAATAGGTCTCTAATCAACAAATAAAAGCGTGTTAAAAAGAATGGCCTTAACATGTTCTTGTACTCAACTCTTCCATAATGTGATAGATCACGATATTTTGTAAAAATAAAAATATTGCCGTGCCCAGGATTCGAACCTGGGTTATTGCGGCCACAACGCAATGTACTAAACACTATACGATCACGGCCACAGTAAAAAAGGTTTTCTCAAGATTTTAATCTTTGGAAGTGTTCTACTTTCAATCAGGATAAGAAATGAGGAAATTATTTAATCCTGGCGATCCTGATCTGGATAATGAGATAAACTTATAAAATTATTGTATTGTCACCAGTTCGTCATAAATGTACAACGTTTAAATTAAATCTGACAGTTTAAAGTGTGCCAAATTTGAGTTCAAAGGAGTCGGTTACAAACATACATACAGGTGAAGCTAATAAATAAAAGCGTTGCTAAAAACAGGATAATGGGATAAACTTATCAAATTATTGAATTGTCATCGATCCTTGATATATCCACAAAGTTTAAATTAAATCTGATCGTTTAAAGTGGGTCAAAATCGAGTTCAAAGGAGTCGGTTACAAACATACAAGCATACAAACATACAAACATACATACAGGTGAAGCTAATAAAAGCGTGTTAATAACCTCTCATTATTCGGGAAATTCTACTCACTCCATGCTATAATTTTGAGCGGAAAAACCCAAGGTCAGGTTTATGGTCGAATATAAGTCCTAGGAATAACAAATGAATTTTTGTCCCTTTCAGGCGCTAATTCCGTCCCCGATGCTAAACTTTCAACACAAGCTAAACTTTCAACACAAGCGACTTTAGGGAAAATCGATGAAATTATCGAAAATTCCGAAGCAATTACAAACTAATCAGTTAGAGATCTGATTTTTAAAGTAAAAAAACAAACTAGAAAAATGGTTGTTTCAGAGAAAAGTAAAAACTTGCACACAGACACAAATTGTATCATTTTTTCAAAAAAATGTAAGAAAGCATTCAATAAAGTACTATTTTCTCTTTATATAAGTTTTATATTTCTGTTATATATAGTTATATTATATATTTTATATTATATATAGTTATATAAGGAATATGTTGTTTATACTTGTTTATATTACGCATTATAGCAATTATCTTACAATAGTAAATAAAACCCTTGAGAGTGGTAACCCCTCTGAGCGGCCAAATATTCTCGGTACGGTAGGGTGGCCGCTCAGAGAGGTTTCACTGTATTTCCGTAAATTCTTCCCAAAATATCAAGAAGAGGAAAAGAATTCGCTGAATCTGAAAATTCTCACATCCTTGCGCCGAAGAAAAAAAAAAAAAAAAAAAAAGACTATCCTTTTCACACCCAACAAAAATCTCACATCTCAAATTAAAGATCAATCTCATAATTGTTTTGAAAAAACGTATTACACTTAAAACCGATAAGTAGAATGCCTATTTACAAATAATTTTTCGGATAAAAGCCCAATTCCCTGTTTCACTAGTACTAAAAAGTTGTTATCACCTATAAACAGAGACTGTAAAGACACTTATAAAAGTAAATGATGTCCTGGCGCACACAAGGGGGGGGTCCAGGGGGTCTGGACCCCCCCATCGGCTTTGATTTTTTTTTCGATTGATTATCACCCTATATCTATAGTAAATAAAATGATTCCAAAAAAAAAGTAGCAATAGTTTCAGTTCTAATAAATAAAAAAAGAATTTTTTTTCTCGTTTTCCTTAACTTTTCAAAAACGAACTGAAAGCGAACATAAAACACCATCTTGTTCTCAAAACTGTACAACTATTATTTTGCTTCCTATTGTATTGTGTAGTGTATTCTTAGGGAACTGGATGGGACGAGTTTGGATGAATTCCATCTAATGAAAACGAGTTCTTTCATCACTGATTTTGGTCAATCTGGAACATCCCTAAAAGTTGGACCCCTCCAAACCGTAAAAGTTGGACCCCCCCAAACTGTAAAAGTTGCCCCCCCCCAAACTGTAAAAGTTGGAACCCCCCAAACTGTAAAAGTTGGAACCCCCCCCAAACTGTAAAAGTTGGATCCCCCCCCAAACTGTAAAAGTTGGATCCCCCCCCAAACTGTAAAAGTTGGACCCCCCCCAGCCAAAAATCCTGTGTGCGCGCCTGCCTACAAGTTCTTTCCAGCTGTATGAATTTCGAAAATAAAAAACAAAAAAAAAGGAAAATATTCACAAACTCAGTTTAGGAAATTTCAATAACATACAAATATTCTTTTGTGTAACGGCAAAAACAAAATGTGTGCGCCAGTGCGCAGAATTTACACAATCACATGCTTTAATCCTTTAACGCGCAGTGTTCCCGCTCTGGGAACACCCAACTCTGACGTTTTGACTGTTGCCAGTCACGAAGAATAGATTGGATTTCTATAAAAATAGTTGCGGGTGACAGAGCTCCACGAGAATCCTTTACTTTTTAGCACGTCCTTTCCCGTAAAAAAAATGTCACGACAGTTTTCAACGGCACCGACATCTACTGAAAAATGGAAGATTGCGAGAACAGCCGGATAGATTGCCCAATGCTGAAAAAAGGGCAGCCGTTTCCATCGCTCGACTTAAGTACCAGCAAGATGGCGGGTGATCGAAACGTTTATCGCGTGCCACAGATCTAGAGACCCTTTTTTGACGCAACAGCCAGCTGTCGTCAAAAAAGGGTCTCTAGATCTGTGGCACGCGATAAACGTTTCGATCGTCCGCCATCTTGCTGGTAGTTAAGTCGAGCGATGGAAACGGCTGCCCTTTTTTCAGCATTGGGAAAGGGTTGCGCCTCAAAGGGTTAATTCGTGTATCATCTTTTCCTGGTTTTAATATTCGTGACGGTTCTTTCACACAGTCGTTTGTAAGTCCACAAGTCCAGAAGTTAATACCTTCAAAGTATACCTGGCACGATTTCCAATGTTGTGTTAGCATAAGTCGTGACTCCTGAAATCGAATTAATATGTTAGGCATGAACTTTGTGCTTGATGATAAGTTTGGTAATTAATGAATTTTTCGATATATCATGTACTGAAGAAAGAATAAAAAAAGAAAAAAATAAAAATTATTAGATTGGACATCACGTTTCGTTAAATCATGTTTAGTGAAATGTAGGCTATGCTTTACAAAATTTATTAAAAAAAATATTTATAATCAAAGCATAATTAAAAGAAACAACACTTTCACTTTTAGTAAACTTCATTTACATTTTGATTGTGGCATTTCTATTAACCTCTGACTGACCTACGCAAGTGAAGCATGTATAGTGTATTTAGATAAAACAGCTCGATTGGCTTCCTGCCTAGGGAGGAGTGCCTTAGGCGGAAAACGTTTTAAAGGTTTCTAAGGTAGCAAGTGAAGTGAAGTGTTATAAATTGGTTTTCTGGTATAATACTTTTGTGTAAGAAAGTTTAAATATCATAGAAATTTCAAGAAACATTTTTTTAAATACAGGGAAATCTCGATTTCACTCATTTATTTGAGATATCAAGCTTTTCGAGTTATCGAGGTTACACTGTATTGCTTATTTATGCTACGGAGAAATCATTCACGGTTGGCACAAAACTTTTAATTTTGATTTTTTTTTAAACTTTAAAAAGGCCAAAACTGTAAAGTTAGTCTGATTCCACATAAAGTTCAAGCAGGTGATTAAATAAGGGATTATAATGTGAGGACTCTCATCATTGAACCCAGGTTTAACCCTTTGAGGCGCAACCCTTTCCCAATGCTGAATAAAAGGGCAGCCATTGCCATCGCTCGACTTAACTACCAGCAAGATGGCGGACGATCGAAACGTTGATCGCGTGCCACAGATCTAGAGACCCCTTTTTCAACGCAGGCGCAGCCAGCTGTCGTCAAAAAAGAGTCGCTAGATCTGTGGCACGCAATAAACGTTTCGATCGCCCGCCATCTTGCTGGTAGTTCAGTCGAGCGATGGCAACGGCTGCCCTTTTTTTCAGCATTGGGCAATCTATCGGGCTGTTCTCGTATTCTTCCATTTTTCAGCAGATGTCAGTGCTGTTAAAAAGAATCGTGACCATTATTTTACGGGAAATGAGATGCTAAAAAGTAAAGGATTCTCGTAGAGCTACGTCACCCGCAACTATTTTTATAGAAATCTAATCTATTCTTCGTGACTGGCAACAGTCAAAAGGTCAGAGTTTGGTGTTCCCAGAGCGGGAACACTGCGCGTTAAAGGGTTAACCAGTTTTTTTGAGCACCGATCCTTGTTCTCCTTCCATGTGTCTGTCAATGATTTCTAGCACACAAGAACGGAATTCTCACTATTACGTCTTTGCAACGACGTGAGCGAACAGGTTAAACCTCGCTTTAATAATGAAACAAAATGATTCGACCAAAACCTCCGAAAACATTCTACGCGCGCAATCAATTCCAGTGCGTAAAACGGTTTTTTACATTCAAAGATACAAAATAATCGATTTTTTGAAGCATCGATTCATTTTATGTTAATTTAAGCTTAAAGGGGTTAGCGGACATTGGAATTACCAAAAACCGGGGGAAAAAATTGAAAGTCTTTACTTTTTGGGTGTGGGTCAGGGCCGTAGCAAGTGGATGGACCATGGGGGACTGGGCACCCCCAAATTTTGGATTCCTGTTAACTGGATGTCGATAAATCAAGCACTTTTGTGAGGTGAAATTCTACATTTTCACATCTTGGTCTTTCCTTTCTACAGAATTTTTTTTTTCGCTACGTCCTTGATGTGAATATAAATATTTAGTTTTCATTGAATATGATGCAAAAAACCGTGTATATCTACGCTAATTAGTAAAAAATCTGGCGTGACTCCACTCGACTTTCAGAACAATTACGATTAAGATCATTACCATCATTTAAATAAATTTTAATCGATGAATAATTCAAACATATGTACCAAATTGAAACTCAATCGAATGCGCCGTTTAAATGCTTGCGCACTTTCAAGAATTTTTCCGCATATGCCATAATGCAAAAGAAATCTTTGTGTAGCCCTATAGAAAAACTGCAAGTCCTATACTCATCAAAATCAATACAGGTCTTGCGATGGTGGTTTATAACATATATACCCAATTTGAGCTGAATCGAATGTATCGTTCAAACGCTAGCGCACTTTCAAGAATTCCCCCCATAGGCCATAATGTAAAAGAAATCTTTGTCGTATCCCTGTAGAAAAACTATAAATCCTATACACATCAAAATACATACAGATCTTACGATGGTGGTTTAGAACATATATACCCAATTTGAGCTCAATCGAATGCCCCGTTTAGGAGCTATCGTGTTCACACACACACACACACACATTTCGTAAAATTAGCATAAATGAATTCAGAAGACCTCAAAATGTATCAATGCACCAAAATCTCGAAATCGAATTTTTTCATAATTACAATACTTTCCTTACATGGTACATGTTCGGAAAGTAAAAAGGTTATAAGGGAGGTTATGAAAGAGGTTATATTAAAAGTATAAAAAGATATTTTATAAATGTCCTTCTCGTTCAGTTTGACAATTCTTCGGAATTCCTTGTGGATAAAATGTTCCTTGTTTTTTAGTTTTTGTAGAAATCTTAACATTTGCCAGACAGATTCCTTGTAAAGTTAAAAACGGAATTCGTTATCCATTTTACATTTTGTTGTCGATATAATCAGGAAAATTCAAATTAAATTTAGAAAAACACGAAATTCTTATGAAAATTCAGTACTAAACCTTATAAATGTCTCCTAGCCCAATCCCTGTCATTTTCACTTTTGAAAGCCCCGTACATAACTTAGAGTTTCGTACACCACGTAATCGCCCAGTCAGGGGCGGCCCGACACAGTTAAGCATCGCATCGGGGCACCGTCTTCGAAGGGGCGCCATTTGCGCACTCAAAAACCGCCCCTGATCATAAACAGTGATTTTCAGGTTAACACAGTATAATGCTTTACAACTCTCTTATTTTACCGTGACTTTCATAGAGTCGTTAATGTCGCTGAAACTTCTGTTGTAGCTTTAGGAAAATATGAGGGGGGAGGGAGGGGTGAAGAAAGATGAATAACTTAAGGAATAATGATGATGATGCTGCTGAGACTAAGTCAAATCTAAGTTACCTATAGCCTCAGTTACGGATGCAAATAATAATAATTATTATGAATTCTACCTAATCCTTTAGGTAACTCGTTTTTATCCATTAGCCTTTCAGTGTATATTTCGTGCTATTGTAATTAGTATATCTCTCTTCTATAATTAATAGTCAGTAGTGTAATGACGCTGCAGTTTTGAACATTAATGTAAGTAAGTGTTCTTTTGTAGTTTCATAAAAACTGAATATTAAAAAAAAAAAAAAAAACTTTAATCATCTACATCAAATCCTACGGCAATGCCTGTTTTTTTTTTTTTTTTTAAACCAGAATTTTCGCAGTTAGTAGATTTTTTTTCGGGGGGGGGGGGATATAGCTATACAAAATTAGATTTTTGTCTGTACATTACTCTGAATTTAAAAAAGTCTTTCAGTTTCAAGCACTTGGGAACCCAGTACTACTGTAGAAAAAGAAGCATGTTTATCTGTCTCAATTTGTCTATGATGGTTTATTTTTTTCTTTTCTCTTTTGTTCTGCTTGTTTGTTTGTTTGTTTGTTTGTTTTCTCGGGCACCACAATATAGAGACTAAAGCAAATGGAATGAAATTTGGCATCATGATAGGTGGTCACCCACTTTAAACCATCGTCGAATTTTTAAAAAGTTTATTAAATCTTGAGATTTCGCTATAATCGCTTCAAAATACGTCAATTTTTGTTCGCGTATCTCGTAGTAACGACTCATTGTGTTTGTGGATTAAGGCCGATTGACTGCACTAGTGTCCAAGGCCTATAGGTGAAAGGCCCTCCTTGGGAGACTTTCTAAGGGATCCTAGCCCGTATTTATGCGAGGTTTCAGAGAAAAACACGGAAGACTCCGAACGGCTAGGTCAACAGGCGCGACCGGGGTTTGAATCTGGAAACTCCCGCCTTCCAGTTTCGACAGCAGAAACTCTCAGCCACTGGTGGGGCCAGTATACAGGAATACCTCTCTTACAGGAACACAGAAAAGAATTTCAGCACACTAAAGTGTGTGGGCGTGTTAAGCATAAATTTAAAAAGTATGTGTGTGTGTTTGAGTTATCCTCATATATTAATCTCACTTTGAATCCTAAACAGAAAAGAAGTATCTCCTGGCAGCGGCAGACGGACGAAACAGCGTCAGAGGAAAATACTCAACCCCCTTTTAATGATTAGTTACATAAGCGCCCTCTAGCAATGCATAGCTACAAATCATGATGCAGTCCACTACTATACAGCAGGCATGCGCGCAACTTAATGATTATGGTTCTCAGCGCCACCTTACAGACGAATTTCGTTTAGCTGTTTCAGAATACGTTATTATTCGTCCTACAAGGCGTATTCGGAAAGTAAGTTCCCTTTTAAAAAAATATTAGTAAAAAAAAATTCTTTTCAAGCGAATTTCATTTTTACATGAAAGAGCATATCTTAAACTATTTTTCTAGATAGTTTCCGCGGATTACCAGCTTTTCTATACCTTCTTCATAGTAACTTCCAGCCAATGACGCTAACCACGACTCCACAGCATTTTCCACGTCATCATCGGATCCAAAGCACTTGCCGTTCTAATTCAGTAAAGGAATTGTATTGCTCCATGACAATGCTCGGCCCCATACTGCTGGTGACACTCAAACGATGAGCTCTTCGATCACCCGCCGTACAGCCCAGACTTGGCACCGTCCGACTACCACTTGTTCCTGCACATGAAGCGCGAGCTAGGCGGCAAGCGCTTTGGCTACGACGATGAGGTGGAAAATGCTGTGGAGTCGTGGTTAATGTCATTGGCGGGAAGTTGCTATGACTGTGAAGAAGGTATAGAAAAGCTGGTAACCCGGTACAACAAATGTTTGAGCATTGGCTTGAAAAAAAATTCTTTTACTAATTTTTTTTTTTTTCAAAAAGGAACATACTTTCCGAATACGCCTCTTGGTATTCATCCAAGTCCGTGGTACAGAGAAACGCTTGCAAACAGAGCCTGATCATAGGTGGTCGGGGCCCCGGAGCAAGAGGTTATTTTGGGGCCCTTATACTATCACAAGCATTTTAACTTATTTTTGTTTGCAGTTGCATTTTCCCGACATATAAATAAAACATTTTTAAAGAATACTAAAATTGAATTAAAAATTACCTATTTATTTAGAACAAGACTATGTATTTAAAAGTGATTTTAATATTTTTTTAGTCCGTTTGTATTATTAGCGCATGGGTGCGCAAATTCCATGAATGGCAATTACAAGGCATATGAGCGAAGTTTCTCACTCCAAAAAATTTTCTCGATGCACCAAAAATTTCGAAATTTTCTTTCCTTCATCACGAAATAAAAAATGTTAACTAATGGATATTTTGTGATAAGCATATATATGGCCATACCATACGTTTTCAAAAACTCCAAACTTCTTGTTTATGGATCCATGAGTCTTAACCCATTTGTGCATGGATATTTTTGCGACTTTCTTCGATTTTTACTGATAACAGAAATAATGGATAAATTTCTGATGTCAACTTCTTGAACAAGGGATGATTTCTTTTAAAATCATTATGCATAAAAATCAAAATATCAACATCCTACTGGGTCATGTTAAAATATTTTGTAGAGTTGAGGCTCAATACTCATGAATAAAGGCTAGGAAAAATAAATAACGTTAGATAAGACCATTGAATTAGAACAGAAAATAAATCTCCAAGTCCATTTATTGTTAAAAAATATGCTATAGATATTACAAAGGAAATTTAGTTGCAAAAAATTTATCATTGTAGCATATATGAATATGTAATAAATATGAATATGTAATATGAATATGTAATAAATATGAATATGTAATAAAATAATATGATAACAATAAATCGGGAGATTTGGGGGGCCACTATTTTTCCGGGGCCCCGGGCTATATTGCCCCGCATACCCGTGTGATAATCAGGCTCTGCTTGCAAAACGCCTTCACAATTAAATCTCTGCTTAACAACCTATAGGGTTCAAAAATCCAAAACAACCTATTGCTAAATAGAGAAAACCCGAACTTTTGTTATTTTTAGAGGTTCAGGGGAAGTTGCGAAACTATAATCACGATCTTCCCTCTTACAAAAAGACGAGTTTAGAGATGTTCTGAAGAAGAACAAAAGCAAACATGTCAGAGGATTTCTGCTTATCCGCGACCTGATTAGATCATGGCCACGCACATCAATGGGGACTTTTGGAGTATTTAGCCTTGTTAAATTTGGGTGTTTTTGTTTTTTTCGGAAATGGAAAGGAGTGATTAGCTTAGTGTTGCGTGAATGTCGCGTGACGGACCTCACGCGACGGAAGCGCCATCTTCACGCACGAGAGGAGTTATTGTGTTCCGTTTTAATCATACGTATCTGCATGCCAATCCCGATCTCCTGTTTATTCATTATTACTTTCCGAACATGTACCATGTAAGGAAAGTATTGTAATCATGAAAAAATTCGACTTCCAGATTTTGGTGTTTTTACACGTTTTGAGGGCATCTGAATCCATTTATGCTATTTTTACGAGGTGTATGTATGTATGTGTGTATGTGTGTTTGTGTGTATGTGTGTTTGTGTGTATGTGAGTGAACACGATAGCAGCTGAACGGAGCATTCGATTGAGCTCAAATTGGGTATAAATGTTATAAACCACCGTTGCAAGACCGGTATTGATTTGGGTGTGTATAGGACTTATAGTTTTTCTACAGGGCTACGACAAAGATTTCTTTTACATGATGGCCTATAGGGGGAATTTCTTGAAAGTGCGCTAGCGTTTAAACGGTACATTCGATTGAGCTCAAATTCGGTATACATGTTATAAACCACCGTTGCAAGACCGGTATTGATTTTGGTGTGTGTAGGACTTATAGTTCTCCTGCAGGGCTACGACAAAACTTTCTTTTATGTTATGGCATAATGGCATATGGGGAGAAATTCTTGAAAGTGCGCAAGCGTTTAAACGGTACATTCGATTGAGTTTCAATTTGGTATACGTTTGAATTATTCATCGATTAAAATTTATTTAAGTGCTTGGTAATGATCTTAATCGTAAGTGTTCGGAAAGTCGAGTGGAGTCACTCCAGATTTTTTATTTACAAGCAGCCAAGGAGGCCAACTTCGCCATTCCATACCTTAATGCTCTCCATACTGCAGTGAAACCTCTCTGAGCGGCCACCCCACCAAGAATATTTGGCCGCTCAGAGGGGGTGGCCGCTCTGAAGGGTTTTATTTACTATCATATATATTAATACGCTAAGGTTAAGATGTTTGCCTCCCTTTTTAGGAAAAACCTCACAATTACTCCACATAAATTTTATATCATTTTATAGAGAACTAGCTGAAGTACCCGTCCTCGACGGGTTAGTGAATGCAAATTTCCAAAAAAGCAAGATCTTTCGTCAGCATTGTAGGAGTACACAGAATGGATGTAGTATGTTGCCACAGTAAAGAAAGCGAAGTTATAATTTTTATGTATTGTTAAAATATTACAGGTTAGAGAGTAACTAAGTAATATCATTTCATTCGCATTAGTCGTAATTATGTGATGCGCGAACGAATATTGACGCATATTGAAATAATTTTCGCAAAATCTAAAAATTCAATCAACATTTTTGAAAAAATGGAAGCCTAGAATTTAAGTTGAGTGACAACCTATCCTGTCACCAAATTCGTTTCATTCCCTGCAATCTTTATTTCGTGATGCTGGTACAAATTTTCAGCATTTTAAAACGATTTTCGCAAAATCTCAAAATGTAATCAAAATATTTTAAAAATTCAACGCCTATAAATTAAGATTAGCAACTACCTATCCTATCACTAAATTTCGTATCATTCGTATTAGTCGTTATTACGTGATGTTTGAAGAAATATAAACGCATTTTGAGAGAATTTTCACAAAATCTCAAAATCTAATAAAAATGTTTAAAAAATTGGACTCCTATAGTTTATGTTGAGCAACCATCTATCCTGTGACCAAATTTCATATCAATCGCTTTAGTCGTTATTACGTAATGCGGGAACAAAGATTCACTCAGTTTTAAACGATTTTCACAAAATCTCGAAATCTGATCGCTTTTTTTTAATTAGATGCTTATAGTTTAAGTTGAGTGACCACCTATCATGACACCTAATTACATATCATTCGCTTCAGTCGTTTTTACGTGATGCTTGAACACAAATTTACGCAGTTTGAAACGATTTTCGCAAAATCGGAAAATCTAATCAAGATTTTTTAAAAATTCGACGCCTATGTTTTAAGTTGAGTGACCGCCTATCATAACACCCAATTTCATATCATTCGCTTCTGTTGTTTTAGCGTGATGCTTGAACACAAATTTACGCAGTTTGAAACGATTTTCGCAAAATCGGAAAATCTAATCAAGATTTTTTAAAAATTCGACGCCTATGTTTTAAGTTGAGTGACCACCTATCAGGACACAAAATTTCATATCATTCGCTTCAGTCGTTTTCACGTGATGCTTAAACAAAAAAAGCGTCACGGACAGAATGACAGAATGACAGAAGTACAGAATGACAGACAGACAAACTTTTTTTTGAGGGTCGCATCGGAATCCCGGGTGCTTGAAACGGATAGAAATTGTAAAATTTTTGAATTCCAAGAAATGTACAGACAAAAGTCTAATTTTATTTATATAGATTGCTTGCTCTACCGGCATCAACAACTAAAAAAATTGTTATTGCTTTTGTTTTTGTAAATTATTGGGTGGCATGCAGAAGTGGTGCCCATGCCAAATGCCGGCGATAACGCACCATTTCTAGCAACCATTATCGCTTTTCTTCGTAATCAAGAGAAACGTCATGGCTGTTGAGTATTGCGATTTGCGAAAAAACTTGCGTGAAGAGGTGATATTCTAGGAGTTACGAAGTAGTAGTTTTTGTACATTTAGCATTAGTTTACCAGTGAAATTCGCAGTTAGTGCAAGGCCGACGCACATATGAAATATGACGTCATTGCGGGATTCGTGTGTTACGCTTTGCACGTGAAATCGCTCGTGAATGTAGAACCGCTCACTTGCTGAGTGCAAGAGTTTTGTTTGTTGCGATTTGCGAATGATTTCGTTACACAAGAATCCGGCCAGCTTCTAAAGAATAAATAAAATAATTTTTTTAATTTTGCAAAGTGATATCACACTCATTCAGTGCGAATTATTCGCACGGGTACCGCTAGTTATAAGATAATTGGGTACCACGAAGGTAAATGTATAGGAGGGGACACTTCTCTTAGAAAGTTGGATAACGCTGTTGTTGTTACAAACGGCGCTACGCACACTGGGTAACTGCGCATCTCCTGCTTCTGCGCATCTCAGGTTGTTTATATTTCCATCGAGGCGAAGTCAATGGAGGTCGCCGAATTAGCAGAACTTTAAAAAATTAAATATATAGACTTATGAACGTCAGATTTAATAATTTCTGGCTTCAGGTGTGTTTTAATTATATAATTGTCTTAGAATACTATTTCGTAATTAATACAGGCAATAATTTCGAAGCGAAGTAATATTATGTATGTAATGCCGTGTTATTATTTTGCCCAAAAGTTGTATTTTAAGAAATAGTAGTAAATTTAGAAGAATGTAGTATGTGTGAATGCAATATTTAAAAAGTGTTTATTTATAATGATGATTACACTCAAACAAGCAGTATTTACAATTATTTCATGCTGCGACAAATTTTAACACTACTTTAAATTGCAGCTAAAAACTCATATTAAAATATTAAATTCATGTTACATAAAGAACTCAGTAATGAATTCTTAGCCATTTTCTAATGTAAATATATACCGTGGCAGACGAAAACTTCTTTTCTGTGAGCAATTTACGCACTCGTTAACAAATATAAACTCAATATTTTAATAATCTTAAGATAGAACATTTTTTTCTTTTTTTTTTTCAGTTACTAAGGCAACCATGTAAACAAAAAGGAAAAAAATAATTTAAATTTAGTGCTCGCTTTAATAATCTCGTTCACGTGTTAGGTAGGAAAATTAAAAGCAAGTAAAATGAGTTATCAATCAGCACGGGAAATGCTTTATTCTTTTGCCGCTAGGATCGCTACACGTCACTAGATTTCCATTGTTTACATAATTGAAACTTATTTGGGGTACCAAAAGTTTAACGTTACAGCTATGGAGAGTGTCCACTCCTATAGTATATCTCCGTGTTGGGTACTTACGTATTATCCCGGCGGTCATTTTCGCCAAACGATTTTTGCGTCAAATGTGCTGACAAACTGTTGCCAAACGTATTTCTAACCATGAATTATTTCATTTGTCCGGCATTTACCTTGGCGAAAAACTGCTCGTCTTGGCGGACCGCCGAGATAATACGTAAGTACCGATAATTCCGATCATGCGTATTACAAACAAGTCTGGCACATATTCCTTATTTAAAATGAAATTTAAAACTTATCTGAAGATAAAATAGCACTTCATTTAATGCTTTCTTACATTTTTTTTGAAAAAAAAGATACAGTTTGTGTCTGTTTTAAGTTTTTACTTTTCTCTTAAACAACCATTTTTTCGAGTTCGTTTTTTACTGTAAAAAGCCTATCTCTAACCGATTCGTTTGCAACCGCTTCGAGGGGTGGCCGCTCGGAGAGGTTTCACTGTACTCAGTGCCAAATTGGCATTCATTTTAGTTGGCCAAATTATTGGGCTCATTTCAACGAAAATCAGGTGTCTTTGTTTTGACAGTATTAGTCGTAAAATAACACCAGCGCTAATGTGCCAAAGTTAGCAACCTCGTGTTTTTATAGTTGCATCATTTAATACGTATCCTTGATTATTACAATAATATGAAAGAAACAGGAAATGACTAAAATGTGCTTTTGCCCACTGAATGGCGACATTTTATTTGGAAGGGGTGTCAGCGATAGATAAACACGCGAAGTATTGCAAATTCGATATTTTAAAGCTGTGAAATATTCGAAAGATCTAGCATTTTCGTGTTATTGTTATTTTGTAATCTAGCAGCTGCGTCACATACGTAAGTAAAAGTAACCAGTAACGAATATGCTTGCTCCGTTTGACGTCATTGAAATGTTAACTTAGTTTTTGCGCATGTGTTACATAGGCGTAGAGTTATATGGGCCCGTGGGGCTCGAGCCCCCGCAAAAAATTGCGAATAGGGGCTGAGCCCACCCAATAATTTACCACTAAATACAGAAAACTAATTTATACAAACATAAAAAAGTATTTCACGCCAATTACAAAGGTTTAAAAAAAACCTTTACTTGTACTTTTAAAAATTTTCTTCTTTTGTTTTCAGTCATGATTTAGTATTCATTGTGACGCCACGTAACACACAATGTTACTATAAGCTGCCCTCGCCAGGCTCTGGTTAATTAAAATCAGATTATGCAGTGTAAAGTATGAAATGAATTTCAGATGTGTCAAAATGCACTATCTCATCCAAAATGTTTTTTTTTCCTCCTTTGGATTTTTTACTTCTGTTATTATTTTTATTAGGTTCAGTACCCTTCTATTTTTAGCTTATAACATGGTAGGAAGATACTAACATGGATACTTACCATACATAGATGTAGAATTTTATGGACCCATAGAGCTCGAGCGCCTCCAATAATTTACACTTATATATAGTAAGTAAGTTATATGTATGTGAATCAGTGGCGTAGCCACAAATTTTTCATGAGGGAGGGGTTATGACTTCTGCAACTCACATATATGTATACGGGTGTATGATAAGGGAGTGAAGAATATACATTTTCTATAGCAAAAAATGCCTCATGGGGGGGGGTTATGACCCCCCCTTGGCTACGCCACTGACGTGAATATATGTGGTTGTGGGGCCCGCCCCCCCCAATAATTTTGAAAACTTTACGCTTATGATGCGTTATTGTTGTAACGCTAATGTTTACATTTAGGTGTTGCCGTTCCAGCGTAGAAGTATTGCTGATTTTGGTACCGCATACGGTAACGTATTATTTAAGTAGATTTTTTTTTAAGCAGAGTTTATCGAAATGGGCTCTGTGCCATAAGCGTAAAGTTTTCAAAATTATTGGGGGGGGGCCGGGCCCCACAACCACATATATTCACGTCAGTGGCGTAGCAAAGGGGGGGTTATACCCCCCCATGAGGAATTTTTTGCCATACAAAATGTATATTCCTCACTCCCTTATCATACACCAGTACCGTATACATATATGTGAATTGCAGAAGTCGTACCCCACCCCCTTCCCCATGAAAAATTTCTGGCTACGCCACTGATTCACGTGCATATAACTTACTCTTAACTGCCAACTAGTACGGAATAGAATTAACCACTTTTTTTACATGATTTTTTGGCTTAAAATATAGCAAAATTTTTGTGCTACGCGCTTGAGCTGGTTACTATTTTGAAAAAAATAATTAAAAAATATACTGTTTACAAAAAGTGGTTAATTATATTCCGCAGTAGTTGGCAGCTATGACTTACTATGTATAAGTGTAAATTATTGGAGGCGCCCATAAAGTGGCTCTATGGGTCCATAGAATTCTACACCTATGTAAGGTAAGTATCCATGTTAGTATCTTTCTGCCATGTTATAAGTTAAAAATAGAAGCAAAGAAAAAAATCCAATAGGAAAAAAAAAACATTTTCGATGAGAAAGTGCATTTTAGACACATCTGAACTTTTCTTCATTACATACTTTACATTGCATAATCTGATTTTAATTAACCAAAGCCTAGCGAGGGCAGCTTATTAGTAACATTGTGTGTTACATGGCGTCATAATGAATACTAAATCATGATTGAAACCAAAAGAAGAAAATTTTTAAAAGTACAAGTAAAGGTTTTTTTTAAACTTTTGTAAATGGCGTAAAATACTTTTTTTTATGTCGGTATAAATTAGTTTTCTGTATATTATTGAGTGGGCTCAGCCCCTATTCACAATTTATTGGGGGGGCTCGACCCCCACGGGCCCATATAACTCTACGCCTATGCTCTGTGCAAAGGCAGAAAGTACTCCGCGAAAAAAAAAAAAATATGTCGCTGCCTTAGCCTGCCAATATATTGTACTCCGGTTTACACAAAATGTTCCATCGTTGTCAGAAGGATTTGAACAGCTTTGAAAACAAACCAATGATGTTAAACACTCAAAAAAAATTAATAATGCTTCTTCACTAACTGAATTATAAACCAGTATACTTCTATGTCTCACGGCAAAAAAAAAAAAAAAAAAAAAAAAAAAAACACCATAACCACAAAAATTGCCTTCAAAAATGGGCCAGAGGAATTACCTGCTTAGGGAAATATTGCAAATTTCCGTTATGTTTAGCATTTTTCCCCTAAGTGTTCCGTAAAGGTGGCCAATCCCTCCCAATTTCCGCAGGGGGGACAAATTGTCTCCCCCTCCACCTACACACGAGCAGTGGGACCTTAAAAAAATTGTTGCTTCTACTGCCGCCCTCTCGGTTCGACCCCCTAGGCAGGTCATATCTTGCATATACGCAAGATAGATCGGCTATCTTGCCTATATGATCGGACCGGCCCTGTCTGGACCTTAAAGGCTGCTTCTCATGGTGAGGGCAACTATCACAATTCCAGGGGGTTAAGGGGAGTTTTTTAATGGCCAATTTTCACTTGCAGGGCATTGCAATCGAAATATTTATAGGCTTTTAATGACCACTCGGGATCCACCTACAAAAGCTATCCCGTGAAAACACAAAACCACGCCCCCGCCCACACAATGTAGGTACGGGACGGAGATTTCTTTCTGCAAACGTCTACTTCAATACATCGATTTACCCCTAGAGTTCGCACATCTAAACGGGCCTTAACCCTTTGAGGCGCAACCGTTTCCCAATGCTGAAAAAAGGGCAGCCGTTGCCATCGCTCGACTTAACTACCAGCAAGATGGTGGATAATCGAAACGTTCAGCTGGCTGTGCCCGCGCACAGCCAGCTGCGTCAAAAAAGGGTCTCTAGATCTGTGGCCCGCGATGAACGTTTCGATCGTCCGCCATCTTGCTGGTCGTTAAGTCGAGCGATGGCAACGGCTGCCTATTTTTCAGAATTGGGCAAACTATCCAGCTGTTCTCGCATTCTCCATTTTTCGGCAGATGTCAGTGCTGTTAAAAAGAATCGTGACAATTTTTTTACAGGATATGACGTGCTAAAAAGTAAAGGATTCTCGTGGAGCTCTGTCACCCGCAACTACTTTTATAGAAATCATATCTATTCTTCGTGACTGGCAGCAGTCAAACCGTCAGAGTTTGGTGTTCCCAGACCGGGAACACTGCGCGTTAAAGGGTTAACACAAAAAGACTAAATAGGCATTTCGGACAAGCCAAAAACTGCAGTTGCTGGTTCTGACAATGCCACTCATAAATAATTCTACCAATTAAAAGAAAAAGAGATGGAAAGAAAAAAGATTAGCTTCTGATTCACATCAAAAGAATTAAGCGTGAGAACGCGCGCGTCACTCTATGAGCAAACAATTTCTTATCAGTTTTGTAAACCTATCAAAGATAAGGTTGCAGCAAAGGGGGATTTATCATCTGCCTTTGGGTTTCTTGTTCCGAAGAAATAGAAGCCTTCCGCAGAGTTTTCGAATTCCCGATGTTTGGAAATCCGAGATTTGCCAAGAGGGCGCGATAAGATACTGTTTGTATACACAGTCCAGCTCAGACGTCTCTAAAGGCGCTTAGATTACATAATCAGAAAACAGAAAGTTTTATATTTTTCAACACATTTCCACTAATTTGTAGATAACGGTACTGATAAGTTTGTCTGGGTGTTTAAACCCCCTCTCCAGATCATTCCTGAAAAAATTGCTTCCCTTGGATGAAATATTTAATTGCAGTTGATACTGTAATGTTAATTTATGTGTGTTGCCAGTTACTGAACAATTTATATATTTAACACTTTTCAACAAAGATGAAAAGATTGAATATATGAACCGACCAGATTATGTAGTGGCTAAAGAACCATTTTACCATTACACCAGGGTGCAGGTTCTATTCCCGGCATGGGCTTGAGTGCCATTTCGCCCGCTGGTTTCATAGGAGGCATTTCTAGTCCACCTATTATGTGTCTACCAGGGGCGTAGCCAGGGGGGGGGGGATATCGGGATATACCCCCCCCCTCCGAAATTTTTGGATTAGTGATGAAATTCCGTCTATTTATACACATATAAGTTCATATCCCCCCCGAAAAATTTTCCTGTCCACGCGCCTGGTCTACATAATAAAGTGACCAGTAGCTGAAAAATCACTCAAATTACTGGTGTTAAACGATAAAGTAATTAAAAAACTTTGTAAAAAACACACATAAGAAGTAATAGGTAAGAGGATACGCACGTTACGTTCAAAAATTGTTTTGAATTTCATCAGTCCAAGCTCTTCGTCTTAAAGAACACAGGGAACTGAAAAGAGATAAACAAGCAAGATGTTGCCACAAGGGGCAAAGAAAAGTCGAACAAAACCACGGAGAGGGGAGGAAAAAAAAATTAAAATATGGGATAAAAAGGAAAGGAAAGAAGCACAAAAAATACAGAAATAAAAAAGGGAACACATGAGTACAAACACACGCAAAAAAAAAGAGAAAACAGAACAAACAAAAAACAAATAGCACACTTGTTTTTTTTTTTAATAAAATAAAAACCACGAACAGGACAGCACAATATATATATATATATATATATATATAATTTTTTTTAACCTCTTACCTATTACTTCTTATGTGTGTTTTTTACAAGGTTTTTTAATTACTTTAAAGTGACCAGTAATTCCAACTTTACTATTGGTCAAAGCCAGAAGTTTTTCATGGGCGGGGGGGGGGGGAGTTACGACTACTGAAACTCACACAAATGTATACGTGAGTGTGATATGGGAGTGAAGAATATTACATTTAATATGGCACAAAATTCTTCATGGGGTGGGGGATCCCCCTATCCTCCCCCTTGACTACGCCACTGGTCAACGCCTATAAAAGGCATGCCATGCCACCAGAAAAAAAAAATAAATGTACTTAAATAAATAAATAAATATACATATAAATTAAAGATATGGCGGGGCTGTCTTTGAGCTCCGAGCAGGATTGGTTGAAAGATTTCAGGCCGCCAATGTTGGTACTTTGTAACAGGGCAGATGATGATGATGTGGTGGGGTATGAAGTCCGGGGGGCGCTGGAGCACAGGGGCAGCCCCGATCCTCGGATTGTGACTGTTGACGTAGATTAACCCACTCTTTTGGTTTAAAACATATTTTTAATAAGATATTTTCACAGAACTTTACATGGCAACACCACTCACGAAAAAGCTGCTCTCTGAGCAGTGTTTTTACTTGAATTAGCGCTTGTCACATGGTTTATAAATAAGATAATCAAATGTCCAGGAAAAGGTGCATTTATTGGTTATTAAAATTCCCTCACAGTCCCTGGAAATTCTTGGGAGCTATGAAACCTTTAGCGGGCCGCTGTAGCACAGTTTTGAGAGGCGTGGATCTCGCAGCCGAATGGTTGCGAGTTCGATCCTGGGACTAACCAAAGGCCGCAGAGCTCGCTAATGGCGAGTGGGGAACGTTAAATAAGTCATGGGTCGCAGTGTCCTCCAAGTTCCCATACTAAATGTTAGGGGTTTGGCAAAACTAAGATTTGGGGTCTTCTGCTTGATATTTGCTTCAAAATTAAGTAGCTCCGCTTACGATCGGTAGTGCTGCCATCTATCGGCTCCCGAATGTGGTAAAAATGAACACCCTTGGCCGGTACTGCCACTATAGATATAATCTAGATTTTGGGGTTGGGGTTGGCACCAAATGCTGTAAAGCAAAAGTGCCCGAGCCCTCATAATCCACGAAAACGGAAGGAGCCTTTAAGGCGTGGGAAAATATATCAATTGCCCTTGTTTTAAATTTAGATCCCGAGACAAATCCTTTGTTTGAAAATGAAAGTTGATACGCCCTTATGCTATTTTGAAGGAAGCTAATTGAAATTTTGAATTTTGAGAGCATAGTTATTTCATATGCTATAGAACACACACACACATACAAGAATATTTTTTAATAGGTATACCGGAAAGTAATGTTTTTCGTATGTCGCCATCTTACGTAGCCAAATCTACTGAAGCGAATAATACAAAATTTGGTATGTATGTGAGCTTTTTAGCGTGGGTACTAGATTGAGAAGCATTTTCCAAAATTCGTACCTGATGGGGGACAGGGGATCAAAACGGCCTTTTCACACATCGTGCGCAATCTCAAAGAAGAAAAGAGGCATGTATAAAATTCTAGATGTAAAATACAGCACTCACGCATACCTAAAAATCGATTTCAGGACATTTCGAATAGAATCTTCCATGGAGGGTAGACGTAAAAAAAGGGAGAGGGTGGCCATTTTTATTGAAAGAAAAAAAATATCTATAAAATTCTCTTTAAAAATTTAACAAATTTTAGTCCTATAGCTTGCTTGTAATTCAGCACTTATTGAATGCTTATTTGTTTCAATTTTATGTAAAATAAAGAACATTATTTTCAGGTTTACCTAACATTAAAATAAAATATTTATTACCTTACCGTTATTTTTTCTAAGGACTTCTATTTTTTTCAATGGCTACTAACTCGTTTAATTGGCTTTTTTAAATGTCAAGAGGCTTTCTGTACTGCACTTGCATGAAGAAAAAATTTCCTAACAGTATTTTATTTGCTGAGCGTAAGTTATTAACGCATTCAAAAGGTGAATTTGCATTCAAAATTATACAAAAATATAAATTTTTACCATATAACTTTAAAAAGATAATTCTCGTTGCATTGCCCCTCTCAACATCGCAATTGTAAGGTCGTAGACGCCTAAGGCACTGCCTCCTAAATATAAAAAGCCTAACAACTGCCACGTCAGGCAGGGGTAGGGGATATCGGGATATACCCCCCCCCCGAAATTTTTGGATTAGTGATGAAATTCCGTCTATTTATACACATATAAGTTCATATCCCCCCCCCCGAAAAATTTTCCTGGCTACGCGCCTGAGTCTGGTGGGATTAACACAGTTTTATTTTCATAAAGTAATACTATTTCAAATTTCTGGTGAATTTACTCTTGCATAACAACATTTTAATGAGGTGAGGTAGAAAATTTAATTTTACGGCAAAGGGCAAATTTAACTGTAACTAATTACATAATGAAATAAAGGAAATAGATCATAATGAATTGTTTTGTATCACAAATAAATTTTAATTTTTATCTTAAAACATTTTCTAATATTTATAGCATTCACCAGAAAATTTAAATAGTTTTACTTTATGAGAATGAAACTGTGATGATAATGACGTCAAAGCTTCAGTTGTCAGGCCTTCTATGTCTAGGAGGCAGTGCCTAAGGCCGGCTATGGTCACAAGGTGATATACAGTTAACTTTCTTTCCGCCATTCGTTACGTCATTCTTCAGGTTCACTGGACAGCGGGTACGTCAAGAGGGCAACGTCTCCCACGATATTCAAATTTCCGCGCTCGTGTACGTAGATCCGTTCCGTTCCGCACCGCAACCTATAAACGCTCCTTCCGGCAAAAACTCGGAAACAGTTTTCGATTTAAAAGAAGATTCACTCTCGACTTAAAACAAGGCAGTGGAATCTTTTTAAAGATAACTCTTATTGTAACACGAAAGTTTATTCGATATCGGCCCCGGGGGCTGCAGCGATTACTGTATAAAGCTCACTTTGGCTGCTGCAACGGATTTAAGCTTGCAATTTGCTGTTGTTTGTCGTAAAACTTATGGAGGAATTTTTATAGAAGAGGCTCCTTCATCTTGTTAGATGGTTTGTTTCCTGCATGGTTGTTTCTGGAAACATTTATAACGGCCTTACTGGGATTTAGGAGCACGTAACTGGAGAATAGACGGAGTGCTGTGTAATAGACTAAGGATTATCTGAGGAATCATGAGCGTAAAGTTTCCAAAATTACTGATGGGATTGGGGGGGGGGGGGAGTTACCAGGGCGGGCCTAGCTGTAATATTTTTGCACCTAGGGCACTTTTTAAATATTATGCCCCTATATACAGTTCTCTCAATTCTTGTGTCCCTGGATATCGTTCTAAATTCTTTGGCCTTTTTCGTAACGTGTGCCCAGGTGCCGTGCCCGAGGTACCAATTATAGTCAACTCCGGTTATAGTGAACCTCTGGGGACCATCAAATTTCGCCCACTATATTATAAGTTCATTAAAACAGAAGTGTCCCCATAGTGAACAGACATAGACAAGCTGGTAACCCGCTACGTAAAGTATTTGAACATTGGCGGAAACTATGTAGAAAAATAGTTTAAGGCATGCTATTTCATTTAAAAAGAAATAAAATTGGCTTGAAAAAAAAAAATGTTTGTACTATTTTTTTTTTTTTTTTTCAAAACGGAACTTACTTTTCCATTACGCCTCGTAATAATTTCTCATAGTTCTTTCTAATTTTGTGGGTTTTTTTTTCTAAAAATAATTAATTATGGACAAAACTAAAGCAGAAAATTCGGTTGTTACTCGAATATTATTTCTGAGTGAGTGTACCTGTCATCTAAGTTTACCAATACATCTCATGTAATTTTTCCGGTTCAATACTTTTACAGTAGATTTTATATATATATATATATATATATATATATATATATATATATATACATTAAATTCAGCTCTTAATGGAAATCAACACATTCTCTTGTTTTGTAATTTAAAAAAAATCATGTACATACGGACCAATGATAAGATAATTTTGGGAATTTCAACTCCCTGTGAATTTTTATGCAAATTTTCAATAAAAGTAACTTTTTTGTTTAAAATAATTGATGAAGCAGATTAAAATGCCGATGAATAGCCGTTTTAATTGACTGTATTTTTGTGAAGGGGTCGTTTTAATAGATTGTAATTTTGTGAATAATCGATTGTATTTTTGTGAAGGGGCCGTTTTAATGCACTGTTATTTTGTGAATAATAGATTGTATTTTTGTAAAGGGGCTGTTTTAATCGATTGTAATTTTGTGAATAATCGATTGTATTTTTGTGAAGGGGATGTTTTAATCGATTGTATTTTTGTGAAGGGGCCGTTTTAATCGATTGTAATTTTGTGAAGGTTGCCGCAAAACGCCCAATGTTCGCGCTCGGACTCGTGAGAAATTTCTCCTTTATTGAACATACTCCTTGTAAACAGATTTCTAAAAGTGATTTATGGGAGAAATAAACTAATTGAGCCTGACCTCTATTTAACGAACCTCTATTTGCGAATTTTCCTTGGGAACCAAGAACATTTTGCGAATTTCTTCGTAAAAAAACCTCCAAATAGTGAAATTCGTTCTCTATTTAACGAAGTTTTTCTTGTTGTTTAACTTTTTTTGGGCTGTTTTTCTAAGTATTTCTGAATATTACAAACTTATTTTGTTCTTTTACTACATTTCATTTTTGTCAGTGACCTTGAACTGGCTTCCCCCTGGTGTCTTAACTCACTGAGAGTAGTGAATTCGCTGTTAAAAAATAGACAAAGTTAATTGACTTTTTTCAGCAGTTAAGGATTACGAGAGCTTAAACTTAATTAGGTCCGACAGTACTGCATAATGGTAATGTATTCTTAATTTACTTATTATAATAAATACGATAATTACATTAAAATTCATTAATTTTATCGTAAAATGATTTACTTAAAACCAAAAATGCGGTGTAATTTCGGACTTAAATTTTTTTTTTCCTAGTTAGATTTCTTTTTGATAAGTTAAAAAACACACACACACACACACACAAATTGTTATTATTTATTTTTAAAAAGTGTGAATAATTACTTTTTTCAATAATATCTAGAGTTCATAAATTTAAAATCAGTTGTATGCTGTTTAAAGCATCCAGAACGTAAATCTGTATTTAACGAATTTTTCATATAGCAAACTTTTTCCAGGGATTTAGCGACTTCGTTAAATAGATGTACGACTTATTATTATTTCATAAACTTGAATATGAAGGATTAGAAAGTACAGTAGCATTTTCTATTATATTTGACTTTCATTTGCACAAACGGCAAAAATTTATGATATTCCATCAATGAAGTAAATGACTTTTATTTATCTATTAGCTGAAGTTTCGGGCTCGGGCTCCGACTTAAATAATATCGTTCGGGCTCAAATTAAAAGTCCTAGGGCTAGAGCTCTAAAAAAAAAAAATCAGCCTTGACTCATTTTCACGATTTCGGACAAACATTTTACATCTGCACATTTGACATAGATCATCCACCGTCTCCAGTTCAATCTAACTGCAAGTCAAAATTAAATATAGGTTGCAAGGACGGGTCAATACGTGGGATTGCGCCGACATCTGACACTTATCGATCGGTTATTTTATATCGGGTTCCCATAACACCCTCCTACGCGCCGAAACTGCTTGCATCACGGCGCAAAGTTCAACGTCTGTAAACGCTTTCTGGCATTTTTAATCCGGCGTAATTGAAAAGAGATTCCGAAAATCGGAGATAAGTCGCGAACAAGAGATTAGGATGAAAACAACCACGGCAGACGAAAATAAGCGGCATTTTTCGCCAGATAGCGCGTAATGTTTCCCAGTGAAAAGTGCGATTAACGATGGCGGGTAAACAACCAATAAATGAAACAGAAAAATCGAAGAATTTTTGCCAACTCAATTGATTGAAGGACTAACCTTCTTCAATCGTGTTTTTTAAAGCAGGCGGAAACGCAAAGGTTAAAGGGTGTTCCTTTTAAAAAGCGATCGTCGTAACAGAACTTCTGAACAGCACAAGAGTATTATTACGAATTTTCGGCACAACCCGCTAAATAGTTTAAAATTCGTATTCTACGCGCCAAATAGTTAAATTTTGCTTTTTGTTGCATCAAAAGTGATTAACTAGAATGCGAGACATGGAGTTTTGTGTTTCTTCATTCGTTTCTATAGCATTTTCTAGAAATCTCGAAAAATATTGGTGGTAAGCCTTCGCTAACCTCACTTTTGGGGACTTAATTTTGGCGCCAAATTTGGGCAGATTTCGCCAAAAAGTCGCCAAGCTTGGCGATATTTCGGATATTTGCGCTATTTTTCTAATGGGGTCTTTAAAGTTCGTTTTAGTGCGTTAGCATTGCATAACAGCCTAATGATTCAGCTGTATTCTTATGACGAAATCAAAAGTCGCACTTTAAGCGGAACCTTCGGGAAATTTCTAATAGCTTCTGCTTCACCTATAAATAAAAACAAGCGGACCCGATCCAGTCAGTCTTGCTTTATGCCAAGAGCAGATGTCCATGAAAGCTTAAAGCTTTGTATTGGCGCTTAGAAAAGCTATGTTTAGCCTGTTTTAGAAGCTTTGTTTTCGAGTGCTGTGTGTAAAATCTTCTTTGCTGAGTCTTGAGGGACATGTGTACGATTTCCCTCGTAAGCTTCCACTGAATTTTTGACTGCGGAAGCGTTTTATTTTGCGTTAGACATACAGCATTTGTGAAAGCTTCTGTTCTAAACTGACTGTTAAAAGCACAATGTCAGATTGTGCTTGTGAATTTTGTACAGCTGATTGTTCTACGAAGCAATAAAATTCGTGTTCCATCCTGACAGCTGGACTCTTTACTAGAACTTTCTACACCAACTGGATTTTGGAACCCAGAAATTAACAGAGTATTTCTGCAACAGTATTCTACCTAAAGAGCGGGATCACAGGACTTTTGAATAGTTTTAAAAACAAACAAACGATGTTGAACACTCGAAAAAATTAATAATGCCTCTTCACCCTATGCACTATGCACCGATACTAGCAATAAGCTGCACGTCTCAAACAACTTCAAAAAAAAAAAAAAAAAAAATCATAGCCACAAAAATTGCCTTCAAAAATGGGAGCAATAGGTTAGCCGTTTTCGTAAATATCGCGAAATTTCGTATTGTTGCAGAAATACTCTGTTTCCTGGGTTCGCCGTTCTAACTAGACTATAGTCTGTTCGCGGAAACGAGAGAACGAAAGTAAACAAACGGGTTACCAAAGAATTACATTTTTTGGCACCAATTTCTAGTTTGGAGTTAAAGGTTAAATGCGCCTAACAGCGTAAATGGAAGAAAGCAGAAATTCATACTGTGTTTGGCGCTTTGGCAAAATGCCAGGTGTTGACTCTTCGCCAGTTTACATGTGCCATTATTTAGTTTCGTTCTCTCGACTCGGCGAACAGACTATAGACTAGAAGTTCGGCGTAGAAAGTTCGTTTTATTAGAACTTTCTACGCCGTCCAGTAGCGCGTAGAAAGTTCTGGTAAAGAGTCCACTTGTCAGGATGGAACACGAACTTTATTGTTTCTAGAACTTCGTCGAATAATCAGCTGTACAAAATTCACAAGCACAAACAGCTCGTAACGTGAAGATAACAGTCCGCTTAGTACAGAAGCTTTCACGAATGCCGTATTTCTCACACAAAATAAAACACTTCCGCAGGCAAAAATTCAAGTGGAAATATACGAGGGATAACACTAACGGTCCCTCAAGACTCAGCAATGAAGAATTTACACACAGCACTTAAAAGCAAAGCTTCGAAAAGACAAGCGAAAATACCGCTTCTATAGCGTCAATACAAAGACTTAAGCTTTCACGGACATCTGCCCTCTGATCAAGCAGAAACACGACTGACTGAACTGGGCAACCAGCTCCCCTTTTATAGATGACGCAGAAGCTATTAGAAATTTCCGGAAGGTTCGGAGCAACCCGCTGTTCTGGGGTTTAAAATAGCTTAAAATTCGAATTCTCCGCGTCAAATAGTTGAAGTTTGCTTTTTGTTACATCAAAATCGGTCAACGAGAGCCGGAGATACGGAGGTTTGGGTTTCCCCATTGATTTCTATAGGAATTTCTAGAAATCTCGAGAAATATGGGTCCTAGTCCTTCGCTAACCTCACTTTTTGGGATTATTTTTGCGGCAAATTTGGCGCTATTCTGCCAAAACTCGCCAGTCTTGGCGACATTTTGGCCATTTCGCGCTATTTTCCCCAATGGGGCTTGAGAATTTAGTTTTTCTGCATTAACATGCATAATAAATAGCCTAATACTTCATCTAGGACATAATCAAAATTTCCGCTTTATGTGGAATCTTGGAGAGATAGATTCTTCTAGAAGCTCCTTGTAGCTTCTGCGACACATAAATACTGGCCTGACAGACTCTCCAGTTCAGTGTGGATCGAGCTTACGATGAGTACACAGCTTTGCTCCGTGAATTGTATTGTGCTATTGAAGCGGTATTTTCGCCTGCCTTTTTGAAGCTTTGTTTTTAAGTGCTGTGTATAAATTCTTCATTGCTGTGTCTTGAGGGACTGTTTACGAAAATTCCTCGTATATTTCCCCTGAATTTTTGCCCGTGGCAGTGTTTTATTTTGTGTGAGAATTGTAGCATTTGTGAAAGCGTCTGTACTAAGCGGAACTCTTAAAAGCGCGTTACTGCCCGATTGTGCTTGTGAATTTTGTACAGCTGATTGTTCGGCGAAGTTCTAGAAGTAATAAAGCTCGTTTTCCATCCTGAGAAGTGAACTCTTTACCATAGGCGTAGAGTTATATGGGCCCGTGGGGCTCGAGCCCCCCCCCAATAAATTGTGAATAGGGGCTGAGCCCACCCAATAATTTACCACTCAATACAGAAAACTAATTTATACTATCATAAAAAGAAAGTATTTCACGCCATTTACAAACGTTTAAAAAAAAACCTTTACTTGTACTTTTAAAAAATTTCTTCTTTTGATTTCAATCATGATTTAGTATTCATTGTGACGCCACGTAACACACAATGTTACTATAAGCTGCCCTCGCCAGGGTCTGGTTAATTAAAATCAGATTATGCAATGTAAAGTATGACATGAAGAAAAGTTCAGATGTGTCTAAAATGCACTATCTCATCGAAAATGTTTTTTCCCCTCCTTTGGATTTTTTACTTTGCTTTTTTTTTTAACTTATAACATGGTAGGATGATACTAACATGAATACTTACCTTACACAGGTGTAGAATTCTATGGATCCATAGAGCTCGAGCGCCTCCAATAATTTACACTTAAGTCATAGCTGCCAACTACTACGGAAAATAATAATTAAGCACTTTTTGTAAACAGTATATATTTTAAGCCGAAAAATCATGTAGAAAAAGTGGTTAATTATATTCTGTAGTAGTTGGCAGCTATGATTAAGTTATATGTACGTGAATCCGTGGCGTAGCCTGAAATTTTTCATGGAAGGGGGGGGGGGGTTACGACTTCTGCAACTCACATATATGTATACGTGTGTATGATAAGGGAGTGAAGAATATACATTTTGTATGGCAAAAAACTCCTCATGGGCAGTTATGACCCCCCTAACACCCCCAGTAGCGGATCCAGGGGAGGGGCTAGGGGGCTTCAGCCCCCCCAAAAGAGATTGCTCTAAAGGGTATTATTCTGCTTCATTGTACACTTTAAGTATATAAAAGGATCTTTTTTTATAACTTAGCCCCTCCTAAAAAGTTTTACATTACTTTAGACTAAAATTTTACTTTATTGTACATTTTGTTTGGGTGAAATAAGCTTTTTTCAAAATTTAGCCCCTCCCAAAAAAAGATTTCTGGATCCGCTACTGAACACCCCCCCCCTCCTTGGCTACGCCACTGACGTGAATATATGTGGTTGTGGGGCCGGGCCCCCCCAATAATTTTGAAAACTTTACGCTTATGATCTTTACTAGAACTTTCTACACCGACTGGACTTTGGAACGACGAACCCAGGAAACTAACACATTTTTCCGCAAATTTATGCTTGTGTTCAATAATAAAATCTGTTTCATGCACTGCCCAGACAATTAATAAAAATGTAAATATTTTTCTTATGCAATGTACCCATATCAAGCGGACACGATGAGGGAGGATTTGGTTTTATCTGAGGTTTAAGCAGTCTGAAATAAATGTTGTGCGAGTTAAAATAAAATAAAATAAAAATTTAGATTTCGTTGCATGTAAATCGGTTGATTACAGAGCAAATTACAGATATTTAAATTGAAAATCATCAAACTTTAGGGTTTATTCTTTAAAAAAAATCAAGACAGCTTTTTAAAAATATCCAATTATGATTAGAGACCCGAAAGATATTAGCATATTGGATTAGAATCTGCACATTCACTATCATAAACAGAGAACCTGTAAAAGTTAACGAAACACTCAGGAAAAATATTTAAACATTCGGTATTTTGCAATATTTTCCTAAATGGATCACACTTCGGGCGAGGTTTGATGGCGATTTTTATGTTTAAGAATATTTTCTGAAAGTTTTAAGAGACATATATATGCGGTTACGTACAATACGAATGCACTGTGCATTTGGTGAAGAAGCATTATTAATTTTTTCGAGTGCTTAACATCATTCATTTGTTTGTTTTAAAGTTTTTGAAAAGAGACGCCTGTCGCCTTTTAAAAGGGATAAGTCTTAATGTTTAAAGGGATAAGTCTTAATGTAACAAAAACACCCAAAAGAAACTGGTGATCAAATGATAAAACTTTGTAAAATAACACACATAAAAGCTACTTATCAATAAGATTGATAAGTACCTTTATGTGTGTTATATTACAAAGATTTAATTATTTTACTCTTAATGTTATCACAATGGGGTTTTCCGATTTCTCGCTAAATATTCTGAATACAGCCATAATGGCTTAAGTTTTGGCTACATATTTCTAGTACCCTGCCAAATGCGCCACTAGAAATTACGATAAGAATTATTGACTTTTGGCGATTTATATGAAAGTCGCCCTAAAGGGCTACTTGATGCAGTTAGAGGGAATCAAACGACCAACGACCGTCATTGGGCCATTAGCTAATTAATTGTGCGGTTAGATTTTGCTGCACATTATACGTTAGCAATTTTTAAAATTGGACACAAAGAATGTTCGATAATCAGGCGTGCCCAATAGGCAAAGAGAGACTTCTGCAAGGGCGCAATTATCCGAAATAGCTGTCCCATTTGGAAGGCACATTTAGGAAATTCCTGCATCCAACAATAAAAAAAAAAAAAGTACTAATCGATACTAAACGCATCATCTCTCTGGACAGCTGTGCAATCACGTGACCAGAGAACGAAGCGAAGAGGTAAGCTCGATGTCCCCCCCCCCCTAAAAAAAAAAACAACAATCCATCCTCCAAAAACACATTTCTTCATACCCCGACCCGCCAGCTAGGTAAGTATGCGATCTAAATACTTCAGCTAGCTTTCTTACACCTCTTTCTTAACCTAACGCCATGCACATTAAAAGAAAGAAGGAAAAAACAAAAACGAAACTAGCCATGTCCGACAAGAAAGAAGCCAGCTTCGGAAGTAGGGCTCAAGGGGTCACAGCTGTTTGGGCAGCCAGAAATAATACCCCCAAGGCGCCTCGTGCAAAAAATGAATTCAATAAGTAAAATAAAAGAACGAGAAGTAAAAAAGTCTTCTTCTCTTATAAACGTAGAGTCGCCACTGTGAAGACGTGCCTAGAATGGATTGCAAATTGCGAAGGGATTGGAAGAAAAAGGTCATGATCGCCATTTTTAAAGTCTTCTTCGAGACGAACACGCGCCAGATGTGGCGGCCGATGTCAATGATCCTGGCCGGTAACATATAAGAAAGATGGTCGGAAACATCACTTGTAAAACAATTTCCGACAAAATTTTATTCGAGAATATTATTTAAAAAAAAAAACTAAGCTTAGTGGCACAGCAATCCATTTAAAGTCTTCTTGGAGACGAACACGCGCCAGATGTGGCGGCCGATGTCAATGATCCTGGCCGGTAACGTATAAGAAAGATGTTCGGAAACATCCCTTGTAAAACAATTTCCAACAAAATTTTATTCGAGAATATTATTTAAAAAAAAAAAACCTAAGCTTAGTGGCACAGCAATCCATTTAAAGTCTTCTTGGAGACGAACACGCGCCAGATGTGGCGGCCGATGTCAATGATCCTGGCCGGTAACGTATAAGAAAGATGGTCGGAAACATCACTTGTAAAACAATTTCCAACAAAATTTTATTCGAGAATATTATTTAAAAAAAAAAAAAAAACCTAAGCTTAGTGGCACAGCAATCCATTTAAAGTCTTCTTGGAGACGAACACGCGCCAGATGTGGCGGCCGATGTCAATGATCCTGGCCGGTAACGTATAAGAAAAATAGTCGGAAACATCACTTGTAAAACAATTTCCAACACAATTTTATTCGAAAATATTATTTGAGAAAAAAAAACTAAGCTTAGTGGCACAGCAGTTCATTTAACCCTTTGAAACGCAACTGGGGTTGCCAGGTCGCCAAACCAAACAGCCGGACAGACCAGCCAGTTTGGCCGGACATTTGGGTAAAAAGGCCGGACAGCCTACAATATTGAGGATTTTGTCTCACTATTAATAGGTACAACAAAAAAATTGTATGTAAAATCAAGCTTTTTTGATTATTACCATGAATCTTGTTAAATTCTAATGAAATATAAATAACAGCGAATGCCAAATCAGTTCAAGTACTTTATTACTAATCAGCCAAAGTCACCAGTAAAAAAGCCTAACAAAAGCCGGACACCGTTCAGTTTGACCCGACACGCAGTCAAAACGCCTAACTATATGTCCGGCTTTATCCGGACGCCTGGCAACGCTAAACGCAACCATTTCCCAATGTCGAAAAAGTGCAGCCGTTGCCATCGCACGATTCAACTACCAGCAAGATGGCGATCGATCGAATGGCTGTGCGGCGCCGTACAGCAAGCTGTGTCAAACATGTTCTTGAGCTCTGTGGCACGCACTGGGCGATTCGATCGACCGCCATCTTGCTGGTAGTTAAATCGTGCGATGGCAACGGCTGCCTTTTTTCGACATTGGGCAATCTATTTAGATGTCCTCCTTGAGTATTTAATTGAAATTAAATCTATTCTTCGTTAATCAAAACAGCCAAAATGTCAGAGTTGTGTCTTCAAGGTATATGACCCCCGTAGAAAAGAATTCCCAAATAGTAAAATGTACCCCATACGATAATGAGATGGCATACGAAATTTAAGAACTCTACCTTAAAAAGTGTCGGAGATAGGAAGATAAATGTAACGCTGACTTAAACCACTTTTCAACGGCTCTCGAAGAGAAAAAAAATCGCGTCGAATGATCGCATTTCAGGGGTTGTACAGAAATTACGAGAGAAAATCTTTTTTTTTCCCACTCTGGCAATGAACGTTTACGTTCAAAATCATGTATAGTCCCCGATCACCTTTGTTCGAAGATATCTCTGCGACGTTGTATGATAAAAGGCTCAAATCGGGTACATCACTTCATCAGTGTATGGGTTGCACATTTTACTAACTGGAAATGTTTTTGTACGGGAGGTGGTATACAAATTTAAAAAGTGTAATTTTTTGAAAATGAACAAGAGGAATTTTTTTATTAACGGAGTCTTGTTTCAGACCTTATTTTTGAACATTTTTTTCAATTTACACTGCCCACTTATCGCTAACAGATAAAGAATTTAAGCCCTTTACCACCTGTTTGCGACACTCTGTATAGACTTGTGTATATTTTGATAAGCAGAAGGGTAAAGCGTAGAACCATTTCACTCCCCTTAACACCCGAGAACACTATAGGGATTTGTCATCTATTCTCTTAAAATTTCTGAATCCATTCTTTTTCTCCCCAGTGCTATTTTTTTCCAGACAACTATAAATTTACTTCGTTCTTAGAAAAAAGATTTAATGTTCTTTAAATTCTTGCAAACTGTGCTTTTAACTTTTTTAACATCACCGTTACTTGCAACTTCAGCACAAATAGAATGTTAGCATTTTATTATCCTGCTATATACGATACGCTGATCCCGGACTCACTCTGTAACCATTCCGGGGCAACCACTTCAATATAAGTGTTTTACCGCCATTACTCCGAGAAGATTAAAAATTCAGAAAGATTAAAAAGCGGAAAAAAGCGTAAAACAACATCCACACCGTTCATACGATCGCCTCGAAATTTTTTATAATTATCTCTCTATTCTAAAAAAAAAGTAAAGGCCGCTGGCGCTGTCAAAGCTTGTTGACCTATCTCCTCCTAAACCGTGGGGATTTAAGTTTCGACTAAGGTGCCCACAGATTCGAAAAATTCCGAGGAACCTGATAAGCTGACTTAAATTTCGAAAATCGAATTATTTTAGAAGATATTAATAAAAAACTGAAAAAATAAAACATAATGGTTGCCAGATTTGGCATAAAATCATTCATTCCTTTGCAACAAAGCAATTCCAAGTATGTAGTATCACGTGAAATTGTCAAACATGAAGTAGAAATACACTCATTTTACGCCAAAATAAAAAGTATATGAAATAATTAACTCAAAATGTGTTACACAAAGTTGAAAATTTTCAAATAGTAAGTTCTCTTAGACAACAGGAAATTAGAATTAGCGATTATTCGTTTTTCCAAAACAGAATAACTAATATCTTGGAAATGAAAAATAATTAAAATACAGATTATTTTAAAGCCGGTTCGGTCCAGCTGGATTATTTGCTACCAGTAGAAATATTTGGCGGCGTCAACTATGCCATTATAGCAGGTATAGTACACTTTGGATATTTGCCAGCGCAACGAGATGGTATAATTCGTGGTGCTAAGTACGCCAATCTGCAAAGGATTATGTAAATGAAAACATGGATAACGGTTTTCCGGTAACCTTAAATGAACAGTAATTATAGGTTGTGAGCATGTGTAAATCGCCAAATAATGAAAAGTCGCCATTGGTGGCAAGCTATCCTACCTGTTCCGTAGTTTTTATCAAAGAAAACATACGAATTACTGTTTTCTTAGAGCTAATTATTTACTATATATATACGCAATTCGCCAAATTATGAAAATTCTTCATAATTGGCTAATACGCAAGGCGTCTCATGGGTTTCACATAATTACAAATACTGCGAGGTTTAATTTTTTATGTTCCAAACAACATGCAAGAATCAAGCAATGTGTAACTCGGTAACATTCTATTTTATCCAACCTTTGGGTTTTGTTTGTTGAAATTATGTATTTTTTACGAAGTCTTTTTAGGGGCCGAATGCCTAATGCGAAATGCGAGCGTAGCGAGTCTAGGGGGCCTTGGCCCCTAGTGAATAAAAACATAAGAGAACAATCTGTGCTGCTTTAAAAATCTGAAAATTAGGGATGGACGCAAGACGAAAAATAAGTGTTTCGCGTCTCGCAAAACAGCCGGAAACCTTTCTCCTCGTTTCGCAATAAAGGTTTAAATCTCTGTCTCGTCTCGCATCCATCCCTACTGAAAATCCACCGGCTCTCTAATTTTTAAGCGATTTTTTGCTATTTTCAGCTCTCTTTCATTTCCGAGAGTAAAAAAAAAAAAAAAAAAAAGTGAATCATTTGCGTGACAAAATGAATTGTTGCAATCGATAGGACGTCCTATTCATCACGGTCATGAAGCTTTGAAAGGAAAAAGTGATTCTAATTCCTTTAAAATAGTTTTTCCAGATTAAATAGTTTCAATTTTTCTCACAAAGAAATCGTCTGCATGGATATAAGAATGGCTGTGTACACAGAACAAAATCTTTCGAATACCAAAAAGTTTCCGCGCGTTTCTAGAAGAGCATGAAATTCGATTTGGGTATATGATAAAAATTGAATATGAAGTTATTTATTTTAGGGGTATCCGCTTGAAATTTTTCATAACTATGTATAAAATATGGAAAACAATATGTGCTACTTTAAAAATCTGAAAATTCACTAGTTTTTTTTTCATTTTTAAGCAATTTTTTGCTATTTTTAGCTCTATTTTATATCCGAGAGTCAAAAAAGTGAATCGTTTGCGTAACAAAATTAGGCTCTGAAAGTCGCAACGACGTCCTATTTGAAGTCACGGTCATCAGGCTTTGAAGGGAAAATTGCGATTTCAGTTCGTTTTAAACATTTTTTTCAGATAAGATAGTTTTTTTTATTTTCATTAAAATGATCATCTACATGAAGCATTGATATAAGAGGGTCTGTTTACACAAAACGGAATTGTTCCAATGCCAAAAGTTTCCGCGCGTTTCAAGAAGAGCATGAAATTCGATTTGGGTAGATAATAAAAATTGAAAATAAACTTATTTACTTTAGGTGGACGAAGATGTTTTGAGTGCAGACATATTTTCGACAAATATTTTAGTTTTTTCTAGCGCCCGTTGTAGTTGCCTCCACTGCGGGCTTTGACTTCTAGTTACTAACATAACAGCAGTAAATTACTGCAAGCAAGTTAAGCAGCCTGAGAGCAGAATGCGAATTCAGTACTATAAAACACAGTATTTTCATTTGTTTAACCCGAACAAACTCAGCTAAAAAGACCTTTTTTTGTTCTTCTTTCTCCAAAATTTAAAGCATTTTCCACACACTTAACTTAAACAGTTGACCTCATCCCTTAAAAAAAAAAATTCATGAGCCTAAAGCTTAAAACCTTTCTAAGAAGATATGCAAACGGATTTGAACTCAAGAGACCTTCGCTAAGAGAAAAGGCCATATATGCACGAGAGGACAAACAATCTAAAAAAGAAAGAAGATTATCTGGAAGCTAATAAAACACTGCTTCCAAATTTGTTTGTTTCTGCTAGCTCTTACCATTATGATGTAGGTAGACTATTTGTTTGGTTTATTCCGTTTTAGAAATCTTCAGTGGAAAAAGTGTCACGAACATGTGCCAGGGAGATGCATCATGGGAAATAAAAAATGAGCTCTGATAGTCTAAAAACATGTTTTTTGTTTACTAGCTTGAAGTTCCGAGTTAGGGCTGTAATTATGGTTTTGTGTAAACAGTGCTTAGGTCTTCCCGGTTCCATTCTACAGTATATGGTTTGTGTGATATTTATATCAAATATTTAGTTCAAATTGGGTTTTAAAGGTCACCGTAAAATGTGTCAAGGAGTGCGTCCCAGAAAAAATATAATTATCTTCAAAAATATCAACTCTAATAATCTGATGGCATTGGATTTTGTATTCTGTCTGCTGCTTATCAGGTTCAAAGACGAGAAAAAAATTTTGGGCAAGAGAGGAGAGGGCAAAGCAGGAGAAGGTACGATCACTCAAGCCAGGTGGGGAGGGGGGAATCATGGGGTTCAATCCCCCTCCCCCGAAATTTCAATCAATGCATTAGTAGTTTTATTTGCGTAGAATATGGAGATCAGTTAACCCTTTGAGGCACAACCCTTTCCCAATGCTGAAAAAAGGGCAGCCGTTGCCACCGCTCGACTTAACTACCAGCAAGATGGCGGACGATCGAAACGTTCATCGCGTGCCACAGATCTAGAGACCCTTTTTTGACGACAGCTTGCGGTGCCGGTACAGCCAGCTGTCGTCGAAAAAGGGTCTCTAGATCTGTGACACGCGATGAACGTTTCGATCGTCCGCCATCTTGCTGGTCGTTAAGTCGAGCGGTGGCAACGGCTGCCCTTTTTCCAGCATTGGGCAATCTATCCAGCTGTTCTCGCCTTCTTCCATTTTTTAGCAGATGTCGGTGCTGTTAAAAATAATTGTGACCATTTTTTTACGGGAAATGACGTGCTCAAAAGTAAAGGATTCTCGTGGAGCTATGTCAGCCTCAACTATTTTTATAGAAATCCAATGTATTCTTCGTGACTGGCAACAGTCAAAATGTCAGAGTCTGATGTTCCCAGAGCGGGAACACTGCGCGTTAAAGGGTTAAAGGTGAAAAATTTTTATCGCTGCATATTCCCCCAGAATTTTTTTTTTCTGAGTGCAGTCTTAATTTATTTTTTTAAAAAGAAATTGTACAACTTTTAACGAACTTTTTACAAAATCGTATGACACTAGAACTAGACGCTTGGCTAAAAAAAATACGCAAGCCAATACGACCGTATAACGATATATTTTTATAATGTGTATTATTTTACAAAACTTAATCTTATTTCTATGCACCAGCATTTTTAGCTTTCGGGTGCTATTTCTTTCAAGCACCGGATTTTTGTCTACGTGGCGCGCCGAGGTCACTTTTCCGTTTGATCCATGTTTTCTGCATTTGATATTGCTAACGGAAACATGGACTATCCCTTCAGACCAGGGGCGTAGCCAGAAATTTTTCATGGGGGGGGGGGTTACGACTATTGCAACTCGTATATATTAGAGATGAGTTCGGGCTCATTTTTTGAAGCCCGAGCCCGCCCGAGCCCGAAGACTTTTAATCCGAGCCCGCCCGAGCCCGAGCAATATTATTAAAGTTGGAGCCCGAGCCCGAAATGTCAGCTAAAGACAAATAAAATTAACTACTTCATTAATAGGATACAATAAATTTTGGAGCTTCACACACCTTCTAGTCCCCCGTGCCGCTATTTTTTGAAATAAGTACGTCTATTTATCCCATGAATCACTTTTAAAAATCTGTTTCAAGGAGTATGTTCAACAAAGGAGAAATTTTTCACGAGCCCGAGCCCGCCCGAGCCCGAACGCAATCGTGAATTACAGAGCCCGACTCATCTCTAATATATATGTATGTATACGTGTGTGTGATAATGTAGTGAAGAATATACATTTTGTATGGCAAAGAATTCCTCATGGGGGGAGGGGGTTATGATCCCCCTACCCCCCCTCTTGGCTACGCCCCTGTTCAGATGATTTTCAGATATCAGGATTCACTTTGGTCGGACGGATCGACAGTGGTTTCCAGAACAAAAATCCATCTGGAGTTATGATTTTTATAGAGGAAAACTTTATAAAAAATCACTTTATAAAGAGAATATGAAACACTTTACCCGTGCCTGCACGAGCCAGATCAAGGGTGTTCAAATGTCATTGTTCAAAGGTCATTGCGTATATTCAAGATAAAGTGAGATTTGCAGTTACATACGCTAGTCCTCGCATAGGCGTAGAGTTATATGGGCCCGTGGGGCTCGAGCCCCCCAATAAATTGTGAATAGGGGCTGAGCCCACCCAATAATTTATCACTAAATACAGAAAACTAATTTAGACTAACATAAAAAAAGTATTCACGCCATTTACAAACGTTTAAAAAAAATCCTTTACTTGCAGAGCCTTATTATCGCATGGGCAAATCGGGACTTTGCCCAGGGCCCACGGCTCGAAAGGGCCCCCAATTTCAAATGTTCTTCTGGAATATTCTTTTTTATATCAAAATTTTATGAAAAATAAAACAAATTTCATGGATGGGGGCCCCCAAATTCATCAATCCCCGGGGCCCCTGTTGGTCATAATCGGGCTCTGTTTACTTGTACTTTTAAAAATTTTTCTTCATTTGATTTCAATCATGATTTAGTATTCATTGTGACGCCACATAACACACAATGTTACTATAAGCTGCCCTCGCCAGGCTCTGGTTCATTAAAATCAGATTACGCAATGTAAAGTATGTAATGAAGAAAAGTTCAGATGTGTCTAAAATGCACTATCTCACCGAAAATGTTTTATTTTTTTTCCTCCTTTGGATTTTTTACTTTGCTTCTATTTTTAACTTATAACATGGTAGGAAGATACTAACATGGATACTTTCCTTACATAGGTGTAGAATTTTATGGACCCATAGAGCTCGAGCGGCTCCAATAATTTACACTTATATATAATAAGTGCAAGTTATATGTGCGTGAATCAGTGGCGTAGCCAGAAATTTTTCATGGGGGGGGGGTTACGACTTCTGCAACTCACATATATGTATACGGGTGTATGATAAGGGAGTGAAGAATTTACATTTTGTATGGCAAAAAATTCCTCATGGGGGTCGTTATGACCCCCCCTAACCTCCCCTTGGCTATGCCACTGACGTGAATATATGTGGTTGTGGGGACCGGCCCCCCCAATAATTTTGAAAACTTTACGCTTATGAGTCCTCGAATTTCTTATGAAGATAAAATAGACGCTCTATTCGAAACGTTGCTGAAGGAGGATGATTGTAAGACTGTTTCAGTAGGAGATTTTAACGTAGAATTCAATTCCGATGAAGGATCCGATTTCATAACTGAAATGGATACTTTAGATTTTTTTCCAATACGCACTCATCCAAAACATTTCACCACTGGGGGCGAAACAACAATGGATGCCATTTTCAGCAACAAAAGGATGCGAACAGGAGTCTATAGGAGCACTTACAGTTATCCTTTTCCTCTATATGGCAGAATTGATTGAATAGATTTAAAAAAGAAGAAGCTGAAATTCTTCCAGCCGAGTGCGTTAATAAAATCTGCAAGAGTTTCAGATTTTTTCTTTTTAATACTTTTTTTTTTTTTTTAAGTGTATCATCATTATTCACCTATTTAGTATTTACAACTGTTCAACCCCACATTGACCGATGCTGACACGTATTGTTTTACTTTTCCAGATATTCTTCAGGCTTGATTACTTGCTGTATTCAGCCTTGATCACTTGCTGTATCTTCTTGATTACTTGCTGAACACAAGAGCTATCTGCTAAAGGGAAGAAGGCCTTCGTCGGAGGACTTTTTAGATGATTCTAACGCGTATTCACGTTACATCCGAAGAAAACCGGCCAAAACTCCAGTCCATTAGCTAGACATCCCCGCGCAAGGACAAGAGCCCTGTACCTTATTCAAACTTCAGCCATCTACCACAAATGTTCAGTGTCTTATCGACTCGGCCAATGATCGGCCCTCGGCAGCTTGGATCCTCAGCAATTCTCAGCAAAACCAGACATTTAATATTCCCTACTAGCAATTCCAGATGAGAAACCTGTATCTGTACGATCAACAGAGGTATTGTCCGGACATGGAGGGCATTGGATCCACGACGGATTTCACGTACATCAGTTCCCTTTAATATACCAGAGCAGTCCAGTCGAGAGAGGTTCTCACCCTCCGAAGTGCTGACCAAGATCGGTGCTGCTTCACTTTCGGTATTCTTACAGGAATAGAGCTTATCAGACTGTGCTATTTCCGGAGATTGTCCATATCTAAGGATAAGTATCATCTGGAAGGCTAAAAGATCTCAAAACGGTTCTGATATGTCCGCCACTAGACGTCGCTGCCTCTGCAGGAGGCTGGAAATGCGTTGCCACAGATGCGAAGGAAATACGCCGTGGTTTTCTATCATTAATTAACGAAAAATCATTATGACGATGACTCAAAAAGTTGCATGTAAAATTTAATGAAACGCGGCCATGGTCCTGTTTTCCTGAATTCATCATTCCTAAAGGAAGAAACTAATTAGCATAAACTAATTAGCATTCATAAAGGAAGAAACTAATTAACCCTTTGAGGCACGACCCTTTCCCAATGCTG
This sequence comes from Cheiracanthium punctorium, assembly GCA_038373885.1. Classification (NCBI taxonomy): domain Eukaryota; kingdom Metazoa; phylum Arthropoda; class Arachnida; order Araneae; family Cheiracanthiidae; genus Cheiracanthium; species Cheiracanthium punctorium. Next base: position 259,352 of record JAWZYV010011684.1, read on the forward strand.
AAAAAAGGCAGCCGTTGCCATCGCTCGACTTAACGACCAGCAAGATGGCGGACGATCGAAACGTTTATCGCGTGCCACAGATCGAGAGACCTCTTTTTTGACAGCCGTCAAAACAGGGTCTCTCGATCTGTGGCACGCGATGAACGCTTCGATCGTCCTCCCTCTTGCTGGTCGTTGAGTCGAGCGATGGCAACGGCTGCCCTTTTTTCAGCATCGGGCAATCTATCCAGCTGTTCTCGAAATTCTTCCGTTTTTCGGCAGATGCCAGCGCTGTTAAAAATAATCGTGACCATTTTTGTTACGGGAAATGACGTGCTCAAAAGTAAAGGATTCTCGTGGAGCTATGTCACCCGCAACTATTTTGATAGATATCAAATGTATTCTTCGCGACTGGCAACAGTCGAAACGTCAGAGTTTGGTGTTCCCAGAGCGGGAACACTGCGCGTTAAAGGGTTAACTGCGCATTTACACGAATGCCTCAAAAATTGGCCACACGATTAATTGCAAGTTCGGCATTCTCCTTTCAACTTTCATGGTCCGGTTGAAGCCGGACAATTGCATTGTGACATGCAAGCTCAATCATGGTCCCTTCTGTTTTTTTTTTTTTTTTTTTCTTTTCAGTTCTTCCGGATTTCTCGTTGTTAATGCAGAGACCGTCGAGTTTACGCATTCCAGATATGAATAAAATAACACTTTATGTCGAATAAAATGGCCGAACTGCCGATGCAAATATTTCTTTTTTCTTTTTTTTTTTCTGTTTCTTTTGTCGAAGTTGTGTGTTCGAGTGCGGTCATGTTAGAATGACCGCGAAAGTTATGCGTGCCTATAGCTCGGGTGTTACACAGGTATTTACAGTGATTTTCGCACAGATCAGCAGAACTGTGCATGTTGATCGAAACTGTGTTGTGGAAACACAAGTTTATATGGACCTGCATGAAGGCGTAAGAAGGTGTCTTTTGACTTTCCGAACATGTACCATGTAAGGACAGTATTGCAATCATGAAAAAATTCGACTTCGACATTTTGGTGTATTGACACGTTTTGATGTCTTCTGAATTCATTTTTGCTGTTTTTACGAGATGTATGTATGTGCGTGTGTAATGTATGTGTGTTTGTGTGTATATGAGTGAACACGATAGCTCCTAAACGGGGCATTCGACTGAGCTCAAATTGGGTGTATATGTTATAAACCACCGTCGCAAGACCGGTATTGATTTTGGTGCGTATAGGATTATAGTTTTCCTACAGGGCTACGACAAGGATTTCTTTTACATTATGGCCTACGGGGAGAAATTCTTGAAAGTGCGCTAGCGTTCAAACGGTACATTCGATGGAGCTCAAATTGGGTATACATGTTATAAACCACCATCGTAAGACCGGTATTGATTTTGGTGTGTACAGAACTTATAGTTTTCCTACAGGGCTAAGACAAATATTTCTTTTACAGTATGGCCTATGGGGAGAAATTCTTGAAAGTGCGCTAGCGTTTAAACGGCGCATTCGATTGAGCTTCAATTAGGTATATATGTTTGAATTATTCGTCGATTAAAAATGTATTTAAATGCTTGGTAATGATCTTAATCGTAACTGTTCGGAAAGTCGAGTGGAGACGCACCAGATTTTTTATTTATTTCAAAACAGTCGCCACAGGACTCCATAACAGCTTTAAAAACAAGTCATCGGTGTTAAACGCTCCCTTTAGAACAGTGGTTATCAACTCAACTTAACCTACGACGGACCACTTTTCCACTTCCAGTTTAGCCTCGGCCAACACCGGGGAGGGGGGGGGGTTGCACAAAATGTAACGTTATTTCCATTCAGTCAAGATGCTAATATAATAGTTAATCAACCCTGTTTACATATACTAATAGCCGAAGACAAAAGTTTGTATGAGAGGCTACAATAGTTTATGAAATTATATTTAATAATGTGCCTGACTATGTATTTTTTGTTACTTTGCAAGAATTATGAAACACTTTTTTCCCCCCTTAAAACGACGGTTCTCTTAAAATGACCGCAAACCAGTTCTGTATTACCGGCAGGGCAAACCGGGCAACTGAAAAAACACTCAAAATACTGGTGTTAAACGATAAAGTAATTAAAAAACTTTGTAAAAAACACACATAAGAAGTAAAAGGAAAGAGGATACGCGTTTCGTTCAAAAATTGTTTTGAACTTCTTCAGTCCCAGCCCTTCGACGTAAAGAACACAGGGCTCCCCAGGGCCAGCAGATTTTAGGGTCCAAAAATCTTACACTTTTATAATTTTACAATAAAATTACAAAGGATAAACAAATTTTCAAAAGTTAAATGATTTTTTAATTATAAAGTATGAACAATGAAAATAATTCAAATTTACAGTTGTGTATACATTAATTTAAATTTATTTTTAATTCTTCGAAATGCTCTATAATCGATTTAGCATACCAATATGTAGGAGAATAACTAACCGCATTTTGTAAAGAGTATTTTTAATGTTAAAAAAGAATTGTTTGTTATGTTAAGAAATATTTACAAAAAGGACTGTTTACAAAAAGTGCTTGTATTCCGTACATGTTAGCAACTGTGATATAGCATTTCGATGCAACGCTTAACTATCCGTTTCTTTGACATCATGTAATTATATTCGTTTATTTCAGATTACTTAAAACATAATTTGTGTTTGGAAGGGGTAAGATATTTAAAACTTTCAGTATAAACCAATCACAATCTATTTTTTTTTTTTTTTTTGTAAGGGGAGGTGATTGCAAGGCTGAATTTTTTTTCTTCTGCGCAGGCCCACAGTTGTCTTGATCGGACTCTGCCGCAAACAATTACGCTTTTTGCTTTTTTACCCCAAGAAATAGTGAGTTACCTCAAGAAATAGAGGTGGTCGCACATAGAAGTTTAACTGTACTGTTGCAGAAATACTCTGCTACTCCTGGGGTTCGTCCTTTTAAAGTCCGGTTCGTGTAGAAAGTTCTAGTAAAAAGTCACTTGTCAGGATGGAACACAAACTTTATTGCTTCTAGAACTTCGTAGAACAATCAGCTGTACAAAATGCACAAGCAATGTGCTTTTAACAGTCCGCTTAGATCAGAAGCTCTCACAAATGCTGTATTTCACACACAAAATAAGTCACTTTCACAGGCAAAAATTTAGTGAAAACATTCAAGGGATATCGTACACAATCCCTTAAGACACAGCTATAAAGAATTTGTACACAGCACTTTAAAAACAGTTTCTATAGCACTATCAATTCACAAAGCAAGCGTTCTCACTCAGAGAGCTCTATTCACAATACGGGTGCTCACTCACACTGAACTGTAGAGATGGCCAATGATTCGATGAGTCGAATCTTGGTACTGAGTGGCTCAGTCTTTACACTCACTATCTACTGATTCGAATCTCAAGCCCTCAACTGTGGGGAAATACATTCCAAGTGCGAAGGGAAGGAAAACTTATTTTCCCTTTGCCCTTCCCAGAGATTTTCCCTTACTCTTTCAACTCTTTTCGACTCTTACGACTCTTTACGACTCTTTTCGACTCTTGAGTCGATAGATGATTTGAAACAGTAAATGAGTGGGTGTGGGTGAGTTGGTCACTGAGTTGGTGCAGCAACGAATCTTTACTGATTCAGTGTTTCGCTGTTTCGGTGATTGTATACGATGAATCTCAACTCAGTAGAATCTCAAATGTTTCAGTGATTGTATGCGATCGTTGAGATTCGTTAGTTTTTCGAATCTTCTATCGACTCAGAGTCGAAAGGAGTCGTAAAGAGTTGAAAGGATGTTTCATTTAATTGGAGTTTTTTTTTTCGAATCTTTGTTGTTTCATTTCTTGGTTGGTGGTCGGATTTAAAGTTTTATCTGTCTGTGGGTGTGGAGTGGGTCGAACATCGTTTGCTTTTGGCGGGGGGCATAGACGTTACTTCCTAAGGGCAAGAAGGGTCGATCCCTCCCTCCGAAAAAAAAATTAAGAAAATTCAAGTATCAGAGCTATTTATAATAATGATATTTTCTACAATCGGAAACATTTTGTCACCCCATCCAAATATTACATGCCAATTTACGCCAATGCTCGTGGAAGAGCGGGGGGTGTCTCAAAGTTGTTTAAACCTTTTTCCCTTGGGGGGACTCCCTCCTTCCAACTTGTCTGGCTGGTTTAATATTTGTTTAAAATTTAATGAAACATCCCTTTTCTACTTCAATATATGTCCCCCCGCCCCCACCCTCAAAAAAAAAAAAAAAAAAAAAAAACCCGGACACGTTAAGTTTACATGGTGGCGGGTTTTCATGTGAAGGGAAATAGAATGAAATAAAGTTAGGATTGTGCTTGTCACTTTTAATGAAGGATACAGGGGCGGTATTAAACGCTCCCACAAAAGGACTTTGTAGTAAGCAAAATAACATTTCGCTTTATTGCTGCAGATTTCGTTTAAGATATTTTTTTTTACCTTGTTTGTCGTTTAAGGGGAATGATTTTATTTTCTTTCGTAATTCAGAGAAATACAAAATAGGGTCTAAAGCAGTGGCGTAGTTAGTGTTATTGACAGTGGCGTAGCCAGGATTTTATTTCGGGGTGAGCTGGGTATCAAATTTAAAGATAAAGTTCAATTGTAAGCTAAGTAAAGGGTCCCATTTTTGGGGGGGGGGGCAGCAGCTCCTCAGTAGGACTGGGCCAAAAATCGATAAATATCGACATATCGGTTTTATTTCAACATCAAATATCCGATATTCCCATTTTCATTTCAGTGAAATCTCGAATTCGATAAAGGTCAAAAATACAGGCCGGCGATAAGAAAATCCTGAGATCAATACCAGCTTGTGATCCTTTTGCTACTGCTTTCTCTCCGTTGATGACGATGCCGGAACGCGGAAAAAACAGCTCCATAGTTTATTAGTCTAATTACCATAATTAATTAACGTATATCTCGGAAACTATCCACCGGAGCGCGTTTTTATTGATTCTCAACCCCCCATAGACTCAACACCCCACCGATACTTAAAATTTCGAATGCTTTGACACCAAACTTAACCTTTTAATCTTACAGGCCCAGGGGGTCATACGAAGCTCCCCTGTATTTTCATTTCGGGCAGTTTAAACACTAGTTTTACTCGAGCAAGGAGAGAGAGATGCTAGCTGCCCGAGAACTCAGCGGAGAAGAAACCCGATGAATGGGTGAAGGGTGTTTAAATAGTACGGCTTTCGGCGCAGAGAGAGGGAAAATTTCTTTAGTTGTTTTATTGATTCAAGATTCGAATCACTGATTCGAATCATCGAAGTAGTGAGTGAGTTGAGATTCGAATCAGTAAAATGAGTCGAACCGCCCATCTCTACTGAACTGGGGCCGATAAAACACTCGTATTTATAGCTGGCGCAGAAGCCACGGGAAACTTCCAGAAGAGTCAATTTCTCGGGGATTCCACATAAATCCGGAATTTTGATAACGTCATAGAAGAGAAATGTTCGGTTTTTATGCGTTTTTTTAATGCAGGAAAAACCAACTTTCAGGCTCCACTGAGAAAATCACGCCAAATGACCAAAATGCCGCCAAGCTTGGCGAGTTTTAACAAAATATCGCCAAATTTGGCACCAAAAATAAGTCCCCAAAAGTGAAGTGATCGAAGCCCTAGGACCAATATTTCTCGAGATTTCTAGAAACCCATAGAAAAACAATGGGGAAACCGAAACCTCCGTATCTCCGGTTCTAGTGCACCGATTTTGATGCAACAAAAAGCAAAATTTATCTATTTGAAGCGTAGAATACCGAAAATTCGTAACAATACTATGAAGCAAATAAGATTGTTGGAACGTGTTTTATTAGTCGATGCATTTCGCATGACTTACCTCTCTTGTTTTCCCTCACTATATGTACACCAAACTATCTCGAAATGCCCTCGAAAACACTCGAGGATAGTGATAACCTTTTTTTCCTTCGCTTTGTAATTCTTGTGGACCTTTGACATCCTGAGAAGAGATGGCTTGGTGACATCACGTTCTTTCAAAAGGAAACAGAAAAAGAATCGAGCTCAAACAGAGGGAAAATAGGGTTAGGTAAGAAATTAAACAAAATAAAATAAAATAAAATAAAATAAAATACTGAGAAGGTTAAGGTGTGTGTATGTCAGTCTGTGTGTCAAGTTTTCCAGAGACACACATTTGGGTCGTTCTCAGTGATCTCGAGGAATTTTTTTTTTTCTTTTTCCTGAAGGTCTTGGCTTAGGAAATGAATCACAAGAGATTAACAGCGTGAAATGGATCTGCTTGAACGGAGAGAAAGGAAGATGTTAATCATAGCGAACGAATATGCTTCGATTACAGTGAAGCGTTTTCTAACATATTTTTTTTTTTTTTTAAATTCCTATTGCAGTAGAATCTCGATCTATTGTTTTTCAAGGGGTGCGTAGAAAAAAAAAACGATGCATGCAGGAAAACGACGAATGCGGGTTAAAGTCAAAATACGAAGAAAACAATGTTTATGAATGCACGCAATGTATTCATACCAAAAATACTAATTTTTTACCAAACTGTAAAAGAAACAAATTGGAGTTGAAGAAAATTAAGTGATATTTATTACTAAAAAATCAGTAATTTTACACTGGGTTTTTTCTTAATTTTTTTTTTTAATTAAGCGAACATTTTAAAGATTTACAATCTTTTTTCTTGCCTTTTCTGTGTTTTCATGTTTGTATATAAAAGTTCATACAATTTCATATACTGTGATTGCGTTCGATAAACTTGGCACTAGTGTACCTGTCTCATCCGCGCATGAATATTATTCTCCGCTTCTTCATCATTATTTTTATATTTTGCATCACCACGCATTTCCATTCCTAAGATACGAAATTATACGTCTATATTAAAGGAAATATAATCACTAAATTTCACACCACATGCTCTGCTTCATGTAACAACTCTTCATCTACGCCATCATCAGCCCAAGAAATCATACCAGAAAATAAATAAGTTTGTATGCCTTAATGATCCATCTGAATTTCTATTTCATTTCGGTCAGGAGTTACAACGTACAACAGGTTTACAACGACAGGTTTACAACGATGAACGCGGGAAAAGGATTTTTTGACGAACGATGAATGCGGCTTTCTTTAACGTTATTTAAATGCAACTTGTGGAGGGACCATAGAAATGGAAACGATCAATACGGGAAAACGATGAATGCGGGAACGATAGATCGAGGCTCCACTGTAATAGTTCACACTCTCCCTAAATTTTCAATCGTTAATAAAATACTTTTTATTCACCCACTCAAATTCAGATACATTTTTTTAAACATGTAGTGGATGACATTTGATGTTAGTACAGTTTTTTCAAATTTCAATTCATTCATTAAATTTAATTAATTAATTTTAGATCCTGTTACTTGGGATTAAAATTGAATGAAAACAATAAACTAAACAAACGAACTGGATGAATGGAATCGACCTTTGCTTCACAAACGGTCCTGCATTAATTATAATTGATTAAAGGTGTTATTCGAAAAAATCATGTGATTTTGGTACATAATTACAAATAAACTATTTATGCCAGGCACTTCAAAATTTTGAAACTGTCTCTTTACAAGCTGTATTATATACTGCGAAGACAGGCCAATCTGTATCAGTTTTAATATTTTTAGAAAAAATTCTTAAAAATCGGAAATTTTCGCAAAGCGTGTCACTCTTCGAAAAATCTTGCAGCTCAAATCCATGTTTATGAATTTTTTCTGAAAATTTCACAAAAGCCACAGCGTTTTCGCTTATCGTAGTGTGTAAAACAGCTTATGAAGAACCATCTGGAATTTTTGAGACCATGTGTATTAGTTATTCAATTTGTGTACTAAGACTAAAAGAGTTCTTTTTTCGAAGAACAGCTTAAATTAATAAAAGTAACTAAGATAAAATGTTTCTTTGTTGACCTAAGTAGGAATTGACTTAATTTTTTTTTATATATAATACTTGTTTATTATTTGTACAATACATGTCCTTTCTAAACCTCCCATGATTAACCTCAGGGGCTGCAGCTCCGGTCGCCATCCCCTAAATCCGGCCCTGCTAAAATTCGAGATATAGAAGTTTTGAAGGAAGTGTTTTTCGAGATGAACATGGAAAAATACATTGAATTTTGATTGTAAATGTAGGGAATTTTAGAAATTTCGAGATATACAGTTTTTCTAGATATAAAGGTTCGAGATAGACAGGTTTAGAAGCGAAAAGTGTAGTGGTTTAAGTGAAGAAGTAATAATTCTTTTCGAATTCTTTCTTCTTTTTTTTAACATCACTGGTTTGTTTATAAAGCAGTCCAGAGCCGATCGCTTTTTATAAGGAACATCCTTAAATCTCAAAAAAATGTTGGCCACGCGGGATTTGCAGCTCTTGTTAACCATAGAAGGCTCATACAAAGTAAATTAGACTTCAACAGTCACTGAAAGGCGATTTTAATTGCTAAAGGTACATATACAGTCAACTCCGGCTATAGTGAACCTCTGGGAACCGGCAAATTTCGTTCAGTGGTGGCCCGTGGTCAAAACTGTTAGTGCAGCCGGAAGCATATGAGCCTCGCCCCCCCCCCCCTCTTCCCGACAGGAATGGAAAATCTTTGTTCTTGAATTCGAAAGCTGGCGGATTAAGCCCTCACCGAGGAAAAAAAAAGAAATTACATAAAAAATGTAAGAGATCCTATTTTACTGTTCCATAAAATGGAAATAAATTTAAACCAGCCGCTCTTATCCTCAAAATTGCATTCATCCGTGTCCGATTCGAAGTTTCCTTAGAATTTTCTTTTGTAACGATAACTTGAGAAGAAAAGAAAAAAAAAAAAGGGAAACGTACTTATTTTTTATAAGTCAAATCAATCCTCCTTTCTTTTAAACTTGCGAATCGGTCAGTGATGCCCCCATAAAAAGGCGTTGTTTTAATTCAGATATCCATAATTTTAAAAGCTCTTTAAAATTTCCTATGTTTAAAGAATTTTTTCGCTCGCCATGTCCTCTAAATGACAGTTCTTGCTTACTTAAAAACAATACTGCTTTGATGGGTAATTGTCCATTCATAAGCGTCTATTCAGGCTTACCTTCTTGATAAATTCAGCAATATAAAGTCGACAGTTTGCCGAACAAATATTCTCCTTACTCCCTCCCTCACTTTTCGAGCCAATCAGTGAGTCGAATTCACAAGTGCTGCCGACCTTTTAAAATCTTGAATGAGCTGAGTCTTAGCTGCGTACCCCCATTATAGCCTATGCCGGAGGAAATGCTTACGTAACCGTTGTCATGGCAACAGTGCTGCCAATTTTCTTATCAGCTCTCTGGGCTGAACCAAAGATTTTCCCAATTGAATTGCGGGAAGATTAAAGTGCTTTTTTTCTAAATGAGCGATCTGGCCACAATACGGTTTTTTTGCTTGGTTTTTTTTTTTTTTTTGGAGATTTTTTTAATTTACCATAGGAATTCCATAATTCTATCTGAATTTAGGAAAATTAGTAGAATAAATTATTTTAAAGTATGTGCTGATGATTTCAAGTGCAGCCCGTCTGTACTTGCTGTATACCACGAGCCGCCACTGATTTCGTTCACTGTATCCACTAAAACCGATGTTTCCCCATGCTGAGCAATTAAACTTAATACAAAGCTACAAAATACTATTTTATTCGAATACTGAATGTTTATTAAGTAAATCAAACATAATTGATCTCACTTATGTTTCTGTAGAACTATTTATTAAGTAAAGCAAACACAATTAATCATATTTATGGAAATCACGTACATTCCATTCAATTGGTAGAAGGTGCTGTGGCTTTTAACCTGCGATATTGCATTGGTAATGGAAAATGAAATCGTCCAAGGTTAACAACGGAATTTACGTTTTTGGTTCACTTTCAAAAGTAACCTGCTTTTGTTAACGAATGCTTTTAAAGATTAAAATGCATTACAGCAATGAAAAAAATTGTGAGCCCCCCCCCCCCCGCCTCCCTTTGCTTAACAATGCGTATGTGTCTTGTTACTTTCCGAACATGTACCATGTAAGGAAAGTATTGTAATCACGAAAAAATTCGACTTCGAGATTTTGGTGTATTGACACGTTTTGGGGTTTTCTGAATTCATTTATGCTGTTTCTACGCAATGTATGTATGTATGTATGTGTGTATGTGAGTGAACAAGGTAGCTCCTAAACGGGACATTCGATTGAGCTCAAATTGGGTATATATGTCATAGACCACCATCGCAAGACCGGTATTGATTTTGGTGTGTATAGGACTTATAGTTTTTCTACAGGGCTATTACAAAGATTTCTTTTACATTATGGCCTATGGGGGCAATTCTTGAAAGTGCGCTACCGCTTAAACGGTACATTCGAATGAGCTCAAATTGGGTATACATGTTATAAACCACCATCGTAAGACCGATATTGATTTTGGTGAGTATAGAACTTATAGTTTTTCTACAGGGCTACGACAAAGATTTCTTTTACATTATGGCCTATGGGGAGAAAGTCTTGAAAGTGCGCAAGCGTTTAAACTGTGCATTCGATTGAGCTTCATTTTGGTATATATGTTTGAATTATTCGTCGATTAAAATTTATTTAAATGCTTGGTAATGATCTTAATCTTAAGTATTCGGAAAGTCGAGTAGAGACACTCCAGATTGTTTTAATATTAAAATACAAATGGATTTCGCCGGGACCATTCAGAAAACGTATAAATGATAAAAACGCATAAATGATAAAAACGTATAAACGGTGCTTCACCGTGTATTTCACTATACCCACGAAGGTAGGTTCAGTTTATTCTCCCTGTCCTCCCCCTCACCGACTTATTTTTATTTTGGATATCTTTTTTTTATTTTTATACCCTTCCCAGTGTGTCGGCTCTGTTTGCTCTATTTTACTCCCATTTGTCATCTTGAATCGGTCGGTGAACCTCTGGGAAAACTGAAAGTTTGCTTTCAGAAATAAATACACCGAGAGAGAAGGCGTTCTCAGATCCCGTGGGTTGGTTGGTTTGATACACGGCTAAAAAAAAAAGTGTGGGTTGTTGCAGTGTACCCCCCTCACCAATTTGTTTTTTTACGCCCACTGCAAGAGGCGCCCTCGGTTCTAGGATTTTTTTTTTTTTTTTTTTTTTTTTAACCCCGCTTTCTAGATAATAGACTCCCTTTTAGGAGCTGCTTGTTGTTGCTACTTTACTCTGGAAAAGGGCTCGAAATGATTACATCATGAGACAAGGCAGCAGTAGGGACTGACAGGAGACGAAAAAAAAAAAAAGATCTGTCTCGTTTCGCAAAGTAGGTGCAAAGTTTTGACTCGCCTCGAAAAATTCCTACATACTACTAATAAAATCGTCTGCCTCGTCTCGCAAAACAGCTGCAAAGCATTAACTCGCCTCGAAAAATCCTCATACAGTATTAATAAAATCGTCTGCCTCGTCTCGCAAGACAGCTGCAAAGCTTTGACTCGCCTCGAAAAATCCCTATAAAATCGTCTGTCTCGTCTCGCAAGACAGCTGTGAAGCTTTGACTCGCCTCGAAAAATCCTCATACAGTAATAATAAAATCGTCTGCCTCGTCTCGCAAGACAGCTGCAAAGCTTTGACTCGCCTCGAAAAATCCCTATAAAATCGTCTGTCTCGTCTCGCAAAACAGTTGCGAAGCTTTGACTCGCCTCGAAAAATCCTTATACAGTAATAATAAATTCGTCTGCCTCGTCTCGCAAAACAGCTGCAAAGCTTTGACTAGCCTCGAAAAATCTTTATATTATAATAATGAAAACGCATGCCTCGTCTCGCAAAACAGCTGCAAAGTTTTGACTTGTCTCGGAAAATCCCCCTATATAGTAATAATAAAATCGTCTGCCTCGTCTCTCAAAACAGCTGCAAAGCTTTGACTTGCCTCGAAAAATTCCTAGATATTGAGAAAATGTAGCCGTTGGAATCGATCAATATAACTACCAGCAACATAATGGTCGATCGAGTTGCCAAACACGCGCCACAGTGTTAAAAAAATCATCTTTGACACAGCAGGCTGTGCAGCTGCAATCAAATTTAAGCTTTTGTTCTAAATAAATTCGTAAATTCATCGATTGCTTCTTTGATGATCAAAGGCGGACAAAAAGAAATTGCATTTTCAGCTTCTGCTTTTGATTTATTTTAAGAAACATCAAAGCGCAAATGAAACGAAAAATAAAGCTTGCTGGAGTACGGTGAAGGCAAGGCGTGTTGTGAGTGATCGAACTCCTCAGGTATGGTTTGCAAAGTTTCGTAAAGGAGATTTCCCTTCGGTCGGTGTATTGCGTTCTGTACACCCATTGAAGCTGACAGCGACAGAATCAAAAGGTTAATTGAGAATTGTAAGGCTGTATTACACGCGATATATATCAATGGCACTCGGAAACAGTTAAGGCTGTTCTTCGAAAAAAAAGAACTATGTTTTTAGTCTTGGTACACAAATTGAAATAAACTAATAGCACCATGGTCTCCAAAAAATACCAGATGGTTCTTTATAAGCTGTTTTACACACTACGATAAGCGAAAAAGCTGTGGCTTTTGTGAAATTTTCAGAAAAAATTCTTAAACATGGATTTGAGCTGCAAGATTTTTCGAAGAGTGACACGCTTTGCGAAAATTTCCGATTTGTAAGATTTTTTTCTAAAAGTTTTGAAACTGATACAGATTGACCTGTCTTCGCAGTACGTAATACAGCTTATAAAGAGACAGTTTCAAAATTTTGAAGTGCCTGGCATAATTAGTTTATTTGTAATTATGTACCAAAATCATATGATTTTTTCGAATAACACCGTTAAGTTGCTATCACACGACAGCTCTATGCACTGCAAAATGCATGTACTGCACTTTCGCGCTGCATTTTGCCCGTCAAAAGCAATATATAGGGGTTGTTTTGCAGTACGAAAATACCACCTAGACAAAAGGCGCAGAGTTGCAAACTTGGCGAAGTTATCGCTCTTTCTGTGACAAATACCGACTATTACTGGCTATTTTTGCGACGAAGCAAAATTAGATTCGTGATTTCCGCACGTGGGGATTTTATATATGCGTGTCTGCATTCTCAAGTAAAAGAATGAACGATTTGGAGCAACAAAGACTTTGTCTTTCCATAACTGCAACATAACCTTCCATAACTGCGGCAACTGCTTTCATTAATAAAATCGGCTTCGATTTCTGTCGTCCACATTACCGACGCGAAGGCAGCCATCTTGAATTAAGGCATGGATATTTCTTGGGCTCTGATTGGCTGATTTCGCATTGCATGCCTTACTTTTACAAACAGTGCTGAAAAAAGTCAGGCTTCAAGAAAAACGCCATCACACGAAGTTTTTGTCCGACTGAAGGGCAAAATTGCAATGCGAAAGTGTAGTGCATTGCATTTGCAGTGTGTAGAGCTTTCGTGTGATAGCACCTTTACCCTCTTGATTAACCGGTAGCTGGTTTATCCGTTTAGTAATCTCTCTGGGAAATACGTGTCATATTAAAATAATAAAATACTTTGTAAAATAATACCATAAAATTTACTTCAATGGCTAGACAGCTGTTTCGAGCTGAAGAAGGGCAAACAAGTTTTTTCTCGAAACAGCTGTCTGACCGTTGAAGTAAACTTGGTGTTATATTAGTTAGTTTATTATTTTAAGTTTTAAACACCAGTTATTTTGAGTGGTTTTATTACGTGTCATATTGTCTGCCGACCACTGCCGGATGTAAACAAAAAGGGTTATCACGAGTGCGTTTTCCACAAAAATCATTAGGGTCCCCTTACGTTTAATAACGTAACCCCAGTCTAGTAACATAACCCATCCCTAGGGTACCCGAACGTGTAATCGGGCAGTTCTGTCTCTAAGTACAGACTAAAAATAAGGTTTCGAATCATCATTCTACTGACCCACATATTGTTTGAAGAATGAGCTTTCACAATCTCCAAAGCACTCCTCGAAATGGTAATAGCCCTATAAAACTATAGAGGAATTTTTATCGCTTTGAACAATGCCACTGTTGTCCTCCAGCAGCACTATAATTTAATTGTGCTTTGTAAGTATCCATCGCTGGAAACTGTGTGAATCTTCATCCGGCGCTGCACTGGAGCACCGATAAGACACTGATAACGTAGGATGATGTATAGTGATGGGCATGAATGAATAAAACTATTCGAATCAGTCGATTATTTAGTGCATCCGAGATATCGATTTGGGAAAAATCCATACCAACGCTCAGCACTTAGCATTCGAATAGCTATAGCACATGGAATTAGAAATCTCGAATAGAAATAGCGAATACCATTCGAATAGTGAAAATCGTGAATACAATTCGAACAGTGAAATCACGAATACTATTGGACAAGTGCAATCAAGAATACTATTGGAAATGTCAAATCAAGAATACTATTGGAAAAAATACTATTGGAAATGTCAAATCAAGAATACTATTGGAAAAGTGAAATCACGAATACTATTGGAAAAGTGAAATCACGAATACTATCCGAAAAGGGAAATCGGGAATACTATTGGAAAAGTGCAATCAAGAATACCACTGGAAATGTGAAATCACGAATACCACTGGAAATGTGAAATCACGAATACCACTGGAAATGTGAAATCACGAATACTATATTGCAAAAGTGAAATCACGAATACTATTTGAAAAGGGGAATCACGAATACTATTCGAAAAGGGAAATCGGGAATACTATTCGAAAAGGGAAATCGGGAATACAATTCGAACAGTGAAATCACGAATACTATTCAAAAATTGAAATGGGGAACACAGTTCGAATAGTGAAATCCCGAAAACTATTCGAATAGTAAAGTCGCGAATACTATTCGAATAGTGAAAATCGCGAATACTATTAGAACAGTGAAAATCGCGAATACTATTAGAACAGTGAAAATCGCGAATACTATTAGAACAGTGAAAATCGCGAATACTATTAGAACAGTGAAATTGCGGATACTATTGCAATACCGAAAACGGGAAATATTCACTATTCGACAAGAATACCATTCGACTATTGATTCTACTATTGATTCGACTATTGATTCCGAATAGTAGTGATTGATTATAGAAATCATTTGAAGTACGTTAAGAAAAGACTTAAAGTGACATTCCTGTCGTAAATTTTTAAAAAACGGCATTTTATAAATTTGTATACAGCTCCCCATACAAAAAAAGATCACTAAAATGTGCCCCATACTTTAATGAGGTGGTATTCAAAATTTAAGAATTGTGTCCTAAAAAGTGTCAAAGATATGAAGATTCACATACGCTGACTTAACCACTTTTCAATGGCTCCAGAAAAGAAAAATCACTTGTTGGATGATCGCGTTTTATGGGTCGCACAGAAATTACGAAAGAAAATAATTTTCGAACCTTCGCATCAGTGGCGGCTCGTGGGATACAGCAAGTACAGCCGGGCTGCACTTGAAATTATCAGCACATACTTTAAAATAATTTATTCTACTAATTTTCTTATTCAGATTAGAAATGTGGAATTCCTACGGTAAATTAAAAAAATCTCCGAAAAAAACAAAAACAACAACAACAAAAAAAAAAAAACATTGTGGCCGGATCGCTCATTCAGAAAAAAAGCACTTTAATCTTCCCGCAATTCAATTGGGAAAATCTTTGGTTCGGCCCAGAGCGCTGAAAAGAAAATTGGCAGCACCGTTGCCATGACAACGATTACGTAAGCAGTCCCTCCGGCATAGGCTATAATGGAGGTACGCAGCTAAGACTCAGCTCATGACAGATTTCCAAACGTCGGCAGTACCTGTGAATTCGACTCACTGATAGGCTCGAGAAGTGAGGGAGGGGGTAAGGAGAATATATGTTCGGAAAACTCTCGACCAGTGTTGCCACACGTGGTATTTTTAATACTACGGTAGTATTTTTTCACGTAAAATTAGGGATGTAGTACTTATTGTGGCATTTTATAAAATGTAGTATATTTCCGGTATTTTTTAAATGATGCATGAAAGAAATATTTTTTTTTTTTTTTTAAAGGGGAAAAGTTCGTTAGCGGGAGCAGCTTTCATTGGTCAAAAACGAGCTTTTATTGGTTGCGCTTCGTTCTATCGTTCACTTCAAAAACGAGCTTTTATTGGTTGAGTCTAGTGCCGGTCACGTGGTTGAAACTGCTCTATTCAAAATAAGAAATTAAATGAAAAATACACTTACCTTGAAACTTCAAATCACCATAAAAGTATACAACATAAGATTTAAAAAAAAAAAAAAAAAAACTTGGCTGTGGGTACATACGTTTATATTCAAAATATTCTCCAAAATGTTAGTTAAAGTGCGACAAAAACATCATTAAAAAAGAATTAAACCTTTAAAAAACTAAATCCAAAATTCTCAAATTCCTTCAAATTAAAAAAGAAAAATTTACACACCACTCCCCTTCTCATAAAATTTAAAAATTATCATCCTTTTCCCATTCTTTCATATCCTCAATTTCACTATCTGATGTTTGATTATTGTAATTAGGCATAATTTTTTTGTAAACATTCTAATTATTCTGTACAACGTGCAACTAGTAAATAGTATTAAAAGTACAACGGTTGCTAATTTGGAGAAAGTAAAGTTGCAAATATATTACATGCCGCCACTTCTTGAAAGTGACGCAACAATACTTAAATTATGTTATTTACCCTTCGACAACGGGGATAAATCAAGATTTTTAACATAGTATTTTTTGTAGTATTTTAAATTTCTTTTCGTAGTATTAAGTAGTATTTTTTATAAATGGCTGTAGTATTTTTCGATTTTAAAATATGGCAACACTGCTCTCGACTTTATATTGCTGAATTTAACAAGAAGGTAAGCCTGAATAGATGCTTATGAATGGACAATGACCCATCAAAGCAGTATTGTTTTTAAGTAAGCAATAACTGGCATTTAGAGGACATGGCGAGCGAGAAAATTCTTTAAACATAGGAAATTTTAAAGAGCTTTTAAATTATTGATATCTGAATTAAAACAACGCCTTTTTATGAGGGCATCACTGACCGATTCGCAAGTTTAAAAGAAAGGAGGATTGATTTGACTTATAAAAAATAAGTAAGTTTTCTTTTCTTCTGAAGTTATCGTTACAATAGAAGATTCTAAGGAAACTTCGAATCAGACACGGATTAAATGCAATTTTGAGGATAAGAGCGGCTGGTTCAAATTTATGTCCATTTTATGGAAGTAAAATAGGATCTCTTACATTGTTTATGTAATTTCTTTTTTTTTCCTCGGTGAGGGCTTAATCCGCCAGCTTTCGAATTCAGTAACAAAGATTTTTCATTCCTGTCCGGAGGAGGGGGGCAGGGCTCATATGCTTCCGGCTGCACTAACAGTTTTGACCACGGGTCGCCACTGCTTCGCATTCAAATTCATGTATAGCTCCTGGCCATCTTTGTTTAAAGATATGATTAATTTTATGAATGAAAGTTAGAAATTTTTGTACATGACCTCAGTAATCGTATAAAGCATATTTTACCAACTGGAATTCTTTTTATAAGGGCGGTCATATACAGATTTAAAATGTTTCACTTTTTGAAAATTAAAGAAAGGATTTTTTTTAAACGCAGCTTATTTTTCCAGTTGACATTGTCCACTTAGCTGGATAAAGACTTAAAGTGTGTTACAATCTTTTGGCGGACACCCTGTACATTCTTTTAGAAATTCCCGTACTTATAATATTGTTGCAGAATACTCTGCTAATTCCTGGGTACGTCTTTCTAAAGTCCAGTTGGTGTAGAAAGTTCTAGTAAAGAGTCCACTTGTCACGATGGAAAAAGAACTTTATTGCCTCTAGAACTTCGTCGAAGAAACAGCTGTACAAAATTGGCAACCACAATCAGACAGCAATGCGCTCTTAACAGTCCGCTTTGTACAGAAGCTTTCACAAATGCTGTATTTCTCACGCAAAATAAAACACATCCACAGGCAAAAATTCAGTGAAAATACACGAGGGATATCACTAACAGTCCCCCAAGACTCAGCAATGTTGAAACTTACAGACAGCACTTAAAAAGAAGGCTTCATTAGCAAGCGAAAACACCGCTTCTATAGCGTCAATACAAAGCCTTAAGCTTTCACGGACATCTGCTCTTGAAGTAGAAACAAGACTGAGAGAGAACTAGGCAATCAGCTGTCCTTTTATAGGTTACGATGAACACCGTAGAAGGTTCTCGAGCCATCCGTGGAATGTACTAGAACAAACTCGATTATGATTGCGTAAAAGAAGAGTAATACTTAGGCTATTATGCATGTTTATGCAGAAAAACTAACTTAACCCATTAACTTCCAGCGTCCTATATTTAGGACAGTCGTAAAAATCGTTAGTTGCAAAAATAAATTAACTTTTGTTTATTTCCTATTTCAATTTCTCGAATAATAAATCTGATTTTCACAAAATACTCAGTGATAACAAAATAAAATAGGAATCTTTCACTATTTTATTTATATTTTTAGAAAAAGAAATACATTCTTCATACCCGACAAATGTCAGAAATTTCTTTATTACTTCTCGCATCAACATAAATTGGAGAATGCGATGAAAAAAAAGTCGGGCGCTAATGGGTTAGCAAGCCCCATTGGGAAAATCGCGCTAAATAACCAAAATGTCGCCAAACTTCGCGACTTTTGGCGAAATATCGCCAAATTAGGCCCCAAAAATAAACCCCAAAAGTGAAGTTACCGAAAGCCTAGGACCCATATTTCGCGAGATTCCTAGAAATTGCTATAGAAATCAATGAGGGGGGAAACCCAAAACTCCGTATCTCCGGTTCTAGTTGACCGATTTTGATACAACAAAAATCAAATTTTAACTACTTGACGCGTAGAATACGAATTTTAAACCCCAGAACTATTAAACTATTTTAAACCCCAGAACAGCGGGTTGCTCCGAAAATTCCTAACAATATGAAACAAATCGAACCAGAATAGCACATGAAAGTATTTTTACAATTCGAATTCAGAGAAACGTTTGCATCCTGACACCCGGAAGTAAATCTGATTATTCATTGAATGCCATTATCGGCGTCTGCAGATGCTAAATCTCAGGAAAAGAATTACTACAAAGCACTCAACGCGAGGCCGACAAGACGAAATAATAAGTGCAGTAATGTTCTGCGGACGAGAGTATTTAATTGTGTCTCGTAACTTTCTAATCCAGGAGTTATTCTGAGAATTAAATAATGTACGGTTGTTGCGCGGATGTTAAAAGATTGAATTTTTTCGGCTTCTGTGAACGGAGGGTCAAGGTTCAAAGTGCTTTCATAATCCTCTTTTATCGGAAATGGAAGTTGTAAGAGGGTTTTTTTAATTTATTTGTTCCAACGCGTATAATTCCCAAACTAAAATCCGTAACTCTCTCCCATTCTTCAGAAGACAGAAAAAATCTCTTAACCCTTTGAGGCGCAACCCTTTCCCAATGCTGAAAAAAGGGCATCCGTTGCCATCGCTGGACTTAACTACCAGTAAGATGGCGGACGGCACAGCCAGCTGTCGTCAAAAAAAGGGTCTCTAGATCTGTGGCACGCGATGAACGTTTCGATCGTCCGCCCTCTTGCCGGTAGTTAAGTCGAGCGATGCCAACGGATGCCCTTTTTTCAGCATTGGACAATTTATCCAGCTGTTCTCGCATTTTTCAGCAGATTTCAGTGCTGTTAAAAATAATCGTGACCTTTTTTTTTTTTTTTTTTTTTTTTTTTTTTTTTTTTTTACGGGAAATGGCGTTGTTCAAAAGTAAAGGATTCTCGTGGAGCTGTGTCACCCGCAACTATTTTTATAGAAATCAAATCTATTCTTCGTGACTGGCAACAGTCTAAACTTCAGAGTTGGGTGTTCTCAGAGCGGGAACACTGCGCGCTGAAGGGTTAAAAGGACATACAGCGGAACTTCTAGAGAGCGAGTACCCTACGTTCCGTGAAAAACCGGTCATTAAGGGAGGGGGGTCGCTCAAAGAAGTATACACATTTGATCATAAAGCAATTATTCATACTAATACAGAAGTAGATATAATTTTGAAATTTAAACTTTGGTAAAATATTTAGAGACTAGCCTCCAAGGCGGCCAGCTTCGCCGCCCCATACTTTACTGTTTGTTCTTTATGCTCAGTGCAATGTTGACTGAATTTCTGGACCCATTTCAATGGAAATCATGTTTATTTGCTTTAACAGTATTTGTCATTCAATTTATTTAGGTTAGGGCTGCTACACATATTGGGTGCCATCGTAAAAGCCGATGCTGAAACCACAAATGGCTAAAATGTGCTTTAGCCCAATGCACAGTGACATTTTTTAGATCGGCGATGAATGTTCCAAGTACTATTGCAAGTTCGATATTTTGAAGCTGTAAAAAAATCCGAAAGATCTTGCATGTTTGTGTATCCATTATTGTTATTTTGTATTCTTAGCTATTGGGTGACATAATCTTGTTCCATTGGACGTCATTGAACTGTTCATTTGGGATTTTTGCGCATGCGTTATTGAATGCTTATGTCTGGCTGTTGCCGCTCGCAGCGTGGCAATATCGTCGATTTTTGTACCGCATACGTTAAGGCCTTATTACACGGGCAAAATTTAGAGCAACTTCGGTTGCAGCAACCAGTTGCTGCAATTCATTCCCGCCGCAGGTCAGTGAGCCCAGATGAGAACGCAGGGTTGCCATAGTAAACAAACTCTGCTACTGCTGTGTTCACAAACGCCTGAGATTCGCCGTATTGGCGATAGCTAGAGCATGTAATTATAACTAAGACACGAGATATAAACAACTAACGACATGCCATCTTCGGATCGGATTGTTATTTTTATTTTCGTCAATCCAATCAATTTCCACGTCGATATTCCATTTCACGGACATTTGTTTTCGCACTCTGATCCCTTTCACTACGAGCGACATGGCTGGCGCCGACTCTTCCGCCATCTTGTGCCTTGACGTAGAAATGGGGAGCACTACGATTGGCTGAAATTCCAGCAACCTGCCATATTTTCGCCTCTGTTGTTGGAGTTGAAAAAGTTCGAGTTGACTGTTCCCCTGCAACCGAGAGAAATTTCCTAGAAAAAAGGTTCCTGCAACTGGTTGCAGAAACCAAATCGCACGAAAATTCCTTCTTGTAATAAGGCCTTTAGCGTATTATATAAGCAGATTTCAGAATGTGTCATTCCTTTTTCTCTCTCGCAGAGCATTTCTCTGTCTACTCTTTTTTCCTCCCCCGCAGACAAACGTAACCACCAACCTCCTCTCCGAATTTTCTTTTTTGTGGGACTCGGACGCATCACTGCGATGCTCCAACAGTAAAATCAATCGTCTCTTAGACATGTCGCTCCTGTAACCTGCAGATGGGTACGTGATGTGTACGCGTACTTCCACCTGCTGTAATTTTTGTTCACTTTATTTCTGGAAAAATTGCAGAAATTTTTCTGACAAAGCAACCGAGTCCGGTCGCTTATAGAGGGTTGCGTGGTCTGCTTCTGGAGGATCCTTTAACATTGAGTAGATAGGCTAAAAAAATCGGCGCCATTATGTGTCAATGAGTAGGAGTCGCTTGGAATAGAAGTGGACGCTCATAGAAGTTTTACTTACATTGATTGCAAAGGCGCAGAATAGCATCCAATGCAGAGCACATCGCATTGGCTACCACTCAAGAAAAAATAAATCTATTACTAATAAATTTGTGAAAATTAAAATTAGAACGATAAAACTGTACATTTTTTTGTTAATGTTCTAAAAAATAATACAGTCTACACAATTTTCATTGCATAGTACAGTTTGCTAAAGTGACCAGACGTCCTGCTTTTGGCGGGACAGTCCTGTGTTTTAATTATATGTACTGCTGTCCCCACAGAACCCTAAAATGTCCCGTTTTTCCATTCCTGTCTCACCAAAGTCCTGCTTTATGAAAAATAAAAAAATAAATTGGGAATAAATTACCATGAAAAAAAAGATTGTGTTGCTTACAAATTTTTTTGTTACTGTCATTTAACACCAGTTTTTTAATTGATGAAAAGATTGTTTTATAATACTACTAGCTGAAGTACCCGTTCTTCGCACGGGAATGAATGGACTTTTTGATATTACGATTTGTGGTGATTACTATTCATTGTAATAAACAGATATAGCAAAGTGAATATCGCGTTATATTGTGTCCAATAATCATGCATTCCGAATTGCAAGGCAATCGTTTGTACTGTGCAGAAGGCCATGCGGCGTAGCGCAATCTAGTGGCGAGTTTTAGCAAAATGGATACGTCGAAAATATTTTTCGCATTCAGATATCGATGTATACGAATTTTCATGACTATCGGCTGGACAGTTCTGAAGTTCATGTGTTGACGCGACATCTAGTGGCAAGTTATAGGAAAATGGATAGCGCCAAACTCTTCCCCGTGTTCAAATATCTATGTATACCTATTTTCATAGCGATTATTTGCACAGTCAAGAAGTGATACACTGCATTGCCATCTAGTGGTTCAATAAAGTAATGATTTGCTACAGCGCCGTCAAGTGGCGAGTTATAGCAAAATGGATAACGCCAAAATATTCTCATTGTTCAAATAGCTATGTATACTGATTTTCATAGCGACCGTGTTCAACTATCTATGCATACCAATTTTCATAACGATCATTTGCACAGTCAAGAAGTGATACACTGCAGGGCCATCTAGTAGTTAATTAAAGTAATGATTTGCTACAGCGCCGTCAAGTGGCGAGTTATAGCAAAATGGATAACGCCAAAATATTCTCATTGTTCAAATAGCTATGTATACTGATTTTCATAGCGACCGTTTGAATGGTCAAGAATTTGTCCTGCTGCAGCGTCATCTAGTGGCGAGTTAAAATAATAATGCATTGCAGTGCCATCTAGTGGTGATTAACATTAAAAGGAACCAATTTGAATATATTCTTCGTGCTCAAATGTGTAAGTATAAAAAATTTTATGCCGATCGGTCGAACGGTATAGAAGTTGATGCTTTGCAGCGCCATTTAGCGGCAAGTTACAGCAAAATGGATAGTGAAAAATATTCTCCGTGTTCTAATATTCGCGTGTACCAAATTTCAACGAAATCGGTTGGACGATATTCGCATAGCAAACGGCTAAACGGAATAGAATTCAACGTTGTGCTGCGGCACCAAGTGGCAAGGTAAGGAATAGCATAAAAACCTTCTCCATCATAAAAGACTTAGGTGAACCAAATTTCATCGTGCAACGGTGCTCAACGGTGCTGGAGTTTTTCAACCTCAAACACATACCAACATTCATTTTTATCGGCACCAGTGTTATTATATATACCAGTCTCAAATAAAATCCAGTTTCAAATCTAAGCCTCGCCAAAGTGCCAACATACGCCATTTTGCAAGAGTTTTTTCAGGGAATCATTCGAAGCATTGAATTAGCAGCAATCAATATGGGAAATGGTTCGACCGCCAAAGAGTAGCACGCATTTATTTGAAAATTGGAATTCCTTAATACAGCCGATTTTTTTTTAAATTATCAACTATAATGTGTTTTATTCATCGTTACTCCGATGTACTAAATGAGAAGATTTTAATTTTCTGAAATTTGGCGGAATTCCTCCAATTTAAATCAATGTACTCAATTGGCGAGAATTCTGAAGTTAGATCGCTTGAAATCCCTTAATAACTGCATTATTTCTTCACGGATCATTAAAATTTAACGCTGTATTCTAATAAAACCTTTCCACTTGTTTTCAAAAATCTATTTCCTTAAGCTCTCAATAAATTGCGCAAAGCCGAAAACATGCCAACCGCTAGAACTCACTTACTCAAAATCCATATTTCAGCCATTTTATTTTTTCGCCAAACTAAAAAAATTTACACATTAGCCTCGGAAATCTTCAATTCTTATTGTTTTGCGTGTAAAGCATTACATTCCTGCTCTGATTTCCCATGCACACGATATTATAATTAAAAAAAAAATAACCTTGCGAATATAAACTAACAAAAAAAAAATCATTAGTACTTTGAGAATTTAAAACATTTTATTCGGCAAAATCGCCACACATGGCAACCACGATCCTTATTTCACACTTTTTTCACTACAGGGGTTACAATTACGGAAAGATTTTTGCGTGAAGAGCATAAAAAATCTCTTAAATTCCGGGAACAGGTGGACTTTCAAAGTTTTAAAATGGACTACAATTTATTCTATATTATTTTACATATCTGTGCTAAATTTCAGGCCGATAGGTCTATTTTTGTGGATTTGTATACGAACGACATTTTATTCGGCAAAATCGCCACACATGGCAACCACGATCCTTATTTCACACATTTTTCACTACAGGGGTTACAATTACGGAAAGATTTTTGCGTGAAGAGCATAAAAAATCTCTTAAATTCCGGGAACGGGTGGACTTTCAAAGTTTTAAAGTGGACTGTGATTTATTCTATATTATTTTACATATCCATTTACATAGTTAAATTTCAGGCCGATAGGTCCATTTTTGTGGATTTGTATACGAATCAAATCCACAAACAAACAAACAAACAAATAAACAAACAAACAGAATTTCATTTTTATTTATAAGATATACTATAATCAATGGATGGTGATTTTATAGTTAATGTTAGAAGGCAAAAATTAGCTATAAAATTGTTTAAAAACTAAGTTTATATAATAGGTCTATTTTATTTGCATATTTGCTATATTTTTTAAACTCATTTTTCTCATGAAAGTAGAAAATCAGATTATGTGTAGAAAAAAAAATTCATTTCTACTTTGGAAAAAAAATGATTTTTTTTTCCAAAGTAGAAAATCAGATTATGTGTAGAAAAAAAACTCTTTGGGGGGGGGGGGAAGATTGAGTTTTACCCCTCTCGACTCTGTCGTTTAGAAATGCCCTGATTTTCGGTTCAGAAAAAAAGGATCACTGTAACAATTTGCAGATATATTTTAAGACTGTTCTTCGAAAAAAAAAACTCTGTTTTTAGTCTTGGTACACAAATTGAAATAAACTAATAGCACCATGGTCTCCAAAAAATTCCAGAGGGTTCTTCATAAGCTGTTTTACACACTACGATAAGCGAAAACGCTGTGGCTTTTGTGAAATTTTCAGAAAAAATTCTTAAACATGGATTTGAGCTGCAAGATTTTTCGAAGAGTGACACGCTTTGCGAAAATTTCCGATTTTTAAGAATTTTTTCTAAAAATATTGAAACTGATACAGATTGGCCTGTCTTCGCAGTATGTAATACAGCTTGTAAAGAGACAGTTTCAAAATTTTGAAGTGCCTGGCATAAATAGTTTATTTGTAATTATGTACCAAAATCACATGTTTTTTTCGAATAACACTGTTAAAGAAAGAACATTTAGGGTAGGGAATGCACTGTTTTGCGTTTCGCGAGATTTTGGGATTGAGACTTATTGATCCCGCGGGATTGGCATTTCATTTAGCTAAGAATTCATTTCAACAGAGAAAAATAGGAAAAAGTAGGATTTTACACACTATGAAGTGTAATAGTAATAATTAATGTCTTTTGATAACTAATACGATAACTTACAGAAATATGAAAATTATAGTTATGATATTCAGAATAATGTATTTAGTTCTTAGTTGCTAAAACAGAATGCAATAAAGGCAATGTAAGAGTCACTAGTCTTCCTAGTCTTTGTCTAACTTTAGTAAAATAGTTAAAACCTTAAAAAAAATAAAATTTAAAAGGAAAACCTTTTATAATTGATTCGTGATTGTTTGCTAAGAGATAAATTATCATGAAATATTTCTGTCCATTTAGAGATTGCAAAGTTCGAAAAATTTAGAATATTTGATCCAGATTCCCAATGGAGGATAATTAGAAAATAATTTTAAATTTTATTGATTCGTGTACTGTGAGATAAGATACGTACATATGCAACAATTTTTGGTGAATTGATGATCGGTAAGGTGGCGTAAAATTGTTATAAAAATAATTTCTCATAAATAATTCCATAGTTTCAATCCCTCGGGATTATGGTCCTAATCCCGCGGGACTAGTCCCGCAAACATTACTTTTCACTGAATAAATGAAATGTTCAAAAGTAAAGACAATTCCCGAATTTAGAGAATAAAATATGTAGCGCATTTACGTTTATTTTACTCGAAAAATTCCGTTATTTTACATTACTTTGCATTCCGCGATTTTAAATTGTCATAAAAATATTCACATTTTAAAAGTGCGCTGAAAATAGAGATAGGCACACTCTCTTCCATTTGTAAATTTCTTTTAATGGTTTCGAATAGTTGTGTGGTTTTGGCTGTGAAACGCCTTCATTTCTGGAATCAGTTTCACTTTCCTAGATTTCATTTTTGTCTATTACACTGTTCAGAATCTCTTCATCTTTAGGCTATGAAGCAGTCAAGACTTCTGCATCCAATTCTGAAAAATCGGTAAGGTCATCTGCTATTCTTCCATTAATTGGTCTGTCCAAAAAAGTAAGGTGCTAGTTCATTAAGGCGTAAGGTGCTTGCTCATTAGAAATGTTCTTCAAAACTGGCAAAAAATCTCAAATCTGAAAATTCCGTTATAAGGAGACAAGCTCTTCGTTATATGGAAGGTATTTTTAATATTATTTAAGTTTCCATTAAATATTTCGTTATAGGGAGAATTTTATTGTAGAGAGACTTCGTTATAGGGAGAATCTACTGTACTACGATATTTCGTATGTTTAGCATTTTTTATCGAGTTTTCGTAATTCCTACAGGTTTGTTGTTTGTAACAGTTAACATTACAGTTTGTAAAGAGACATTCGACAGTTTTTTTTTCTGAATCTCTAGAGCAATTGATTTTTTTATATATATATATATATATATATACATTTTAAGTTTTTCAAAAGTTGCTCGGTTTCCAAAAAGAACAGTAACTGTAACTTTAAATTTCCAAAGACGCTGCAACATTCCACATTTTCCCCCCCCCCTCCGAAGGCACCCCTGAAGAAAATTAATCAACGGGGCTGAAAAGAAGTCATTCTACCCGTCCACCATTTTGCAACAACTGGACTTGCGTCCCCCACCACCATCCATTTTCTTCCCTTTGGGTGCAATTCAACCAAAAAAACGTCTCCAAAAAGGCCAATCGTGACCAAAGAAAGAATAAACCTCCTCCTGCATTTTTCAAACTGGTATTTCTTCCCTTCCTGGAATACGATTGCCTCTATTTTCGATTCACGGCAAACTGGACACGGGACATCCCCCCCCCCTCCCCCCGTTTTTACCTGTATTTCTCAGAAATCCCGCAGTCTCCGTTTTTCAGGTAAGGCGCCTGCTCACTCCACTGGCATCCTTTTGCTCTCAGACTGGACAAAAGTGAAGACCGTTAAATTAAATTGCAACAGGAAGGGAAACTCCGAATTTTTTTCTCTTTGTCCCGTTTGTGGGACATGGGAAGTTTTGGCCTTAATATCCAATTCCCTGTGTGTATGTAAGGGATGAGTGCAGGCTCATTCTTTTTTAAACCCTTTGAGGCGCAACCCTTTCCCAATGCTGAAAAAAGGGCAGCCGTGGCCATCGCTCGACTTAACTACCAGCAAGATGGCTTACGATCGAATCGTGGCACAGACAGCCAGCTGTCGTCAAAAAAGGGTCTCTAGATCTGTGGCACGCGATGAACGTTCCGATCGTCCGCCAACTTTCTGGTAGTTAAGTCGAGCGATGGCAACGGCTACCCTTTTTTCCAGCATAGGGCTATCTATCCAGCTGTTCTCGCATTCTTCCATTTTTCAGCAGATGTCAGTGCTGCTAGAAATAATCGTGACCATTTTTTTTACGGGAAATGACGTGCTAAAAAGTAAAGGATTCTCGTGGAGCTATGTCATCTGCAACTATTTTTATAGAAATCAAATCTATTCTTCGTGACTGGCAACAGTCAAAACGTCAGAGTTAGGTGTTCCGAGAGCGGGAACACTGCGCGTTAAAGGGTTTAAAGCCCGAGCCCGAGGACTTTTAATTCGAATCCGCCCGTCCAAATTAAACATAAATAAAAGGGCATACTCTTAAAAAGGGGGGTAAGGGCCTTTATAAACCAAAATTTGCGCATTTTGACACACTTTTTTCGATTCATCATAAACAGAAGACTTCAACTTAAAAAAAAATTTTTTTTTTCGCAACTTCTAGAACACAATCATAGGTTTTAAAAATTAAACCTATTTTTGAAATTAAGTAAATATGTTTTTCTCAGGAACACAAAATATATATACAAACTTAGAAAAAAAATATTATTTGACTTACCTCCAGTTTCCGCAAGATAACTTTTTTAAAAATACACAGTAGAATCTAAACTGTCACGCAACATTAAATCTAGATAGTGCCTTTATGCTATAAATCTCAAATTGTAAAATTGTCTATTATTTTAATATTTTTTAAAAATAAAAATGTCATACAATTAAAAAACTATTAAAATTTTTATGGTTTGTCATGCTATAAAATAAAATATGTTGGTCCTATTATGAAAACTGAGGTTCAGAGAATAGAGATACATGCATGCAACAAAGATGCTAAATTTCATAACATTACATTCATAACTTTTTTTTTTTTTTTAAATCTTGCGGGTTAGTGTAGAAATCAGAAACGAAGAAAATCAAGTTTGTTTTCATGGCTTTTAAAGGGAAAGTCTAGGTAGGTTTATTTCGTTTATAATTCCTCTGAACGTAATTTCCGTTCGATATTGATGTGGTTTGTTTTAAAATGTTTCTAACATTTTTAATTATTTTTTAACCTACTTTTTAAAAATCGATTTTTTGAAGTGCAATTTCTAATTCTTTGTATTCAAGTTTATCGAATAATACTAATTAGTTCATTTATTCCAAAAATAACTTTTTAAAATCTGTTTACAAGGAATATGTTCAATAAAGAAGAAATTTCTGACGATCGTAAATTTCAGAGCCCGTCTCTAGTAGGGGTGCGAGGGCTCCCCCATCGAACCCAGGCTTAGCCAATTTCCTCTTGCGCCCATTTTTGTTCCCCTGGCATGGATCTTTGAATGCTTTCTAGGACACAAAACGGAATATTCACTGTTACGTTAGCAAGAGAGTGTAATTATACAGTGAAACTTCTGGAGGTTGGACACTTGCGCGGCAAAAGTGTCCCACTTTAAGAGGTGTCCGGCTTATAGATAGGTATATTTCAATATCGTGTCCACGTTCCCCAGTAAAGCGTCCACCTAAGGGAGTTGTCCAAGTTATGGAGGTGCCAAACTCGTGCGGTTTCACCATCTCACGTTGACGATTAATAAAGCACTTTTTCTTGCATTTATTAATAAATATAATTTAATTAATAAATTAATCAAAAATTGTTTATTAATAAAACACATAATTACTATTTATTTAAAAATTGCGAATATCTCTGCTTTAATAAAAAATAAAAAGATTAAGTTTGGAGCACATTACATAGGATCAATTATCGTCTCTGCAAATATTCTCTATTTTTGGATGATATTTTCAATAACTTTTCCGCATCAGTGTGCACCAAAAAATACCAAAAAAATCTGTAACCATCAAGGAAACGAAGATTTTTTAGAGATTAATCCACAACATAATCTGCAAAGTATGAAGTGAGGCTAAATTATCCTTTTTTTATATAATTACTCTTTATATAATTAAACTCTTTATATAATTAAACTCTTTATATAATTACTCTTTATATAATTAAACCTATCTTTGAAATTATTGAAAAACCTATAATTTTGAAAAACCTATAATTAAACCTTTATATAATTAAACCTATATTATATAATTAAACCTTTCCTATAACTTCCAAATTCGGATCCCGACTTCAACCACAAATCTCACTCTTCTCTCTGAAAGTTGAATTTTTGTTAACAAAAGGGATCCAGTCCCGTAGTGGTCCAGTCGGTTGAAGCTCTGTTCCCATCAGAACACCGAGAAGTGAAGCAGCGCAGATCTTGGGCGGGTTCCAACCTCTCTCTCGACTGGACTGCTTCTTTTAGCGCTACATATCCCCCTCCAATTATTTTTTTTAGCTAGCGTGGCTAACATTTAGCGTGACTAACATTTTTGTGCCCTGGAACTTTACAAATTTTGTGCACCTATACATTTTGCGTCTCCATATACTTACTCCTACCGTGTTTACTCGCGTAATAGTCGCACCCCGTTTTGAAGAAGAAAAAATCGTCAAAATATTTTCTTCGCATAAAGACGCAGTGGCATATTTGACCTTCATCTAGAAAATAGAAAATTATCAGCACTTTAGAGCGCTATGGTACTTATACCGTCAGTGAAAGCGATTTATTATGAATTATTATTTTATTAAATTTTTTTTTGTGTGAAACTTTTCACAACAGGTAAATTTAATGTCTTTAAAATATTACCACAAAAAGAAATTTAAAATGCCTTTATTTTGGGTGTAACTGACGAAAAGACTATTTAATATAAACAGCACATAATCTGGAAACATTTGGCAAGTTACTAATTTTATGATAAAGTATTTTTTATAGCAGTAATGCTTCAGCATTAGTGTACAATTATGTTTAATACATTTCCTTGGATAATTGCATTTAGACTTTAAGGGGACAAGGGACGTTAAAACTGAAAACTGTCATTTCTTAATTTTTAGTCTCCAATCATACGTAAAAATGTTTAGCACAAACGCTTACATTTACATTAATATTAAAAATAAAAAATTAAATATTATTTAAAAAAATATATTAATATCTTTGCGAAAAAAACGCGCATTCAATATTTTTTTCAAAATATCCCATGCGCATTCCAAATTAATAAAAAGCTGTTATTTTTTTACAGTGTACTTGCAATGCATATATGAACATAACTGTGCATTAAATTTTCAAATAAAAGTTAATTAATAGAGATATAGGAATTTAAATGTAACAATAGGGTGTAAATTTGAAAAAAAGCTACATCTCACATGAATTTATTTTTTCTATAAAGCTTACCCTTGTCACACATAAAAATGAATGCGCAGATATGTTCATATATATAATGCAAATGCATACTTAAAAAATTATAGCTTTTTATTAATTCTGAATGCGCATGGAATATTTTAAGTAAAAAAAAAAAAAGAAGGCGTATTTTTTCAAAAAAATATCAAGTTTTCATTTAAAAAAATATTTATTTTTTAATTTTTAGTTTCAATATAGATGCAAACTATTATGTTAAACAACTATGATTTTATGTTAAACAACTTTACATATAATTACAAGTAAAAATTCAAAATTTTGAATATTGAACGTCCCTTGTCCCCTTAACAATGAAAAATTGGCCCAAAAAGTGCGACTATTACGCGAGTAAACACGGTACATTTTTGACTTCTATTTGCATGTAGCGCACAGGGCACGAGCTCCAAGTACGGTAGTCAGGGCGTACACCAACTTTCGAATCTCGCTTACGAAACAGCAGTTAACTAACAATTAAACTCACCCAATTACGCAAACAAATTACCACATAAATAAACGACTTTCTCCCAATATACAATATCGGCCATTTTCAGAAGGCAGGCAACAGCGATGATATCATCAGCGGTGGCAGCTTTATCGTTCAATTCTAATTCTAAAACAGCCTGTTTAACATACAAAAGGTCTCGCGTTCGCGACAAATCCACCCGTTTAGAGCAAGCACACTGAGCATTTTAACCTACAAATCTTATCTCGAGATGCTTATCTTAAAAACTTAACAAGTAGCTCAACACTTTTTAACACACGTTTTTCCATTGTTTCAAAACCGTCGCCAAGGCACTAAGAGTGCGTTGACTAAATCCGAGCCGCCGCACAGAATGCATTTCGGTGCAGTAACCTTTGTTATCGGTTGGAACCGCTCACGAGAGGCTGGGCATAGCGGATTAAATTGCTCTCTGGCGATTTGGCGTGCAGTCGTTTCTCCCGCTGTTATACACTGCACGCTAGGGGTTGCCGACCGCACCGCAAGTTGATCCGCGAAAAACAGTAGAGTTAGAAATTCCATGTTCTTTTTCTAATATATTTTTATTTTATTTGTTGATTAATTGTTCTAAATATATATTTTAATGCATTTAAAATTGCAGTCTAAAATTACAAATCTAAAATTTTTATTCATATTTAAATGCATGCATTTAAATATGAATAAAAAATTTTAGATTTGAAGGTAATATGTTACGGAAATAAAAAAGAAACAGTGAACAGTTAAAAAGCAATCATCATTTGGCTTTTGTATGAATTTACATACGATTAGAGAAAACCCTTCTTTATTAAATGTTTAGTCCGGGGTTTTAGCAATTAATAGATATGGATTATAGATGCAGATAAACTCTTCGGGTTTAAACCTATATGTTCCCATGGATGCAGATTGAAGCGAGGACGAAAATTGCATTACTGATTCTTGTAGGATACTGAAAGATTAATATGGGCTAGCAATAATGTGTGTAACAACAAAGAATAATAACCGCTCGTCTTTGTAACGGTAAGAAAGTAAATGTTAAACTTTGTGTAAAGTTCATTTACATATAATCTATATTTATAAAATGCTAAATTCTTTTAATCAAGCACAAACTACTAATTCAATGAAAGAAAAAACTAATTCGTATTCAAGAACGATTTTTTAAGACTTTCTTTGGACCATTTTGTTTCAGTGAAAAATTAATAAGGTAAATAGCTAAAAACTTAAAATTAAATGAGAAAGCAAATTCTAGATAATTTTTTTACTGTTGTTTTAAACCGCAAAAGATTTCTTATTTGTTTTAAATACAACTTACTGTAATTCAGTCAAAACATTGTCTATGTATAAAGACAGGGAAAAAAAAAAAAAAAAAAAAATGAACGGTGAAATCTGGAAATTTCTTGTATTGTCAATGACATTTTGTCTTTTTTTTTTTTTTTTTCCAATGGCAAAGGCAAGAAAGAAGTAAAACATTAAGAAAAAATAAAAAGATAACAAGAAAACTGTAAATAACTGCGAGATAAAATTTCATGCTCAAACGTTGAATTTCCCAATTTTCCATTATTGTTATTGCATAAATAAATATGTACTTTTTAAAAACCCACCCCCCTCCCCCTCTAACACCTTACTTCTATTCCATAGCAGTGTATGTAAATATACTGCAACAGAAAAAGAATGTGGAAGCTCTACTGTTTTTCGCGGATCAACTTGCGGTGCGGGCGGCAACCCCTAGCGTGCAGTGTATAACAGCGGGAGAAACGACTCTTGCCAACGGAGTCTGACTGCACGCCAAATCGCCAGAGAGCAATTTAATCCGCTATGCCCAGCCTCTCGTGAACCGCTCTAGCAAAGTAAAGTTGATCCCCAGCAATTTGTTCATAAATAACGCTGCGGTAGGTTTCTAAATTTTTACTTTCCGAACATGTACCATGTAAGGAAAGTATTGTAATCATGAAAAAATTCGAATTCGAGATTTTGGTGTATTGACACGTTTTGAGGTCTTCTGAATTCATTTATGCTATTTTTACGAGCTGTATGTATGTATGTGTGTGTGTGTTTGTGAGTGAACACGATAGCTCCTAAACAGGGCATGCGATTGAGCTCAAATTGGGTATATATGTTATAAACCACCGTCGCAAGACCGGTATTGATTTTCATGTGTATAGGACTTATAGTTTTTCTACAGGGCAACGACAAAGATTTCTTTTACTTTATGGCCTACGGAGGAAAATTCTGGAAAGTGCGCTAGCGTTTAAACGGTACATTCGATCGAGCTTCAATTTGGTATATATGTTTGAATGATTCATCGATTAAAATTTATTTAAATGCTTGGTAATGATCTTAATCGTAAGTGTTCGGAAAGTCGAGTGGATTCACTCCAGATTTTTTATAAATGGTGTTGCAGTGAGCGGAATTATTACATGATCCTGAAAAACTGAGTAATAATAATAATAATAAATAGGGAGATAAACCGTTATAAAATACTTTTGTTACGGAGAACTCTAGAATACTCATTTCTAACATATATTAATAATTTTTTTTGAAAATATTTGTATAAAGATTAAAAAGAAATTGATGCATAAATTAAAATTAGGATGTACGTACGTATTCAAGAATACTAATTTATACGCTGGCACATTTTGGCTGCCTTCCTGCATGTGTGTATGTTGGCATTTTAGCAGCTGAGGAAGAGTGGACTTTTTGCACCACCCGAAACGTACATTACTTCCTAATTTTAATCTGTGTGTTTCCAATAGTCTTTTTTTAAAAAATTTCTATACATTAATTTTGTTTTGTTTAAAATAAATGGAAGTCTAAAATATTCTAGATATGAATAGCTATCCAAAGAGTAATAATGTATTAGAATTCTTTTTGGTATCCCGGAAAAAAAAATGATAGAGAGAGAGAGAGTGAGACTGTGCATTCTGTACAATAGGATGCATTCATTAATTTATTTTGTAGCTTTATTTGCTGTTACAAAATTAATGAATGAACGAGGACTATCAACCTAGGGCTGGGACACCTTGGGTGAAGGACTTTTTAAAGGGTTCTAACCAGGGGTCCTTTAACAAAAGAAAAGCGAAAATGAAGAAAAAAGGTTTAGCAAAATTCTAAAATTGCAATTTACACCTAAAAGTTATTTTTAAGCAGCCTAACAAGAATGAATACAATTTTAGGAAAAATATTTAAATTTATTTTTATTCGTAACATTTAGGCTGAGAATTCAGAATTTTTGTTTGCTTTTAAAGACTCGCTTCTGAAAAGCTTTGTCAAAATTAAAACTTTTCCTTTCTGGACCTTCAGTTTTTAATTCTAGCTAGCTTAATTCCTGGTTCTAACGCATATTCCCGTTAGTTTTATAATAACTAATGACTATTAATGGCAGTTAGGACGGATGGATAATGACTCATTGTTAGAAGCGCCGGTTTTCTCAAGTCTTTCACCAAAACAATGATTAACTTACAAAAAAAAAAAAAAAAAATTAAAATTCATTCCCACATTCTTTAACCAGATTTGAGAAAGAACAGGGGTCGATACAGGAATATTTTCAAGGTTCCCATTTTTGTGAAAATAGCATATTTTTGTGAATTTTCATGCCAAGTTTTAATAAAAGTTACTTTTTAAAAAACTATTTGATAAAACAAATTAAAATATATATTAAAATGCCAATGAAGGGCCATTTTAATCGATTGTGATTTTGTGAAAGGGCCTCAAAAACGGACCCAGCTTCCGTCTGCATCGACCCCTGGGAAAAAAAAAAAAAAACCACCACTTTTCGCTCTCTTTTACATAAAGTCCGCTTAACCCAGGTTTCAGTACAGCAAAGAACAAAATAATACACTCTACAAATAAACTCAAACGCATTACTTGCTAATAATGTAAAACTGGAAAAACATTCAAGAGACAATTTAACTATATAATAGCTTTTATTCTTCAGTCGTCATTTGGCAAAAATTTACAACACAACACTAAAAATACAAAATGAGCAATTTCGGGGGGGAAAATGTCATGACTTCATTTCAAATTCTATAATGCAGGTCGCTGTTATAAATAAAATCTCACAGGCATAAAAAGGAACTACATAAAAACCTTGTCGATAAACTAATCTAATTGCCTATGATGTAACAAGTGAATAAACATTAGAAAATATTCTGCAACGATTGAATTTATGAACAATAAATTCTCAGCTAACATAAAATTTCTGACTTTCTTTTTTTTTTCAAAATGAAAATCACAGAAAACTCAAACATTGAAGAACTTACTGAAAAACTATAAGTAAATATTTCTGCACATAAAATTCAATAAAATCTTTTGAAAAATATTTCCAAATATATATTTATTCATAAGTAATATTTTTTAAAATTAAGTATTTTAGCAAAGCATGTTGTATTAAAAATCACATGCATAGCAAACAAAAGGAAAATGTTCTGTGAACAGTTGGAAATGAAAAAAAAAAGATGTATAT
The DNA here is from genome assembly GCA_038373885.1 of Cheiracanthium punctorium. Classification (NCBI taxonomy): domain Eukaryota; kingdom Metazoa; phylum Arthropoda; class Arachnida; order Araneae; family Cheiracanthiidae; genus Cheiracanthium; species Cheiracanthium punctorium. The sequence goes on from JAWZYV010011684.1 coordinate 295,159, forward strand.
TAAAAAAAATAATAATAATGTTTGAGTATATTATTTAAATTTATTTGAAAATATAAAATAAATAGTATATCCATAAAGTATTAATGTTGGTTGCTAATACAACATTTTTATGAAAAATTATAAGCACGAATACATAATTGTTTATGTTTAGCTTAGTAGAAAACGTTCAACTTAACCTATAAATTGAATTTAGAATAAAAACCGCAAATGAAATAATTTTTTTGTATTAAGAATAGAAAAAACAAATTTCCAAAAACACGCTTCTATAGCATCTTCTAGACTCTAGTGGCTATTTACAAAATAATAATAGAGTGTTTATGAAAATTGTTATTGTTATTTCGTAACATTTTGGTATATGGGATTTCAAATAAAAAATGTGAATATGTTGGAATACTGACTTGCAATTTTTTTAGATATCAACATTAGTAATTATTTACACTCATAATTAAAAAAATAATAAATATCGCTAGCTGTTGAACAGTAGTTTTTCATTGAATGAATATATATTTGTTACAATAAATATAAATGCAATTAATAATGAAGGAGCGCTAACAAAATTCTGGTGGAAATTGAAAGGCACTATAAGCTTATTCCACAACTGTACTTTATAGCTTCCTCTGGATTTTTTTTTTTTTCTATTTACAGAAAAATTAGGAGAGTCATTCTTTCTGGGTTCGTGTGTACAGCTTATAAATGCTGAAAATAAAAGCTTATTTTGAGAGCGAACTTTCTGAAAAATTCTAGCTGAAAAGAAAACTGAAGCAATTGTCTTGTCCATTGTTAGCACATAAATGGAAGAAACATTTTAGAGTATTTTGTTTTACATCTATTCTTTTGAAAACTGTGTAAAAAATTTTTTGTCTGAATTACAAAAAATTGATAAATTACACCAGGGGCCACGAAAAATTTACTAAGACTTTTTCTTTACTGTGGTATCAAGAATTAATCTTCCCCCGCTAATAGGTATGCATTCTTAATCCATGAAAGTTACATATCTGCCAACTCTTCTGGTTTTGACAGAAGACTTCTGTTTTTTAAAGCTATCTTCTGTCTTCTGCCAGAAAATGAAATCTTCCGTCTTTTTTAAATTTTTAGTCGATATATTAAATTGTATTACAAACTGTGCAAAAAAATTGTAAATTAATAATTCTATTTCAAAATAATTTATTAAGGTAATCATTTCAACAGCTAACAGCACAATGCTGTAGCATGAGTGAGGTCAAAGCATTTGTAAGCAAATCTTTCATGGATAGTTAACAGAGTTTCATTTCGTTTTTCCCTCAGTGATTCATCATTAGAAAATTTGTTAGTATTGAAAATAATTTTTTTGATGAACTATTAGTAAAAGCTAAAAAAGCTACTTTGCAAATGAGATAAAAAAATCTTAATGTTTATTTTTCAACATACTTTGGTTAAAAATAAAGTCAAATTTACATTTATTTAATTGTTTTTTTATTTTTGTGAAAATACTCCATCTTTTTTCATTTTATATAAAAAAATTCAGGTAAGCTCTTTTCTATTGCTATTTAATTTTGTTTTTATTTCTGTACAATACTAATATAAAAAAAATAAAAAGAAATGGTGGTATACACTGGGGGAAACAGTCTTCTAATCTTAAAATATTTTTTAAATTTTATTATCTTCTGATTTTTTGTGAAATCTTCTGTTTTTTCAACCCGAGTCTTCCTGTTTTTGGCTTAAGGAGGTTGGCAGGTATGAAGTTATATAACTTCCAAAAGAAAATATATATATATATATTAATAATTTGCACGATATGAATGTTTTTCTTTTTTCGTTAAAGCACTTTATTAGTTAATTTGAAGTATTTGTAAAGTAAAACTGAATTTATCTAAGAATAAGGAAAATAATAAAAACCTAAGCGACAATGATAGCACTACAATCTTTTCCTTTTAAATGCAGTGATGCTTTTTCAACGTTAACAGAGCTCTTTAAAAGATTATTTGAGGCACACTTGGTGCAAAAATATCCTGTTATAATTGCTAAACTTACACATTGTCTGCAGATATTCGAGTGTTAAAGACTAGATTGCAGAAACGCAGACTCAAACAAGTAGCTAAAGTCATTTAGAATCTGGAAAAAATGTTTAATGCATATTCAAGACAATAATTCTGTGCTTGTTAATTACATTTAAAAATAACATGAAAACATGTTAAGTAGCTATTTACCAATATCTTGGTAACAGGAAAATGTGAGCACATAACTCAATTTCTGACACTGTAAAAGCATTGAATATCTTACTAAAGAATTAAGTCAGTGATTATTCAACTAGCCAATTACACAATTTTAAAAAAAATACATTTATGGGTAGCATTTGAGCGACAAAATTGAAAATTATGGAATTTTTTTTTTATGTGTGTGTGTGCGATTTTAGTTAAAAAAAATTAAAATAACTTGCTTACGTCTCTAAGGTCTAGACGAGTGGTCCCCAAACTGCGGAGTGCGCTCCCCTTGGGAGGCGCGAGAAAAACTGGCAAAAAACAGTGATAATGCACATTTTAAGAAGTCATCTTATTTATTCTATATTTTTACTCCAAAACATATCTGTTTTCGCTTAAAATATTCATTCAAACTTTACCAATAACATTATTTTGTAAAAAAAGGCAAATAAATGTTTTTTGTTAAAGACTAAAAAACTATGTATGCTGAAGAATATGAGGAGGTGGGGATGCTATTGTAAGTTTGCCTTCGTTGTGGAGGCGCAATGTGAAAAGGTTGGGAACCGCTGCTCTAGACAATATCAAACGTTTTCTGTATTTTAAAATAATAATAATAATTTACCACGATATTTTTGCACAGCAATTGATATGAGATGAGCGGAAGAATCCAATTATTGTGAAGTCATTTACTCAATTTTTGATTTTTTGTTATAATAATATTCATAAATCCAAATGCATGTATGTGCATGATAATATGTATCACAGACATAAAATTTGTTCACGCTATCATGCTTTGCGTTGCGTCATAACATTTTTTTTTTCGGATGCCCGTAACGCATAAATAATCATACATATATTTCCACTTATTCATTATTAATTAAATAAAAGTTTATAATAGCTCTTTCAGAATTTGTTAAAACAAAAAATTATTTACAGACGATTCCACGATGAACGAGAACACAATATATATAATATATACAGTGAAACCCCGATTTAAAGTTACCCGTATTTAACGTTTTCTCGCTTATAACTTCATTTTCTATAAGACCTAAAATATTTTCCTACAGTACTTGTAATGGTAAAAAATCGCGTTAATAAAATTACATTTCCCTCATTTAAAAGTTTTTTGAAACTGATATTTATGGTGAGAATAGTAAAAACAAAATAAAAAGTTAAAATAACCGATTTCTTTAAAGAATAATTTCGAAAACTAAAGTCTAAATTATTATAGAGGAAGAAATAAAAGGTATGTAAAGGTAAATCAGCCTGCAATTCAATGTCAGTACTCTGTTTTTCAACAAACCTCGATTGAGAGTTTCCCCGCATATAACGTCATTTCTTAACGGTCCCTTGAATGACATTAACCCTTTAAGGCGCAACCCTTTCCCAATGCTGACAAAAGGGCAGCCGTTGCCATCGCTCGACTTAACTACCAGCAAGATGGCGGATGATCGAAATGTTCATCGCGTCGTCCGCCATCTTGCTGGTAATTAAGTCGAGCGATGGCAACGGCTGCCCTTTTGTCTGCATTGGGCAATGTATCCAGCTGTTCCTCGCATTCTTCCATTTTTCAGCAGGTGTCAGTGCTGTTTAAAAATAATCGTGACAATTTTTTTTGACGGGAAATGACGTGCTAAAAAGTAAAGGATTCTCGTGGAGCTATGGCACCCGCACAACTATTTTTATAGAAATCAAATCTATTCTTTCGTGACTGGCAACAGTCAAAACGTCAGAGTTTGGTGTTTCCAGAGCGGGAACACTGCGCGTTAAAGGGTTAAACCGGAGTTTCACTGTATTTGCCTAGAGAACACAAAAACAGATTTTCTACCTCCCTTTTTTCTTCGCGAGTTTGGCAAGCCTTCTGCGCTTTATGATCATTTCGTAGAGGGCCTCAAGCCCTTCGTCAAGTCCCTCGCCGTTGATGGCGCACGCCGGCTGCACGTGCCACAGTACGTGGGGGCCGAGCTCGTGCAGTCCGAGTATCTTCTCGACCTCGTTGGGCTCCTTGACGTTGGGGAGGTCTTGCTTGTTGGCAAGGACTAGAATGGGCACCCCCGTGTTGTCCGGACAGCGGACAGTCTTCATCAGTTCCATGCGCGCCTCGTCCATGCGCTCCACGTCCACGCTGTCCAGAACGAAGACTATTCCGTCCGTGCACCTCGTGTACGACCTCCAGAGAGGCCTGACCTTGTCTTGACCACCGACGTCCCACACCACGAAGCTGGTCCCTTTCACCTTGCCCGTCCGGCCCTTGATCTTCTCGCAGTTGAACCCTATGGTCGGCACCGTGTTCACGTACTGGTCGAACTTGAGCCGGTACAGGGCGGTGGTCTTGCCCGCAGAGTCCAGCCCGATCATCACCACGTGGAGGGGCTGGTTCGAAGGCAGGCTGTCTAGGATTGATCCTCCTCTCACCATGCCAGCACCCATATCCTGTCGGCAACACACATTCAACAACAACGAACGATCTCGCCTGCGTGCAACAGTGACGATCGCATCCACGTCATGTCAAAAAACAAAAACAAAGTGGAAATTATTCTTCGACAGGCGAAGATCACTCTTCCATCTGCCACTTACCGTCAAGTATGATTGACGGAAGGGAGATTCAAGCCGCTGAGAGACGATAATCCGATACACGGGAAAAGCACTTACTCACAAAAATCAGACGGAATCACAGCTGACGATTTTTTTGCACAAAATATAGCCGATTCGGAAGCACAGCTGATGAATTTTTGCACAAAAGCAGACGATTCAGAAGCACTGCTGACAATTTTTGACCGAAATCTCACGATTCGGAATCACAGCTGATGATTTTTTGCACTAAACCAGACGATTCAGAAGCACTGCTGACAATTTTTGACCGAAATCTCACGATTCGGAATCACAGCTGATGATTTTTTGCACAAAACCAGACGATTCAGAAGCACTGCTGACAATTTTTGACCGAAATCTCACGATTCGGAATCACAGCTGATGATTTTTTGCACAAAATATGACGATTCAGAAGCACAACTGATGATTTTTTTTTTAACGGATTCTAAATATCCTGAAGCACACTTAATGATTTCACCAGTGTGGGAGATTTTTACGCAAAATGTTTGTGAGTGTTCAGCAGCAGAGCTGATGACTTCTCTTCAAACCACCACACTTTATATAAAAGGCCGCATAAAAGGAAAGCGATCTGTTATCGCTTCCACACAACTGACCAAATCCTGTGATGATTGCAGGCGGTTGGCTCACTTTTATCAGTTGAAATGCTGACCAAATCTACTGATAAATTTATCCTCTTGGATTGATGCAGAAGGAGTTAGCCGGCACACTGATCCAAGAATTATCTGCAAGTAGTACACAGATGATGGGCACAGCACAAATTCAACGCACAGAAAAGGTTAAAAAAAAAAAGTTCTACAGGAACACCGCCTTTTGAAGTATAATCACTCAGTTCGTTCGGTAGTATCACCACCTACCGCCGAAGACCTGTTCTGTCTGATGCCTCTGCCCCCGGCAAGAGTTCACAGGTGCGCCAAAAATAAAATTTTCCGAGAAAGACACACCTCGGCAATTTTTTTCTTTTTCTTTTATGACCGATAGACAGAATCCACTGTTCGATCTCCGAGATGGAAATGGCGTTTTCTTTTTCTTTTCTTTTTTTGTCCCTCGTGTGTCTTTTTTTACTAAAAGCCGGCGGAGTCGTGCGGACGTAAACGTAACGTAAAAACACCCGCCCCGCAGAACTTTTCAGACGCGTTGTCGGGCAGACTTTGTTTTCATTTGAGACACGAGGAGAGAAGCGAGCGGGCTGGCTTGCAGTGTGCTTGGTCGGTGGAGGGTTGCTGCAACGCTTCTTCGGAGTTGGCGGGGGAAAAAAGGTCGCCAAGCGTGTAGGCGGGTGGAAGAACATAGACACCGATGCGAAGCGGCTCTCTGTCTCTCGAATCGCTGTAAAAATCTCGGTAGTGTAATGAACTTTTTTTTTTTTTTTTTTCAAGGGAACAGAGTAGTTCATAGGTGTATTTACCGTGTTTACTCGCGTAATAGCCGCACTTTTTTTGGCATATTTTTAATGGTAAAAGTCTAGGTGCGACTAGTATGCGGGGAAATCTACTCACAATATTTCTACTCAAGCAACATTACTGTATTAAATAAATACTAACTACAAATGCAAATAACACTCAAATACTGGTATAAGATAAATAAATAAAACTTGTGAAAAAACACACATAACTTTTAACCTTTAGTTGTTTTTTCACAAAGTTTATTTATTTAACTACAAAAGTTCCAGTTCATCTGCTGTATATTATATAATATTTCTTCAATTGTACACAAAAAAGAAGCATTTTTCTTTTTACAGTAATATTTTTATAGACATAAATTAATTTCAAATACGTGACTGCGACTTTTATGCGGGGAAAAATATTTTGACGATTTTTCTGCTTCAAAACGAGGGTGCGACTATTACGCGAGTTAAACACGGTACTAGACTAGAAAATAAAAGGCTGTTAAGGCTACACTCAATACATTTAATTTTAACCAGCTTAAAATAAGTAACTTCATACTCTAGTTTTATTATTGTTACCGAAATAACACTGTTACCACCATGGCTCGCGCTAGACTTCAAAATCTGCGAGTCAACATGACTCGCAGTCAATAAAAGTGAGAGTCAATTTTTGAGAACTGCGAGTCAAAGTCAAAAAACTAGTTTTTTTTTTTTAATCTAAGAAAGAGAAAATAAAGACGTTCCCCTTTTCTCATGTAATTATTAATTTTCACCTACATATTGATTTCTCCACAATGCACGATTAATATAAATTAGATTACAGACATGAGTAGCATAACTGTCCGGCTGAAATTTTGCGAGTCAAATTTGACTCGCAGTTTCAAAAAGTGAGAGTCAATTTTTTTAAAAAAATATCGATTTACGCGTAAAATGCGAGTACGCGCGAGCCCTGGTTACCACTTAAATTGCTAAATTAATTCTAAAACCAAAGCTTCTTGCCAACAAAAATCTACATAATAGCTTTTTAAACAAACAGCTTTAAGTAATTTTCTAATGTTAAAAATCGGGGAACGGGTGAATTTTTAAAGATTCCCCTCCCCCCTATATTTTTTGGCATATTTGTGCGAATGTGCAAGTCGATCGGTTCAATGGTATGAATTTTAATACATTTTTTGAGTAAGACTTTTTCATAAGTAGCGAAATTTGAGAATTAGAACGTTTGAAAATAAAACTACGACGTAGATGTGACAGCTTTTATACTTATTGAAACAAATCACCCAGTTCCCTAAAGTTTAAAATGACATACACACGTAAAAAAAAAGGCTAAAAATCAATGAAAGAGTAGATTTTCTGATTGTTAAAATAGTGTATATTGTTTGCTATAATTTTTTTACGTAATTATGAAAAACTTCAAGACGATCGTACCAAAGGTATGGACCTTAACAGTTTTAGAGCATAACTTTTTAATCTTACCTCACCATTATTTTGCATTTGAAATTTTTCAAAAAAATTAATGAACATAAGTTTTGTTTAAACGTTTTCATACTTGCATCTTATTTCGTCTTGAGAGAGAAAAATAATTCCAGTGTGGAGTATTATTACTTTTTTTTTTTCGGGGTGGGGGTGAGATTTTAACTGTGTTTGAGAATATCCATTTTACTTTAACAGCTTTCTATGGAATTCAAAAATAATGTATGTGCTTGATTTGTCATAAATTTTAATTAGTTTGTTAATATAATATTCTCTACAAAATGCTTTCCATCGAAAATGGTGTGGCCAGTCTGCGAATAAATAAAAGTTTTAGTGTTCTTTCTAAATTCACTTTCAATTTTTTTAATTTTATATTCCATTTATAAAGGCTCATAAAATTAGTCCAATCTTCAAAGGGAGCCAATGGAAGTGCATTTAAAATTAATTTCTTCTATTTCAAATATAAACAAAATTTTATTGCTACTGAGGTTCACACTACTATTAACACACCGATAGAAATCTGACTTAGAAACATCCCCGTATAGTTAGTTATTTATTACTATTTTACCGAGACACAAAGGCCTGACCATAAATTTTTTTTGCACAGGGTACTTTTCAAATTTCGCGCCCCTATATATAGCTTTAAACAGAATTTTTTAGCCTATTTGTGTATTAGCGCCCAGGGCACGTGCCATCAAGTGCTCATGCGATAATCAGAACCAGCGAGGTACTAAAGAAAGAGAGAGAATAGTCTATGGGCGATAATTATTTAATACATTAATAAATGAAATGGTTTAGCAATGCTATTTTACTCAATTATTCGACATCCGGAAATATTTATTCACATGTTGCGCTGGGAAATATTTCATAGTCTATGAATTTGTCATGATTCTACAGTATTTTCTATTGCAGAAAAAGACACAATTTATATACAGGGTTTCTCAAAAAAGGTGGTAACATGCTTTAATTCTTTATCTCTTAGAGATAAGTGGGCGATGCAAATTTTAAAATGTTTGAAATAAGACATGAAAAAAAAAAAGACTCCGTTAAGAAATAATTGCACTGGCTAATTTTCAAAAAGTATACACTTTCTTAAATTTGAATACGACCCCCGTACAAAAAATTTTCCCAATTAGTGAAATGTGCCTCACAAACTAACGAGGTGATGTACAAAATATCAGAATTTCGTCATAAAACGTGTCTGGTGCAATACATCAATTCAAATGTAAACTTTTATTGCAAAAGTGCAAAACATTGTTTTCTTTTATAATATTTGTACCAACCCTGAAACGTGATTTCTTCCATTTGAGAGCTATTGAAAAGTGATTCAAGTCAGCATGCATTTATATTCATATTTTTGGACACTTTTTAGGATGTTATTTCTCAAATTTTGTACGTTGCCCGATATGTGCATAAAGCCCATTTTCCTTTTTTTTTTTTTTTTGTAAGGGGATCGTATACAAATTTGAAAAGCATAACATTTTTGGAAAATTAACGAGAGGAATTTTTTCTACCTTATTTTGAACATTGTTTTTCAATTTACGTTACCCATTTACCTCTAATGGATAAAGAATGAAATCCCTTTACCAACTTTTTGGGACACTCTGTAAGAGAGCACTAGATAAATTGATTTTAATCTAATAGCGATGATGACAGAATTCCTACCGTTTGCACATTTGATATTTTTTTCTTTTCTTTACGGTTACAGATTTTTAAAAATGATAGTTAAAAAAATCTAATCTTTTATGGACGCCGGTAAAGGTGATTAACACAGGAATTATGCACCAGCGAATTTTTGTGCAGTTATCTCTACCCCAAGTTGAATTTTTTTCGGCGATTATTCCTCGATGGTATGTCCGATTTCGGATTTTCTTCTTTTTTAACCCTTTAAGGTGCAGTCTTCCCGCTTTGGGCACATCAAACTCTGACGTTTTGACTGTTGCCAGTCACGAAGAATAGATAGGATTTCTATAAAAATAGTTGCGGGTGACATACCTCCACGAGAATCCTTTACTCTTTAGCACGCCATTTCCCGTAAAAAAATTGGTCATGATTCTTTTTAAACAGCACTGAGATCTGCTGAAAAACGGAAGATTGCGAGAACAGCTGGACAGATTGTCCAATGCTGAAAAAAGGGCAGCCGTTGCCATCGCTCGACTTAACGACCAGCAAGAGGGCGGACGATCGAAACGTTCATCGCGTGCCACAGATCGAGAGACCCTTTTTTTGACGGCAGCTGGCTATTCGGCACAGCGATGAACGTTTCAATCGTCCGTCCTCTTGCTGGTAGTTAAGTCGAGCAATGGCCACGGCTGCCCTTTTTTCAGCATTGGGAAAGGGTTGCGCCTCAAAGGGTTAAGTGATCGGCATAGTGACCTTGACCAATGTCATTAGGTTCAATGAGGCGCGCGGAGCGAGTCATTGAGAAATAGAATATAATTCTTCTAATATCTCCACTGAAAGTTAATGGCAGCAGGTTTAATGGCGATGATTCCTCCGTGGTCAACCTGATTGGTTTGATTTCAGATTTATACTTATAGCCACCATTGGTACATATAACCGTGCCAAATTTGAACGAAATCGGTCAGACGGTTTAGGACATAGGTTCCCAACGTGGGCGATAACGCCCCCTTGGGGACGTTTGAGGCTTTCAGGGGGGGGGGCGGTAAAAGAGCCAGAGAAAATTAGGAGGCATTGATATGGCACGGAGGGGCGTGAGAAGATTAACCAAATATAGTCTAAAAAAGACAATAAATTTGATAACTCATTTCTATCCCGTGTGCGAAAATTCCCATATTTCGATATGAGGCTTCGCTTTTGAGAGAAAGAAATACCTCTTTAACACTTTTATTTCTTTTTTTTTTAAATGAAGAAGAAATTCAGCAGAGTTTCAATTCCAACAATATTCTATCTATTAGTCATTTTTACTTTCCGAACATGTACCATGTAAGGAAAGTATTGTAATCATGAAAAAATTAGAATTCGAGATTTTGGTGTATTGACACGTTTTGAGGTCTTCTGAATTCATTTATGCTATTTTTACGAGATGTATGTATGTATGTGTGTATGTGTGTGTGTGTGTGTGTGTGCATGTGAGTGAACACGATAGCTCCTGAACGGGGCATGCGATTGAGCTCAAATTGGGTATATATGTTATAAACCACCGTCGCAAGACCGGTATTGATTTGGGTGTGTATAGGACTTACAGTTTTTCTACAGGGCTACGACAAAGATTTCTGTTACATTATGGCCTATGGAGGAAAATTTTGGAAAGTGCGCTCGCGTTTAAACGGTACATTCGATTGAGCTCAAATTGGGTATACATGTTATAAACCACCATTGTAAGACCGGTATTGATTTTGATGTTTATAGGACTTATAGTTTTTCTACAGGGCTACGACAAAGATTTCTTTTACATTATGGCCTATGGGGAGAAATTCTTGAAAGTGCGCTAGCGTTTAAACGGTACATTCGATCGAGCTTCAATTTGGTATATATGTTTGAATGATTCATCGATTAAAATTTATTTAAATGCTTGGTAATGATCTTAATCGTAAGTGTTCGGAAAGTCGAGTGGAGTCACTCCAGATTTTTTTAAAATTTAATTCTTGTTTTCACCATGCATTATGTACGCTCTTATTTCTCTGGAGTGGGAAGGGGGAGGGCGGTATTGAAATATTCACTAGAAAAGGGGGCGCCCGTTCAAAAAAGGTTGGCTGGAGAGCACTGGTATTGCACTTTCTAGCCCCTCCACATTGGGGACACATGGAAGGGGGGGGAACCATGCGGGGGGGGACCCATATATATGTGTCAGTGGGCCCGGTCATTACTGAGAAGAATCTCTCTTGAAATTAAGCAACCAATACTCTATTTATAATCTGAAAATTATAGGCTAGTTAAAACTATTCAAGTACTTTCTACATTGACCAAATGAATCCAGTGATTTTTTAATAACAGACGGATTAATTAATCAAATTTACCGTAACGATTAAAAACTCTCTCTATTTATTTATTTCCAATATTTTGTACTGAATTTAAAAAGAATAAAACAAGTTTTACTGCTTTACAAACACATCAACAATATTGAAATATTAATTAGAAAATTCAAGTTTTACTTTCACCGAATTTTTCATGAGAGATTCAAAACTGGCAGTACAGTGTTTCAGAATTAACAATTTTCTTTTAAAATAAATAAAGACGAACTTAATATTTTAAAATAGATTTAAAGCAACAAATTTCATCGAACAGAAAAAAAAAAAAAAAAAAAAAATGAAAGAAAGGGCGAATTGTTCTATTTCTGAAATTCCTAATATTGTGAAAAATTTATTAAATTATCTATGACTATCTATCCCTCAAATTCTTTATACAGATTATTTACCGAGAGCTATTTTAAAACGCGACAATACTAAGTAGCTAGTGAAAAGTGCTAAGGCGCCAAATCCAGAGTTCCCCCCGTTGCTAAGCGATACAGCCTACCTGTCCCTCCGCTAAAGTGGAAAGTTCCAATCTACTCCACTTCTAGAGTTTCGGAGGTTCCCCCCTCCCTCAAGAGTGCTCATGAGTGCTTGCAAAATGAAAACTTCCGAACATTTCCCCCCACTATCATACTTTTTCTTTCTTTCTATTCTTTTTTCCTTTCTTTTCTCTTTCCAGGTTGTATTTTTTTTTTTTTTTTTTTTTTTCTCTAAGCGTGACTCAATCAAGGTTGCCTCTTCAATTTTTCGGCGAAATTCAGCCAGGCTTTTGGAAATGGAAAATAAATTGCCCATTAAAAATATCTATTTTTAATTGGCAATAACTTGGTACAGTAAATAACTTGGAAATAATTTACTTTGATTGTTCAGATTTTAGATTGTTTTGATTTAATAACTTTAATTGTATTTAAACATGCCTTCAAAATAAAATACAGCTGCACCTTCTGTTACAAAGGTATAAATTAGCGCAAACCTGAAAAAATTACACCACAGTAAATGACTTGGAAATAATTTAACGTTCCTTGGGCGGCCCGGTACTATTTCATCCGCGGCCCGGAGGTTGGCGACCACTGTTCTAAAATCTATAACCGTCTCCGGCTTCTGAACAGCTTTTTTGAACAAACGAATTGTGCCAGACAAATGAAATAATTCAAAATGCTTCTTCACAAACGGTTCTCTGAACATGAATTTTTATAAGCAATTAAACTGTATACGTCATACGCAACTTTCAGAAAAACAAAGTCTCTTGTAGTCACTACCCACTTAATTAAAAAAAAAATCTGATCAAAAGTTTTTTCCTGAAATCGTAGTCCCAAGAAAAATTAACTAATAATGTAACCAAATATTAGTTCGTTTAAAGTCATCAGAGTTCTATTTGAAATTTTTTGTCAGGTCACTGATGATGATGACGATGATTTGAATGCATAATTAAAAAGTAAAGGGATTTATGAAACCTAATTATTAGTTTTATTTACGCATTCTAATATTCTAATTTTATTCAATTATTCTTATTGAAGATTAGAGATAAACAATAGCCATATATTACTGTATTCAAATAGGTATTCGCGATAATTAACTAGAAATGCATTTGAATTTAGTTTTTTACTTATACATCAGTGAACTAAATAATTATCCCCCTTGTTCACAATACTGTAATAAAACCCTATTTAACTTATCTTTCTTATTACCTGTGATCTTAAAGGAGAAAAAAGTGATAAAAAGGAAAACTCCATTTATTAATAACAAGATCAAATCCGATTTTCAGTTTCATTAATACAACAGGCTCAGTTTAATAGCAATAGTTTATTTAAGTTTACACGAAAATTTATTTACTTTATTTTTTCTGCGACATTTATACAACTGCGACTTTATTTAAATTTATTTTCTTTTCGAATTATTATTTAAAAGAGAGTTTAATACTTTATGTGCTTCAGATTTAACTTCAACAAGTAAATAAAAATACTTGAAATGATATTATTTTTGACATTAACTAATGAAAGTGTCAATTTTTAAATTTTTAATTAATTAATTGAGGGGAAGGTTGTGGATGGATAGAGTGAAGGAGAGATAACATTTTTTTATAATTTGTAATCCAGTTTTTATAAAATTGTTAATTTACGGCATTGGTTCTCAACCAACGGTTCACAAACCTCACGGGGCTCTCAAGCTGGATAAAGGAGTTCACGACATTGTGCTATTACACGGTGACTACACAAGGGGTTTATCCGTTTCTTTCTGATTTTAGAAGGTTTTCGCAAGTAGAAAAAGGTTGGGAACCACTTATTTACGGGAATCAACCTGTTATCCCCAGCGTGCTTTTCTACCAGATGACAGTCGCCATGGAAATCGGAGTGAGACATTTCTAGAAAGGAAATGTTAAGGGGCTGCACTTTTTAAACACTATGTCTTAACTAATTTATGTACTAATTTCATTTCCATAGTGACCATCGCTGGAATAAAAGAATGTTGAGTGACTTCATTTAGTATATTCACAGTACCTATGTTTTCCGGAATGAATTCAAACGATAAAACTCCAATGAATTGAGAATTTTATCTCGTTTGCAGACTATATTATGCTTTCCAAATTTTGCGATTTTACAGTTCGAGCACGGTAGCAAAATAAATTAATAAATAAATAAACAACAATAAAAAATAAATAAAAATAAACAAATAGAAATAATAAAAATAAATTAAAGTAAATAATTTTAACTACTTAACCCTTTGAGGCGCAACCCTTTCCCAATGCTGAAAAAAGGGCAGCCGTTGCCATCGCTCGACCTAACTACCAGCAAGATGGCGGTCCATCGCGCGCCACAGATCTAGAGAACCTTTTTTTGTCGACAGCTGGCTGTGCGTGGGCACAGCCAGCTGCTTTCTCATTCTTCCATTTTTCAGCAGATGTCAGTGCTGTTAAAAATAATCGTGACAATTTTTTGACGGGAAATGACGAGCTAAAAAGGTAAAGGATTCTCGTGAAGCTATGTCACCCGCAACTATTTTTATAGAAATCAAATCTATTCTTCGTGACTGGCAACAGTCAAAACGTCAGAGTTAGGTGTTCCCAGAGCGGGAGCACTGCGCGTTAAAGGGTTAAGACCAGGGGCGTAGCCACGGGGGGGTTAGGGGGGTCATAACCCCCCCCCCCAATGAGGAATTTTTTGCCATGCAAAATGTATATTCTTCACTACATTATCACATACACGTATACATATATAATAGTTGTAGTAGTCGTAAACCCCCCCCATGAAAAATTTCTGGCTACGCCCCTGGTTAAGACAAATAATTTTACATATAGTATACTTATATTACTTCATTTATAAATTCCTTTGTTTTTATATTTATTTTTTCGCTTTCCTTAAAGTTCAAAGTTGCTTCACAAAAATACCTAAAACTTGCTTGCTTGTGAACAAACACTTCTTTCAAAATTTCCACTGTAACCTCAAAACAGTTCCCTGGAGTGATTATGATCATCTGCTATAATCTGTCTCAACTGACTAGACGGTATGCTTGGATACCGTATAGAATTCTAACCCCACAGGCGACATATTCGACGCAGGCTTGACAATACCGATTGGCACTGACGCCGACAAGGCACTCACGCGTTTGCATCAATCTGCCATGTCGTTCCCGATTACATTGTGGTTATTGTAGCAGATAAAACTGAATTCTATTTCCTTGTCTCCGTGGGCGCCATTAGCTATCGGGGATTTAGAAACACTCCCCCCCCTCCCCCTCAAGCCCCCCCTAATATTTACTGAATTATTTGCATGGAGGAAATATCAGGTGGAGTGTGTGTGCCTTATCGTTAAAATTCGTTATTCAAAATTTTTAATTTTTACCCACAAATGAATGTTGTTTATAAAAAAATTTTTTTTATTTCATTTAAAAAAAAAAAGATTTTTTGAAGAAAATATTGATGTTTGTGGGTGGAGAGGAGAATACACATGAAGTTTATATATAACATATGTGTATATAAATGAAGGGTTTTTTTAGTTGTTTTTAACAAAGCAATTACAAAATTTCCATCACATTGGTACTTTTAAATTCTTATTATATATGTCTATCAAATAAATTCTTTTTTAAAAAATGAATGGTCAGTGATTTTCATAGATACAGTATAGTGTGTCCCCATCAGTGGCGTAGCGAGGGGGGTGGTTTTATCGGACGGAATCCCCCCCCCCCCCACCCTTGAAATTTTCAAAAAGGGCCTTATTCTTCTGAATGAGAATGGAGCCCACAAAATAGGAAGGCTCTATATCTTTCATCTTCTAATTTTTAGTTGGAAAATTTTCAGATATTTTATGCATAACTTAATTTTACTATAGTAAGTACGAAAAATAAATAGAAATTGTTTTTTGTGCCGTGGAAATATCCGATAAAGACAGATACTTAACAACAGATTTGGGGACTCTGCGTCAACAAAGGATAACGGGGCCTCATCCTCACTTCCAAGCTTTACCACTCTTAATCGAATTATGGTCCGCTTTTCTCGTATCTATGCCATCTCCTAAACTCGGGGCCCAGGTGCACTGCCCTGGGTGTGCCCAGTGGTAATTATGGCCCTAGATAAAAGGCCTCGATGTACCTTAAAAAGAGCCTTTTTGAAGTACGATTTCCGGGGCACAAGATTTTTCATTACAGCATTGCCAAAAACCCCAGCCTTTCTTATTTCTGTGACTACGCCACTGTGTCCCGTAAATGTTGTGACTAACCTCAAGAGGTTGGGGGGGGGGTAGAGCACATCATATGAAATCAGAATCACATGGCAATGTAGGGTAGGAACCGTCGTCTTCATGTAGCTTGCAATTATGACTTAGAAACAAGTGCTCGAATAGTAATGAGCTTCCCAACCATTGTTCGACAAAAACTAATATAACTATCTATAGTAACTAATATAACTATAACTAGTAACGCAGAAAACACGTTACTAAAATTAATAGTTTAAGAATTCTATTTTATTTCATGGATGAAATTTTTAGAGATAAGCTCAATGTTTATGAAAATTTGTTAAGAGAAATTAGACACATACTTCAAAAATTTCCCCCAAAACGGATTATTGACAGATCAAGAAAAACGGTGTGCTTTCTGAAACCACATTGCATCGCGATTCTGATTTCTTATAATGTGCCTTACCTCCCCTAGAAGTCTGCAACATTTATCGGATAACCTTTATATCGGAAGGGTATATTTTTTAAAAAAAATTACAGATTTATACTTATTGATAATGCGTATGCTATATAGTTTGCAAAATTAAATACTCCGAACGAGATATTTTTCCACGATATCCACTTATATAATACGCTAACGTATCTATAATAAGAAAAATGAATGTTTGTAAATCTGTCTGTCTGTATGTGTGCGGTCTCCAGACAAACCTACTGCACGCAGAACTCTGAAAATTTGAATATATAAGCCCATGAGTCCGATAATGTACACCTGAGAATCAGAATTTTAAAATTTCAATTACTTTTTTAATTAAAAACCGTTTTCAGGATGCCATGCTCGGCGAATTTCGCCAGCATGATACTGTGAAACAAAATCGCATGCATTGGAAAACATGAAATGGCACGGAAATTTAGTCAGTTTTGCGCCAATCTATATCAATAAAAATGAATGTCTGAAAATCTGCATGCGTGCGATGTCCAGAAAAAACTACTGGACGCAGAACTCTGAAAATTCGAACCAGGCGCGTAGCCAGGAAAATTTTTCGGGGGGGGGGGGGGTTAAGAACTTATATGTCTATAAATAGACGGCATTTCATCACTAATCCAAAAATTTCGGGGGGGGGATATATCCCGATATCCCCCCCCTGGCTACGCCCCTGATTCGAACATATGAGCCCATTTCCTTCGGTAATGTACACCTGAGGCTCAGAATTTTGAAATTTTAATTACTTTTTAAATTATTAATTAAAAACCGATTTTAGATCGTCATGTTTGGCGAACTTTGGCCTCATGAAAAGATTTATGCTTGAAGTGAGTGGTAACCGCAAAAGTAAAAAACCGTTTTTTACGTTGCCATGCTTGGCGAGTTTCGCCCGAATTCTACTATAAAACAAATCGTTTGCATTTGAGAAGCATGAAATGGCACGAAAATTTCATCAGGTTTACGCCAAATCTATCTATCTCTATAATAATAAAAATGAATGTTTGAAAATCTGTTTGTGTGCGGTCTCCAGACAAATCTACTGCACACAGAACTCTGAAAATTTGAATATATAAGTCCATGAATGCCGATAATGTGCACCTGAGAATCAGAATTTTAAAATTTTAATTACTTTTTTTAATTATTAACTAAAAACCGTTCTAAAACGGAAATTTTCTTACCCTGTGTTACGAATTTTGGGAGCAACCCGCTGTTCTGGGGTTTAAAATAGTTTAAAATTCGTGTTCTATGCGTTAAATAGTTAAATTTTGCTTTTTGTTGCATTGATATGTAATGTTCTGGAAATCTCGGGTTCTATGGGTCGTAGGTCTTCGAAAACCTAATTTTGGGGACTTATTTTTAGCCCCAAATTTGGCGATATTTCTTTATTTGGCGCGTTTTTCCTAAGGGGGCCTTTTCATGAAATTTTTTAATGGTATTTAATATGTTTAATGACCTAACATTTCCTAATTTTCAGAAATTTAAATCGAAAATTGCGGATTTTACATGCTTATTTTGTGAAAAATTGTTCTGCCATTCGAATAGTATGCGAAACTCCCCTTCCGTTTTTTCAAATGGGAGAAATGTGTGACGTCACAGCAGCGAGTTGTTTTTAGTGGTGCGTTTGTAAGTACGTACCTGAAACTCTGGAACCATTATCTGCACATTCTGTTATATAATTGCGGCCTAGAGTACTAATCTGGAGTTGCAGTTTACATGTCAGATTTTGTAAATCGCATAATTTAAGGGGTTCACGGGCAACGCCGTGCGGGTCTGCTGGTGCGGTACCAAAATCGACGGTATTTCCACTGTGCGAACGGCAATAACTAGATGCAAACATGAGTGCAATAACAACAACGTATGTGCAAAAATCCAAATGAACAGTTCAATGGAGCAACCACTGTCACGCAGTAGCTAGATTACAAAATAACAGTAATAGATGCACAAAAATTTAAGATCTTTGGACTTTTTTGCACGTTTAAAATATCGAATTTACAACACTTGGCGCATCCATCGCCCATCTAAAAAATGGTCACTATGCATTGGGCTAAAGCCCATTTGAGCCATTGGCTGTTTCAACATCGGCTTTTAGGGTGGCAACCAAAATGTGTATAGCAACCCTAGTCTAAATAAATTGAATGAGAAATACTGTTTAAACAAAGAAACATGATTTTAATTGAAATCAGTCCAGAAATTGAGTATACACTGCACTGGGTAATAAAGAACGGTAAGGTATAGGGCGGCGAAGCTGGCCGCCTTGACTGCTAGTTATCTATATTTTCCTTAAAAAAAATCATTAATTTAAGCTCTAGCAGAAATATGAATGCAAACTTTCATGTTACGCAACTTTACGTATGATTTCAAAGAAAAAATTAAATGTATGATTTCAAAGTAAAGTTTAAATTTCAACGTCCTTTGTTTAAAAAAAAAAAATCAATAGATCTTCATTCTTAAATACAAAAAAAAAAAAAAAAAAAAAAAAAAAAAAAATTTAAAGAAAAACCTATATTAAGCCTTTTTAGATTGTCTTTTTACTAGTTGCTCCATACACTGGATAAACGATTAGCATGTATCAGTTACGAACCTTTAAACACATTCAAGGCAAAGGAAAATTGTTAGTTTTCAAATTGCTGTGTAAATGATTGTTTTTTTCAACATGAAGTTCCACATTATTATAGAAAAATCTTATTTCTGGATTTCTTTCATTAAAAAAGGTTAAAAACAATTTTAATTACTATTTTTGAACAGAATTTCTGACGACTGTTTATTGAATATCAGTGCTTGCGCGCAACCTCTAGCTGCTATCAAAATGCATTTTCTCAATTTTTCTTTTCTTTTGAAGGAAAGTACCTGAAGTTTAAAATAACGAACCATGATGTCAAAATTATATGAAACCCAAAAGAATAATAATTTTAATGGAAAAAATTAAAAAACAGCACTTTTTAATTAACATGATTAACTAATTTTTTTATTTCAGAGGCAAATCTGTTCGTCAATTTCATTATATCTATCCAATCTACCTGTATACTAAATTTCGTCAAATTTCATTAAATAGAAAATCGGAAACTGAAAAACTTTGTCACTCGACGAAAAATTTAGCTGTGCTATTCTATGTTTAATACTATTTATTTCCGAAAGTTGAAAAAAAAGTTCCGTTTTTTCATTTCCTTCTATTTGTTCACACTCTCCCTATATACATATCTTGTTCAAATTTTCAATCGTTAATAAAATACTTTTTATTCATCCACTCAAGTTCAAATACATTTTTTTTTAAACTTCTAGTGGATGGCACTGGATGTTAATACAGTTTTTTCAAATGTTAATTCATTAATCAAATTTAATTAATTTAATAAAAAGTATCTAAAATAAAATTTTACTTTGTTGACCTAAGTAGCGATTGACTTAATTTTTTTTTTTCGAGTCCTTTCTGCAATTACTTTATTTTAATTTGTGTATTAAGAACGTGAGGTAAATTTTCTTTTTTCCACATACACTCTTAACAATACATTTACTCATCTATAGAACACTTCCACATTAACTCTACCAGAAAAAAAAAAAAATTCTCCTAATTACACCTTTCATACAGTCACTGTGTCACATCTACTTCTGTGTCACACCCCCATTCCCAGGACTTCGTAAACTAAAAAATCCACTTCCCACCGGAGAAAAAGAAAAACCGTTTCGATTCCCAACTTGAGAACCAAATCCCAGAGATCCCCCGATGTCACCAGAAATCAGAAAAAGCAGCTACCTATACTTATTACGTGCTACAGCGTACCCGGAAGTTACTATTTTGTTCACAAAAGCGTGGACGTGGTATTTAAGATTTCACATCACGCGCGTGCTGACTTTTTATTATAGTGGTTTTTTTTTTCAAGTTCTTGTTTCGATTTTTAGAACAACAGTACCGATCACGCGATTCCGAATCGGAAGAAACTGAACGCACCAAGTGCATAATCGGAGACGAGCACGAGATGGATTTCTTTCGGAAATGACGTCTGAAAAACGTAATAAAATCTCGGAACGGATCCGTGGAATTAAAATTTAAGGAATTGCAGATTTAACTCGGTAGCAGAAATATGCTAATTTAGTCTTGCACCAGAGGGCGTTGACTCTAGTAATAGTGTTATTCGGTGTAAACGTTTTCTGACAGTAAAGTTGAAAAGTAGCAAAAAACACTAAAGAAACTGGTGTTTAAAGGATAAAGTAATTAAAACTTTGTAAAATAACACACATAAAAGGTATTTATCAAAGTGCACCCATGTTTCGATCGGAAAACTTTCGAGCTTCATCAGCACCAGCAGAAGTCCATACACAGACAGGGACTGTGGAGAGAAAAAAGTAAACAGAAAAACAGAAGTGAAGAGCGAGTTGGCAATGGGAAGAAAGTAAAAAGCGAGAAACCAGGGAAAATAAGAGGGGAGGGGGAGAGGGGTAGGGGAGAGGAAGAGGATTGATGAAAATATAGAATAAAAAATAAATGAAACATAGAATAAATAAAAACATGTGTACACTTTGATAAGTACCTTTTATGTGTGTTATTTTACAAAGTTTCAATTATTTTAAAGTTGAAGTGTTCGATGTCTGTTTGGTCTGTCTGTCTGTCAGTCAGTCTGCCCGTGTGCATCGAATGCCCCACAAACATTCTGATTCATTCATTTCATTTAAACATAAATCAGAACTTTTCAACTCTCTGGAGTCCTAAAACAAAAACCTGCAAATAAATTTTTACGGCTAGGAAAATTTATTGTGGATAATTTTTCTGACCCATTTTGTATTTTCCTGGATTTTTCTAAATTTTCCTTATCTATTTCCAATTGTTTTAGCACTCGGGTGCTATTTCTTTCAAGCACGGAATTTTTGTCTACGCGGCGCGCCGTGGTCACTTTTCCGTTTGACCCATGTTTTCTGCAGAGTGATTGGATATTGCTAACGGAAACACGGACTTTCCCTTCAGATGATTTTCAAATACCAGGATGCACTTGGGTCGAACAGATAGACAGTGGTTTCCAAAACAGAAAGCCATCTGGAGTTATGATTTTTATAGAGGAAAACTTTATAAAAATCACTTTATAAAAAGAATATGAAACACTTTACCCGTGCCTACACGAGCCAGATCAAGGGTGTTCAAATGGTCATTGCGTATATTCAAGATGAAGTGAGATTTGCAGTTACATACGCTAGTCCTCGAATATCTTATGAAGATAAATTAGACGCTCTATTCGAAACGTTACTGAAGGAGGATGATTGCAAGACTGTTTCAGTAGGAAATTTTAACATAGAATTAAATTTCGATCCAGGATCCCATTTCATAACTGAAGTGGATACTTTAGATTTTCCAATACGCACTCATCCAAAACATTTCACCACTAGGGACGAAACAACAATGGACGCCATTTTCAGCAACAAAATGATGCGAACCGGAGTCTAAAGGAGCACTTACAGTTATCATTTTCCTCTATATGGCAGAATTGATTGAATAGATTTTTTAAAAAGTGAAATTCTTCCAGCCGAGTGCGTAAATAAAATCTGGAAGAATTTCAGATTTTTTTTTTTTTTCCCCTAAACTTTTCCAATTTTCCTGTCCGGTAGACACCCTGATGTATTATTGCCAGTTAGATTTCATAGTTCCCACATTCAACAAAGAAAGCCATTTCTAGAATTTTTACATCTGGAAGACAGCACCTTCACATAACACACAAAAGCCACAATCGGGAACTAATTCACACACATGTCGCCCCAGTTCTATCCCCAACGACCTGCTATCACATCCTTATAAATACAATATTATCACCTCCTTTAAATACAATACGTTCATCTGACTGTTAATTTCCATTCAGACACATCGTTAATAGCTTGGAGAAGACACATCGGCGCTTCATCCAACCTGACACCCTCGCAATTTGTGTCATCGTGTTAGCCCGAATTCATTGTATGGCTAAAACGTCCACAATGCCATCACATTTTCAGAGGAAAGAATTTTACCATGTATCAATTCCATTCTGCTTTGCAACAATGGATGATAGCGATATTTTATTTTACATTCGCGTTTAGTATGCTCGTTCTTCATCTCACATTATAGCTTGAGAGAGGAGGGATGTTAACCCCATAAAGTTTATTAGCATACGGATATTGCGACCATAGAGTTAGGAATACAAGGAGATGGCATCAGCTATCGTCGGCATTGGACGAAATGAAGTAACTGTGTTGGTCCAAGTATGGCGGATCATTTTGTAGGTTTCTTTTTAACCCTTTGAGGCGCAACCCTTTCCCAATGCTGAGAAAAGGGCAGCCGCTGCCATCGCTCGACTTAACTACCAGCAAGATGGCGGACGATCGAAACCTCCATCTTGCTGGTAGTTAAGTCGAGCGATGGCAACGGCTGCCCTTTTCTCAGCATCGGGCAATCTATCTAGCTGTTCTCGCATTCTTCCATTTTTCAGCAGATGTCAGTGTTAAAAAATAATCGTGACCATTTTTTTACGGGAAATGCCGTGCTAAAAAGTAAAGGATTCTCGTGGAGCTATGTCACCCGCAACTATTTTTATAGAAATCCAATCTATTCTTCGTGACTGGCAACAGTCAAAACGTCAGAGTTGGGTGTTCCCAGAGCGGGAACGCTGCGCGTTAAAAAGGGTTAACGGTGTAGTTCGAAAAAATCATGTGATTTTGGTACATAAGTACAAATAAACTAATTATGTCAGGCACTTCAAAATTTTGAAACTGTCTCTTTACAAGCTGTACTACATACTGAAATAAACGATAAACCTGTATCAGTTTCAAAACTTTTAGAAAATATTCGTAAAAATCTGAAATTTTCACAAAACGTGTCACTCTTCGAAAAATCCTGCAGCTCAGATCCATGTTTAAGATTTTTTTCTGAAAATTTCACAAAAGGCACGGCTTTTTCGCTTATTGCAGCGTGTAAAGCAGCTTATGAAGAACCATTTGGAATTTTTTTTTTTGAGACCATGGTGCTATTAGTTTATTTCAATTTGTGTACCGAGACTAAAAACAAGAGTTTTTTTCCTTCGAAGATCAGCCTTAAATAACAATGAAAGATGCACCATTTTGCGGATTAAAAAGTAAAGATGCACAATTATATGTTACAAGAGTTCTAAATGCAAAATCTCAGCATTCTGCAGTTAAAAAGTTTTACAGTGATGTGAGAAACGTAATTATTCTTGGCGCCAACTTTTGCGACATTACTTCTTTAAAATTGGAACACTCACCATAGAATAACACTGTCATGTTGCAATGGGGGGTCTAAGCAATAGGGCAGATCGATTACAGTTTTGATTTCACTATCCCATGGCTCACTTGGATAAATACAGGCTGTCCAGAAAGCTCCGTTTTTCCGTACGAGTAAATTTTCGCTTCTTCGCCGATTTGTCGCTTTTATCCAACGAATCACTGTTGCCAACTCTGCCGGAGAAAATATGCCTAAAATCAAAGCTAAAAGTATCCAGGAATGGATAACAATGACCGCATTCGTAAACGCCAAACGAGTTGCACTCGTGCAACAAGTTTATCGTTTACGAATGCAGCCAATGTTTTCAAGCCGAGAAAAAAAAAGAAAAAAAAAAAGCCGTGTTTTGGCGCCTTTTTTAGCACTTGAGTGCTATTTCGCTCGAGCGCGGTTTTTGTGTAGACACGATTTTCCTACAGTTAGTGCGTCTTGTCACTTTTCAAGTATGTTTTTTTTTTATACTAGGAGAGATGGCAACAGTGATTCGTTGGATAAAAGCGACAAATCGGCTAAGAAGCGAAAATTTACTAGTACAGAAAATCCCATAGGAGAAACTGGTTTCCGGACGGCCTGTATTTATCCAAGTGAGCCATGACTATCCCATAGATAATGCATAGGCGTAGAGTTATATGGGCCCGTGGGGCTCGAGCCCCCCCAATAAATTGTGAATAGGGGCTGAGCCCACCCAATAATTTACCACTCAATACAGAAAATTAATTTATACTAACATAAAAAAAAGTATTTCACGCCATTTACAAACGTTTAAAAAAAACTTTACTTGGACTTTTAAAAATTTTCTTCGTTTGATTTCAATCATGATTTAGTATTGATTGTGACGCCACGTAACACACAATGTTACTATAAGCTGCCCTCACCAGGCTCTGGTTAATTAAAATCAGATTATGCAATGTAAAGTATGAAATAAAGAAGAGTTCAGATGTGTCTAAAATGCACTATCTCATCGAAAATGTTTTTTTTTTCCTCCTTTGGATTTTTTACACTGCTTCTATTTTTAACTTATAACATGGTAGGAAGATACTAACATGGATACTTACCCTACATAGGTGTAGAATTCTATAGACCCATAGAGCTCGAGCGCCTCCAATAATTTACTTATATATAGTAAGTCATAGCTTCCAACTACTACGGAATATAATTAACCATTTTTTTGTAAACAGTATATTTTTTAATTATTTTTTTTAAATAGCAACCAGCTCGCGCGCGCAGCACAAAAATTTTGCTATATTTTAAGCCGAAAAATCATGTAGAAAAAGTGGTTATATATATTCCATGGTAGTTGGCAGCTATTACTAAGTTATATGTACGTGAATCAGTGGCGTAGCCAGAAATTTTTCATGGGGGAGTTACGACTTCTGCAACTCACATATATGTATACGGGTGTATGATAAGGGAGTGAAAAATATACATTTTGTATAGAAAAAAATTCCTCATGGGGGTGTTATGACCCCCCCTAAACCCCCCCCCTTGGCTACGCCACTGACGTGAATATATGTGGTTGTGGGGCCCGGCCCACCCAATAATTTTGAAAACTTTACGCTTATGAGATAATGCCGTTTCCTTGTATTCATATGTCTATGATTGCGACAATGAGAAACTTGCATAGCTTACGTCAGGTCATCTGCAGTATTTATGATTAAAATGACCATCTTAAGTTTAGATACAGGACCACTCACTTAAATTTCAAAATTGCTGAAAATAACAATGTTTCAAATTTTTAATCAGTGGATTAAACCATTACCAAACGCTTGCACACAGAGATTTACTTATAGGTGGCTAACGTCGACCACGTCCTTTAGCTTCTGCCTATTCAGTGACCCAGGAGGGGGTGCCTTCCAATTACAGCCTTAACGGCGTTGTTCTACCTCACGGACTTGGTACACTAGAGATGAGTTCGGGCTAATTTTTTAAAGCCCGAGGACGAGGACTTTTAATCCGAGCCCTAGCGATATTACTTAAGTCGGAGCCCAAGCCTGAGCCTGAAATTTTAGTTAATAGATAAATAAAAATAGTCAATGACTTCAATGACAGAATATCATACTGCATTAAAATCACATAATAGCCTAATGATTCAGCTTTAATCCTATGACGTAATCAAGATTCTCGCTTTAAGGGGAACCTTCGGAAAATTTGTAATAGCATCTGCGTCATCTATAAAAGGGGAGCTGGTTGTCCAGTCCCCAGTTCAGTCAATCGTGTTTCTGCTTGATCAGATGGATTGACGCTATAGAAGCGGTATTTGCGCTTGCCTTTTTGAAGCTTTGTTTTTAAGTCATGTGCGTAAATTCTTCATTGCTGAGACTTGAGGGACTGTGTATGATATCCCTCGTACATTTCCACCGAAATTTCGCTTGTGGAAGTGTTTGACTTTGTGTGAGAAATACAGCATCAGTGAAAGCTTCTGTACTAAGAGGGCTGTGTTACAAGCACGTTACGAGCTGTCTGTGCTTGTGAATTTTGTACAGCCGATTGTCCTAAGAAGTTCTAGAAGCAATAAAGTTCGTGTTCCATCCATCCCACGTGGGCTCTTTCTTTACTAGAATTTTCTACAACGACTGGACTTTAGAACGACGAACCGGGGACTTAGCAGAATATACTGCACCCATATTTTGGACCCGCCACTGCGTAAATTTGTACAACTTGCGTTGTATGTAAATTAGTCGACCCTGAGCTTTCACAGCTGGGCCAACGAATTCAAATGCTTTATTAGCCTTCAGAAAAAAAAAAAAAATGAAGTTACCCAACGGAAAACTCACACCCAGTCAAGTTTCAGGCTTTTACACAGGTGTAAACTAAAGCTGTACAATTTCCATTTACAGCCTCGGCTCGTAAAATGCTGGCCTTGACTTTGACCCGCTTACTAGGATGGCTGTCAAAAAACCACCGCGCGCGGCAAAAAATACCGGTTTACAGAGTGGTTGGTGGGGCGGCTGGACACCCGAACCAGAAATTTATACTTGGCAGAAGAACTTTCGATCATCGTGAAAGAATTCTATCAAGTGCATTCACTGATGCCGATGCCATAGAGAGAAAAATATCAAAGAAATCACTGGACGTTCGAACAGCTTTAACCCTTTAACGCGCAGTGTTCCCGCTCTGGGAACACTCAACTCTTGACGTTTTGACTATTGCCAGTCACGAAGAATAGATTGGATTTCTATAAAAAATAGTTGCGGGTGACATAGCTCCACGAGAATCCTTTACTTTTTAGCACGGCATTTCCCGTAAAGAAGGGAAGAATGCGAGAACAGCCGGATAGATTGCCCAATGCTGAATAAAGGTCAGGCGTTGCCATCGCTCGACTTAACTACCAGCAAGATGGCGGACGATCGAAACGTTCATCGCGTGCCACAGAACTAGAGACCCTTTTTTGACGACATCTGGCAGATGTCGTCAAAAAAGGGTCTCTAGTTCTGTGGCACGCGATGAACGTTTCGATCGTCCGCCATCTTGCT
This sequence comes from Cheiracanthium punctorium, assembly GCA_038373885.1. Classification (NCBI taxonomy): domain Eukaryota; kingdom Metazoa; phylum Arthropoda; class Arachnida; order Araneae; family Cheiracanthiidae; genus Cheiracanthium; species Cheiracanthium punctorium. The sequence goes on from JAWZYV010011684.1 coordinate 322,644, forward strand.
GGTAGTTAAGTCGAGCGATGGCAACGGCTGCCCTTTTTTCAGCATTGGAAAAGGGTTGCGCCTGAAAGGGTTAAACCTGGGTCGAAAATCATAAATGAATAGAACGTCCCATCCGTCATAAAATGCCTCTCTAATCGCCCTGCTTATACCCCCCCCCTCGCCAGAGCCATGGTTGGGAAACACTGCTCTGGATACTAATTTGAGATTTTTCAAGAGATTAAAATAAATTAGTCTCTTTTGCTGAACCACGAAGGATTTAATTATTTAAATTGGGCATATCAGATTCCAATACAATATTTTTAGACACAAGCATGTAATAGCAACATTAGATTAGTCATTTTAAAAATAGAAGATTCGTCACTACAATATGGATTAAAGCACAGCCCAATACACTGTGTTAGTAAATATTTCCTCTATATTAAATTATATATATTTTTCAAAGTGATGAATATAGGAAACAGGTAAGTAATGATAGCTTCAACACAAGAGACTACCTGAACATTTTTCAAAATGAATATACTGTGTATTGTGCTTTTAACGTGTGTGCTCGAAGGGTACTTGCATGGGGGGATGCCTTGGGCAGAAGACTTATTAAGGGGTTCTAACGTGTAATCAAGTTTCATCTGGAGAAAACCTCCCAAATATCTAGCCGCGCGGTAGGCCAAAATCCTGGACAATCACACTTTAGCCGTTTACTCTATTTCAGGGTCGTGTCGAGAGGGGTGGTTATAAAGGTGACACCACAGCCCCCCCCCCCTTCCGAAATTTTTAAAAAGCTACATCTAACTTATGCGCGGATGGAAATGTTTAAAAAAATCTGATGTGGACAACACATGACTTCCTTGCACGTCTATTAAATCAAAAATATTTTCGGCGCACATCATTTCTAAACTTATTTTGTTTGAAAGAGATAGGCTACTGCAGTAATATACTAAGGTTTAGCGATTTCTATCCAAATTGTTCCGATATCGCCAAGCTGGGTTCAATTTGAAAGATTTGCTTCCGACACTTAACTTTGGCGATGTTTCGCCAAAAGTGGACAAGCTTGAGATAGTTTGCGAGATTTTGGGGATATCCAAAGTAGTCATTGACCACAGACTTTCAATAAATTGAATGTATCCATACACCTTAATGCATTTACAGTCATTTGACTGACCCTGTAAATAAATCACCCAGTCGACTGCAATCAAACAAGAGATGCACAGTTAGATGTTACAATAGTTCTACATACAAAATTTCAACATTCTACGGTTGTAAGTTTTAGAGTTATGCGAAATACGAAATTATTTTTGGCGTCAAATTGGGCGACATTGGGCAAAACTCCTCAAAGTCGATGACAAGTGGCGAGAGTTTGGGCATGGACCAAACAATGTTTACAGATGCAATATATTGAAGATGTCCATAGGCATTAATATATTTAAATTCTTTTGGGTGGTCCTGTAAATAATCTCTTCAGTAGATAGGAACCCAAAATAGAGTTGCACAACTAGATGTTACAACAGTCTTTATATACGTAATTCGTCATATTCGTCATATACGTAATTTCCACACTGTACGACTAATAGTTTGAGATTTGAGAGTTAAATACATACACACGTAAACCAAAAGTCGCCAAGCCTTACAACTTTTGGCGTAATTTTTGAGGGAGGCACGAGATCTTGGTCGGACCCTTACCAAACTATATGGTAGGACGGTATTGTGCTTGAAATGGATGGATGTCTCTAAAACTGCCATTGACCGTAATGTGTTGGAAATCTTTTGAGAGTTCCTGTAACAGAATTATAAATTATAAAGACACTTTTTTTGATGGAGAAATTCATTTTCTACCTCTTAACAGCATATATCACTTCTGAGTCGTTTGAAATAGCCGAATACCTCTAAAATATCCTTTAATGAATTTCTGCCCATAGAGCGTGATGTATTTCAAATCTTTTGGGCGGGCCTGTAGATAAACTATCGAGTCAAATGGGACCGAAAGGTGAGTTGCACAACTAGATGTTACAACTATCCTAAATATAAAGTTTCAACATTCTATGACCAATAGTTTTTGAGATATGCGAGTTTCATGAATTTCTGCCCATAGAGCGCAATGTATTTAGAATCTTTTGGGCGGCCCTGTTGATAAAGTATCCAGTCCAGTGGGACCAAATGGGGAGGTGCACAACTGGATGTTACAACAATCTTAAATATAAAGTTTCAATATTCTACGACCAATAGTTTTTGAGATATGCGAGTTACATACATTCGTACGTACGTACAGACGGAATGGAAAAACTGGTCAAAATAGACTCGCGGTCGGTCAAAATGAGTAGCAGGCGCATTTATATGAACGTGCATGCTAAACGTACGATGAGATGCATCGAAAAAATTCTTAAAAGTAAATTTAGAGGTAGTCAAAATCGTTTTTTTTTATTCGAAATCTGGCCCCCGCAATTTTTCGCGATTACACATTACTTCCTTATACTCCGTACAAGGAAGTAAAACGGAATTTTGCCACATCCCTCCCCCCCTTTCCTCTCCAGACAAAAGTCTTATTACGGGCCTGTGCCCTAGTTTAAAAACTAAAATAGCTTTGTTTTCATCTATCAAAATTTCTACACGATCATCTACGCGGATCAATATCGATGAACTCACCACGTCACGTGAGAAAGTGTTTTTTCCGCCAACGCACAAAACTGAGTCACTAGGTAGGTACCTCACAAAAAACCCCTTCTAAAAATAAACCATTACCAGACGCTATTTTGTTTCTTTGCTGTGTGCTTTTCCACCAACCACACCCATAGCAGCGCCCTACATTTTCTTCCATTTCATCGAACAAAACCCTAAAACGGAAAGTAGAATTTTCGTTGCCGCTCCTGTTATGGACCAGTAACGGTATCTAATTGTTCTAGCATTTATGCATTCGATGTGAGGAGTAAATCTAAGGAATACGGGTCAAAAAACCCGGGGATTAGATTATAGAACGTTGTTGTATAGTTAAGAGATAGCGGGGTTTTTTTAATTATAAATGAGGTGTAGTAAGTTTGCTGTCTGGAATGCAAATTAGGATGATTATAAATTACACAGAGGCTGGGCCTGATTATGATATTCGGAACAGGTCTGTGCAGGGTTTGAAATTAGAATATTTAATCAGTGCTCCAAATCATCAGTGATTCCTTGACTTCTGTAGTCCGTATCATTTATCAGTCCGTATACAAATGCAATACAAAAGGAATTATATGAATAATATATATATTAATTTCCTTTAAGAGACGAATTAAAAAAATACGAATCAGTTTTACCTGAAACCGTATTATGGGGGGGATATACTGTACTCTCAGTGGCGTAGCCAAGGGGGGGGGTCATAACCCCCTCCTCCCCAATCAGGAATTTTTTGCCATAATTGTATATTCTTCACTCCCTTATCACACACACCTATACATATTGTTACGAATTTTTTGGTCCAACCCGCTGTTCTGGTTTTTTTGATGTTCTGATATTTTTGATTATTTTTTTTTTTTTGATGATCTGAAATTTTTCTGGTGTTCTGATTTGGTGTCAGAAGTGGGATTCAAAGAAAGACTTAAATTCTTCAGGGCATGATGTGGACAAGAAAAATGGAGGACCTTAGAAAACTGATAGAGGAGATGAAAGCCGGACAAGACTAGATAAAATCCGCGCTTGCCGATTTGGCGAAGAAACCTGAAAACCGCACACTACCGATGAAATCCGGATTGGAAGAGTTGAAATCCGGACTGGAGCTGAAAATAGAAACCGGATTAGACGAGATCAAAGCCGCTCACAAGATGAGATGAAACCCAGATTGGAAGAGTTAAAAGCCGCTCACAAGACGAGATGAAAACCAGATTGGAAGAGTTAAAAGTCGCTCACAAGACGAGATGAAAACCAGATTGGAAGAGTTAAAAGCAGCACACGAAGAAGTGAAAACTGGACTGGAGAAAGCAGAAAAAAATCAAGAGGAAATGGAGAAAAGAGTGTTACTCATCGAAGAAAATGTAGCTTCGAAAATACGCGAAGGATGTGAAGCTAAAATTGAAGAAAAACTGGACTCTCTCGTCAAGCTTCGAAAATTGCCGGAAAACATCAGACTGTCGTCACGGCGCCAAGCACTGTAACTAAAGACTTATGACGGAAAGACTCCTTGGGAAGCCTACAAGACCCAATTTTTAATTGTTGCCAAAGCGAATGGCTGGGATGACTCCGAGAAAGCGAACCAACTGGCCGCTTCTCTCAGCAGAGATGCAATTAATGTACTACCTTGGCAATTAATGTACCTTGGAGAGAAGTGCCAGAAAGAGTATAGTAGAATACAACTAAAGTCAAGGATGCAAAGATCTGGCGAGACCCTTCAAGAACTGGCTTCGGACATAGACAGGCTGTGTCATCTAGCCTACGTCAGTTATCCTGATAATGTTCGAGAAGAATTTGCAGAGCAGCATTTTATTGAAGGCGTCCGGGACTCTGAAATTCAGAAAGCATTGATCTTGGCGGATAGTAAAGATCTTAGGTCCGCCCTCGTACTCGCTATGAAGTTGGAAGCAGCTCAGCTGGCCGTGAGTAAACAGCGGCATACTATTAGAGCTGTGCCGTTCCAGGAGCCTAAGAATGAAGAAATGTAGAAATTAGTTAATAAATTAAAGAGTCTCGAAGATCTTATGGAACGGCAAGTACAGTCAGAGCCAAGAAAAACTAAATGTTGGAGGTGCGGCGGCGAGGGACATTTATGAAAATACTGTGACGTACAAAAGTACTGTCGTCGTGAAATTCATGCGATTATTCTACGAAGTTTTAGAAGCAATAAAGTTGTGTTCCATCCTGACAATTGGACTCTTTACTAGAACTTTCTACACCAACTGGACTTTAGAGTCCGCTACTCTTTGAGCTAACGCTGATTACCCACTTCGCTATACAGGTCATTCGAAATAATACTCAGAAAAATAACTAGGGCGAATCTATTCCTGTGTTGCCCTAGGCCACATATGGTCGACCTCCGGCCTGCAGGCTGGATGTGGCCCGTCCCAGCTTTTGATTCGGCCCGCGAAACATACCAAAAACCCTTATAAACCATTCAAAGTCCCATATAAATCCCAATTTTTACGACCCGCAATTTCGCTAACATCCTTAAATTTGGCCCGCGGAGGGACCAGTTTCGTAATCCTTCTACATAGGTACGCTGATCCCTGACTAACTCTCTGACAATTCCGGGCAACCACTCGAAGATAAAACTTTTACCACCATTACTCAAAAAAAAAAAAGATTAAAAAGGATAACCACGCCTGCTTCAAGCGTTGATGTAAAAGAGGCTAGAAAAAACGAAATCTTTCGAATGCGAAAAGTTTCCGCGCGTTTCCAGAAGAGCATGAAATTCGATTTTGGTATATATAATAAAAATTGAATCTTAAGTTATTTATTTTAGGAGGATGAAGATTAAATATATCGAGCGTAGACATATTTTCGTCAAATGTTTCGTTCTAGCGCCCTTTGTATTTGCCTCCACAACCAGTTTTGACTTCTAGAAGAATTTTTGTAAACGGGGAGAAAAATGCAGTTCCAGTGAAAAGTAAGAATTTTTTTTTTTTTTTTTTTAAAGAAAAACAATTCTTATATTTTGCTGAAAAAATAAAGAAGAAAAAACAGAAAAACTCGTAAAAGGAAAAGTAATTAACGAAGTCCCCAGTGATGGCGAAAGTCTGCCAAAAAATATGACAGTTCGATGATTAAGAATATACGTTCGCTACTCGAATGCCCGCAGATCATTCCAGAAAAAAAAGGCGGAGTGAAAATTTTTGGGTGATCGATAGTACTCCTGAAATTTTTATGAACTATATTCCACCAGGAAGTAAAAAATAAAGATAGTCAGAAGATCGGTCTGGTCGTTAACTATCAGACAAACGCAAGTAGATTTCGATTAGTTCATGCATCATGAATGAACCTTATCCGTTTCATATGCTCTTGAAAGGAATGTAGACGAAAGTTAGCTTTTAGGCGGATTCTTTACAGTTCTCGTAACCACAATATTATTTTTGTCAAAAATCGTTTAAATCTTACAGACGGGATCAGGCCCCGGGCCCCCTAAATTATTACAGTACGCGAATTTAGTTTAAGGGTTTTTTTTTTTCCCAATGTAGTAAATGACTAATTTTTTTCAGTTATGAATTTAAAGTTACAAATAGTCAAAATCTTATTTTTTTCTTAATTCTACCTCTCCATTGAAAAGATATCACAGCAGATTAACTATTTCTACAAAAAGAAGTGGTCACTAGGATGGCTGCTAGGTTTTAAGTGATGACGCGGTCAGTTGCCGGATCCACTGAAGTTTTATTAAGTGGCTACCCAACGAGAATGGGGCACCCATCAACAGGAATTTGCCGATTATGATGATTAAAATTATGAAAAAGTCAGGCTTTTAGTTACATTTTTTAAGTCTTCATTTTTAATAAAGCTAATTTCATAATCTTGATGCTTCATATATGTTTACAATGTTCATAAACATTCTAATTTATCTAAATTAGTATATTTCATGTAGGATACATTTAATCGCGACAAAAGTAGTTGTCCGACGCAGTGACTACATGTAGGGGGCCCCCCATTCAGACTTCTACCCCAGGCCCCGGTTTGTTCTAGTCGAGCCCTGGACGGAAGCGCGAAAAATGTCGGCCACGCATTGTCCTGCACGTTTTCGAGACAAGGCATCACAAGAAGTTCTTTTTTTATTTTTTGAAAATGATGGAAATGTACAGATTAACCCTTTGAGGCGCAACCCTTTCCCAATGCTGAAAAAACGGGCAGCCGTTGCCATCGCTCGACTTAACTACCAGCAAGATGGCGGACGATCGAAAAGTTCATCGCGTGCCACAGATCTAGAGACACCTTTTTTGACGACAGCTGGCTGGTGCTGTCCGCCATCTTGCTGGTAGTTAAGTCGAGCGATGGCAACGGCTGCCCTTTTTTTCAGCATTGGGAAAGGGTTGCGCCTCAAAGGGTTAAAATCTCAATAAACGACATTCCACGTAAAAGAATTAAGACACTGAAGCGGATTTCAATCACAAAACACCCATTGCCCCTCTTTTGCATATTGCGTTTCGTAAGTAAATATGCCCGGACTCCGTTCCCGAAGCACACACACACAACTCAACTCGACACGACGGATTTCTCTGGCACTTAACCTTGGCACGTCAGACTAGGTATTGGGGTCAAAGGACCTGTATGGTTATTTATTTTATTTATCCGTTTATGTCCGAAGACAATAAAACAACCTGCGCGCCATTCTTGGAGAATAAACCATAAACACTGCAATTTAAGGCCGGATATAAAAGAAAAAAAGGACAAGATGGATTTTTATGGAGATTTGAAGCGTTTCCATAGAAATTTTCGACCTATTTTTTTTATATGTGTCCTTTTATTCGGCTTAAGTTCTCTGTCGCACTTTTTAAAATTCTTTGCCATAGATGTTTTACTCTCTTTCAATAGAGGTACAGTTTGGAATTTAACATTGAAGGGAGGTATTTCATGAGAATAGAAATTGAATTCAATAGAACTTTTTTTCAAACCTGATAAAATGGCGTTACAATTTTGGTCCCAGATAATGCTTGAATTGAATTGTAAGCTTACCACGGACGTAAGGGGCGGGTAAAGGAGCCTGTCCCCCCTTTTTAGTCTATCACAAGCGCCAATTATAATCAACTATTCACCTTTTCAATCCATCGCTCAAAATAGTATAACCTGATAAAATGGAGTTAAATCTTTGGCCCTAGATAATGCATAAATTGAATAATAAACTTATCACGGACGTATATAAGAGGGGTGGGGGGGTTAGAGAGTCTGTTCCTCCCTTGAGTCTCTGACAAACGCTCATTATAATCAACTACTCATATTTACAATCCATCGCTCAAAATAGTATATGGTAAAAAATATTTAAATTTTATATACATTTTGAAAACTTTGTTAAAATATTTTTTAAAAATGATATAGATTTTGTAAACTTTATAAATTAGTGCGTAACAAACAAAATTTACTATAAAGAATGAAAAAAAAATGTTAAGCGCTATTGATTTTGTAAATTTTACAATTTAGTGCGTAACAAACACAGTTTACTATAAAGAATAAAGAATTTTAAAAAAAGTTTAGCGCTAGTGATTTTGTAAAATGTTACAATTTAGTGCATAACAAACGCAATTTACTATAAAGAGTTTAAAATATGTTTAGCGCAATTGTTTTTGCAAATATTATAATTTAGTGCGTAACAAATACAAATTACTATAAAGAATTGAAAAAAAAAAAAATTAACGCTACTGAAAATTTTAACCTGATATTTGTGCAAAAATTGACAGTAAATCAAGTTTTATAGTGAGAATGAATTCCCTCCATAGCTGGACCTCTATGAGAAAGCTACAGCTGCGACCGTGAAGCTTACCTTGTACGCATGCGTCAGGATGGCTGTAACCTTTTCAGATTATTTTTTACGAAAATTTAAATAAAAACTTCTTTTTAATACGTGCAAATATAGGCGAAGGTGGCACAAAACCTAACGGGCAGAACGATCCATATTTGTTTTCTTAGATACAGATAGCGCTATCTAAAGGAAAACACATAGACTAGTTCTGTCGAGTGAAGAAGCAATGGCAGCATTCAAGCGGTCGCAGTATTTCACGCCTAAATACAATTCTTCGAAAAATTGGGTTTTATAACAAATAAGGCAAGCACTAACTTTCCTATTTATTTAGAAATGCAGTCTTTAATGTGCAGAAATATGACTTGGTTTACTGAATAGAGTATGTTTTTAGATGAAAATTGCACTTGCTAAGTTTATGTTTCTCGGCGTCATCCAATAATATTACCTAAAGTGGGCAGTCACATTGCCGGATAAAAAAAAAATGAATGAAAATGATTCATCAACTAAAGGCACTCCAGTACCGGGTCCTAGGCATCATGGCAGGCCTTCAACAGTTCTCAGAATGCGTGGCTCCCCATTACATTATTTAATTACTCTTGAAGGCCTGCCTAATATGTTTATTATTTAATTTCCGCGTTTATTGTAGGCCAAAAATTTTGAATTATAATTTTGAAATATTCCATTTTATTGCTTGTGACACCCTTTTTATTTTAAAATTTTCTTAATATAAATTATACGTACTATATGATTGCAAAACTTATTTTATTTCATTATGTACAGTCAAAATTACTTTTGCATCTATTATTTCGCCGATAAAAAACAGTTTACAATTATTTTCAAACGACAGATCATTCTGCTCTTTGGTTGAGGGTAAAATGATCCTTGGAACATTTTCTCAAAATTCTATTTTTTCTTTTAATCATTACTGAGTGTGCTCTTTAAAATATTGTTAAAATATGTTTATCATGCAAAATACAGTGTAAAATATGATAGCAAAAAGCCAAAGTTTTATTTTATCATTTATATTGGCCAACTTATACTACCCATACAACTCTGTTGGGCGTTCTTCACCACGATGAGCTTGACATAAAAAAAAAATATACATATATTTCTTTAGTGCCCATGAGCCCTCCCTTTTATCGATAAGAAAAATAAGCCTTGCCTCTTTTTCAAAGATTTACTTATCAAATGGTATTATTAAGCCTTAAATACCTTTGGAATTTAAGGGTTTTGGTAACGGCTTTTGGCAACGAACCCTATTTAGTTATTACCCAATTTATTTCATAAACATAAACAAATAAAATTGAAGATTTAGGTGCAAGTCTCTAAAGTTTATGTGTGTTAAGTTTTACTGAATTTTATCAAGAAAAATTCTGTCATTTTAAAGCTTTGTGTTGCCTGTTTAAGAAATGAAATTTATCGTGCATTAGGCATATTTAAAGGTTAAAAAAATAATATCAGGTTGTAACGAAAGTTTTCCGCCATATCTGCCTGAAAAACTAACTTCTAACTCCTTAGATAACTGTATTTGAACTTTCGGTACCAAACCTGCACAGTGTCACATTATACAACAATAGTACTTAAAGCTGTACTCATAATTTGTTGATATTCTAGAGCTGACTTTTTGCAACACAACTGGAAGTTAATGATGGTTCTAATCCTCTAGAGCTATAGTTCCATTTGGAGACACCTTGTACTTAATGATAACTATATTTTTCAGAGATTTCACAACAAAGTGTTATAAAGTAAGCCTCTTTCTTTCAAATGTCAAAAATAGTTCGACAAAATATGAGCAAATACGCCAATGCGAACTGTGTTCTGACGATGTTTGCGGTGGCGGGAAACTTTCGTTACAACCTTATAATAACAAAGCAACGTCCGGCACCAGAAAGTCCCAAGATACTGGGATTGCCTCATTCTTGCCGACAATTGGCGATTTCAAGTAGTCGGTCAGTTCAAGTCCTACCCGTGGTCAGACAGGCAGACAGACAACTGAATAACCGTAGATGGTCCTTACATCCCCGATGGTAATACATTGAGGCGAAACGGTGAAATATGGAGGAATGTAGAGAGGATTGTCTCCAGAGCATATTACAGGGTAACCGTCGGCCAAAGCATTTGCTGGTCAAGGAAAAATGCAGCTAGCCAGATTATAGACGCCCCCCCCCCCCACCCCCATAAAATTCCATACATTTTCAGAATCAACTCCGAAAGCCTTTTTTTTTCGGATAAAAAGGAATATAAACGGGAAAAAAAAAAAACCGAATAGAATATACCCTCACATTTTCGTAATTTCTAAATAACTCCAAAATGTAATGGTTGATTATGAATGCTTTCATTTCGAGCCCAAATGTGCGATGTCACACTTATTTTAAAGCACCCCCCCCTTCCCTTCCCTTTGTCACTGCTGTCATGATCTCAGGAAACTACCCCCCCCTTTCCAAGAGTGGTTACGTAACATCTTTAAATGGACGACCAAACAACATAAAGTAACCAGCAGTTCTGTATTTTATTTATGTTACACTCTCCGTATTACATGCTACACTTTTATATTATGAGGGTTCGTCCCATATTTAAAAGCAGTCTAGTATTTTTATGCCTGCGATCACGGCCAGAAAATAGCCTTTCTTAGTTACAAATTAAAATTTTGAAAGTGGGGGGGGGGGGTACTATTTCGATTTTTTTTTTTTTTTTTTTTGCAAAGAGCAGTGAACAATTAAATCTGTGCAAGTAAGAATGTGTCTGTGTGGCATTGCTGTAATCTACAAAAGTATACATTTGCATTAAAATTTAATTCGAAGTTTCTACACTGTTGTTCTAATCAACTCCCCCCCCTCCCCCTTCTTCCCGAATCGCGTCCCTCCCGTATATGAACCTGAGAGAGGGTCACTTTACCCTAACCGACCACTTATTCAACCAGGGGCGTACTCAGAAAAAAATTTCGGGGAGGGTCCAAAAATTTCGGAGGGGGTCCGAACGATGAAAAAGGTAGACTTTTTCACAAAAAGACTTCATGATTATTATTTTGTTAGCAAAAACTGAAATTTCGGAAGGGGGCCGGACCCCCTGGACCACCCCCACTGGGTACGTCCTTGCATTCAACGATATACGCCGATTTAAACCGCTTTTCAAAAATGGTGTAAAATCTCAGCAACTTTTTGAAGAGTTTTGTAAACAAAGTTAAAAGAGAAAAAGTAACTTTATGGTGTCGGAAACTCAAAAACACGTAGCTGTTTTTTGTTTTTGAAAAAAAAAAAGAAACATCTCCCATCAGAGAACTTAGGTTGTTCTATTTTGCATGCGCACCTCTCGACTAACACCAGTTTCCGGTCACACTGTGACCCCAATCTTTTTCGATTTAAAAAATGAAAAAAAAAATGCATGTCAAGGTCTCCCGTGTATGTGTTAATCCGCCATCCCCAAGCCTTCTCCCCGTCGGGTTCAGTTTATATATTCAGGTTGTTTCCCCGCGTTTCTGTAAAAAGAAAATATTTTTATTGAGTCGTCATGGCGACGCGAAAAATATTTATTTGTGTTTGTTCGTCGCCAAGGCCTCCTTTACTATAGAGGTCCGACGTGATGTAATCGTTTTTTGTGAATGAAGAACTAAAGGTTTTTTATTTCTACTCCGTGTTTTTACTATTAGCGATTTTATTTGAAGCTTAGATTTAAACCTTTGAGGCGCAACCCTTTCCCAATGCTGAAAAAAGGGCAGCCGTTGCCATCGCTCGACTTAACTACCAGCAAGATGGCGGACGATCGAAACGTGCCACAGATCTAGAGACCCTTTTTTGACGACAGCTGGCTGTGCCGGCACAGCCAGCTGTCGCCAAAAAAGGGGTCTCTAGATCGGTGGCCGGCGATGAACGTTTCGATCGTCTGCATCTTGCTGGTAGTTAAGTCGAGCGATGGCAACGACTGCCCTTTTTTCAGCATGGGGCAATCTATCCAGATGTTCTATAATTTCCTTCCCTACCTGTCCTCAACCTTTTAACCCTTTGAGGCGCAACTCTTTCCCAATGCTGGAAAAAAAGGGCAGCCGTTGCCATCGCTCGACTTAACTACCAGCAAGAGGGCGGACGATCGAAACATTCATCGCGTGCCACACATCTAGAGACCCTTTTTTGACAGCTGGCTGTGCTGCACAGCTTGCTGGTAGTGCACAGCCTGTGCTACCTGGTAGTTAAGTCGAGCGATGGCAACGGCTGCCCTTTTTTCAGAATTGGGCAATCTATCCAGCTGTTCTCGCATTCTTCCATTTTCCAGCCGATGTCAGTGCTGCTAAAAATAATCGTGACCATTTTTTTTACGGGAAAGGACATGCTAAAAAGGTAAAGGATTCTCGTGGAGCTATGTCACCCGCAACTATTTTTTATAGAAATCCAATCTATTCTTCGCGGCTGGCAGCAGTCTAAACGTCAGAGTTGGGTGTTCCCAGAGCGGGAACACTGCGCGTTTAAGGGGTTAAAGAGATTAGAAGTATGCTGTCTGAGGAGAACCTATTTGATATAAATTAATTGTAAGTTTATTTATACTCGAATCCACGAAGGGGGCAAGAGTCCCCACCTGTTCCCTCTTTCGAACATGAAGATATATACATTTCCTCTAAAATAATGATTTTCCACTGAATTATTCATTTGTAAACTTATCCAAAATCAATGAGTTTCAGATAAATTTAAGCTAAACTGAACACTTGTCCCCCCCCCCTTTTACTTAATTTAATTTTTTATTAATTATGATTATTTAAGACACAATTATTTTTTTCGCAAATTATTATTCAACGTTTTTGATAATCACAAATAAGCAGTGTGGCGGCTCGTAGGTTATTTAAATGGAGGCTCACGAAATTAATTTCAAAAATTAAATATGCAGATATACGACGCACCTTACAAGTTAAAATATATTTGCATTTCGAGCAGTTAAAGGACAACAATGCACGCAACTGAAAGAAAACAAGTCCTCTTGGGTCTTTCATTTCGTCATCAAGATAAGTTTTAGCAAAAATAGTATCTTGATTTTTTTATTTCATTTTTACTTTTCGAACATGATACCATGTAAGGAAATGTCATTGCTGTATCATGAAACAAATTCGAATTCGAGATCTTAGTGTATTGACACAGTTCGTTAAAATACTGTAGTGAATCATAAGAAATACGTCAACTCGATTTACGTACTTTTTTACTAGATCCTCCGATTTAACGAATTATGTTTCTGTGTCGCATAGTGTGCTGAATGTCTGTGTTTAGCGACTTTGTAGCATTGATTGAACACGATAGCTCGCTGAACGAGGCATGCGATTGAGCTCAAACTTGGTATATATGTTATAAACACCAGTCAGCAAGACAGTCATTGACTATTAGGGTGTGTATAGGACTTATAGTTTTCTACAGGGCTACGACAAGATATTCTAGCTTAGCGGAGTTATATGGCCCGTGGGGCTCGAGCCCACCCCCCCAATAATTGTGAATAGGCGCTGAGCCACCCAATAATTTACCACTCAATACAGAAAACTAATTTATACTAACATAAAAAAAGTATTTCACGCCATTTACAAACGTTTAGAAAAACCTTTACTTGGACTTTTAAAATTGTCTTCTTTTGATTTCAATCATGATTTAGTATTCATTATGACGCCACGTAACACACAATGTTACTATAAGCTGCCCTCGTTTTCTTTGCTTCTATTTTTAACTTATAACATGGTAGAAAGATACTAACATGGATACTTACCTTACATAGGTGTAGAATTCTATGGACCCATAGAGCTCGAGCGCCTCCAATAATTTACACTTATACATAGTAAGTCATAGCTGCCAACTACTACGGAATATAATTAACCCTTTTTGTAAACAGTATATTTTAAAATTATTTTTTTCGAAATAGTAACCAGCTCGAGCGCGCAGCACAAAAATTTGCTATATTGTAAGCCGAAAAATCATGTAGAAAAAGTGTTAATTCTATTTCGTACTAGTTGCAGTTAAGAGTAAGTTATATGTACATAAATCAGTGCGTAGCCAGAAATTTTTTAAGCGGAAGGGGGGGGTGGTACGACTTCTGCGACTCAGCATATGTGTATACGTACGGTGTATGATAAGGAGTGAGCATATACATTTGTATGACAAAAAATTCCTCATGGGGTATAACCCCCACCCTTGCTACTCCACTGACGTGAATATATGTGCTTGTGGGCCCGGCCTACCAATAATTTTGAAAACTTTACGCTTATGATTCCTAGTACTGGAAATGTTACAGAATATGTGTCTTGCGATGTATAGCTAAGTACCTGCGAGCGATAGTGAACAGAAAGAGAATGAATATTCTGAAAGCAGCGAAGTTGACGAAGAAACGTAAATTGAATTTTAAAAAGTGACATTCCAAGAAGCAGTTTGCAGCGTGAACGCTTAAAAAGAAATTTATTTTTGTCTCACGAGGTTGATGATGTTGTTCTTATGAAGTTAGAAAATATAGACAAAGAACTTTGGAAAGTCAAAACAAAGCATTATCAAAGATTTCTTTCCAAAGTGCCAATAAGTATGTATATATTAGAGCAAGTAACATTAAAGAATTTAAATTAGTTTAAAGTTGATTGCCTAACGCATGTTATAATTTTTAAGCTCGTAGTAAACAATAATCATTCTTTATTTCATATCTAAATCTAAGGGTATTTTGCATTGATATTTTTATACCATACTCTTCACAAAAATTGATATTCGATTTAACGAACGAATTTGTGGGTCCCAATCAATTCGTTAAATCGAGGTTCGACTGTATATTTTATTTGCTAAACAGTAGCACTTTTATCTTTAAGTTCTTTATACAGTTATAATTTTTGAACGATTTAACCTCGATTTAACGTACTTTCATTACGATTTTTCTTTTTTTTTTTGTCCCGACAAAAAGAGTGCTAAAATGCTCTGATTTAACGAAGTTTTAGCTTTGATTTAACGAACAACAATCGCTGAAATAAAATTCGCACATAAAACTAAAACTTTGAAATTTTAGCACACAAAATTTTGAATCTTTCACATCCTAATCCAAGTGTGTAATACAATCATTTTTTTTCCTCATTTCTCCAAACGAAGCAAGTGCCTACGAAGACAGCGATACAGAAACAGTTATTTACAATTGCGCCGTGGATAACCATGATCCAATGGCTGGATGTGAAGATGTTCCTTGTACTGGGAATGTGTCTTGCGATGTACAGCTCAGTACCTGCGACAGTGAACAGAAAGAGAATGAAGATTCTGAAAGCAGCGAAGATGACGAAGAAACGGAAATAGAACTAAAAATGGTGACATTCCAAGAAGCAGTTTGCAGCTTGAACACTTTATTTTTTTATTATTTATTTTATTTATTTTGTCTCACGAGGTTGATGATGCTGTTCTTACGAAGCTAGAAAATATCCACAGAGAACTTTGGAAAGTCAAAACAAGCCACAAAAACAAAGCACTATCAAGGATCTCTTTCGAAAGAGCCAATAACTATGTATGCATTAAGTTTTAAGAGCAAGTAACACTATAGTCTGTTCGCCGAGTCGAGAGGACGAAACTAAATAATGGCACATGTAAACTGGCGAAGAGTAAGCACCTGGCATTTTGCCAAAGCGCCAAACACAGTATGAATTTCTGCTTTCTTCCATTTACGCTGTTAGGCGCATTTAACGTTTCTAACTCCAAACTAGAGATTGGTGAAAAAATATGTAATTCTTTGGTAACCCGTTTGATTACTTTCGTTCTCTCGTTTCTGCGAACAGACTATAAAGAGTTTAGATAATTTTAAAGTTGATCTCCTAAAGTATAACTTATAATTTTTAAGCTCGTAGTAAACAATAATCATTCTTTTTTACATATCCATGGGTATTTTGCATTGATATTTTTATACCATACACTTTTACAAAAATTGATATTCGATTGAACGAATTCCTTCGATTTAATGAACGGATTTGTGGGTCCCAATCAATTCGTTAAATCGAGTTTCGACTGTAATAAGAAAAAAAAATGCATTAACTAACCGAACGCAACAAACAGGAGAGAATCCGGAGGAGATAACGGCAAAAAAAATCTGCTGTGAGCACAATAAAATTGTGCGAATGGAAGCGCCTCGCTTTTCCCCCCTCTCTCCGCATCTTTCCTGAATGACCGGTTGAGAGGGCCAATCGGTCGATCGCACGTGCGAGTGACGAAAAGACTAAGCTGCAGTAACCTGCGATACAGTGCAGGGGCGTAGCCAAGGGTGGATTAGGGGGGGTCATAACCCCCCCCCATGAAGAATTTTTTGCCACACAAAATGTATATTCTTCACTACATTATCTCACACACACGTATACATATATATGAGTTGTAGTAGTCGTAACCACCCCCCCCATTAAAAATTTCTGCCTACGCCCCTGATACAGTGCGTTAGCTATCATAAACGCGTTTAATAATAGTGGGGGGGGGTGGAAGATTAAAACTCACGTTTAAATTCACAAATGTCTAAAAGTGTACTTAATTTTTTTTTTAAATTTGATTTGTTAGTTTATTCTTTAGTTTTTCCTCTGGGTGTTCACGTGCTCATGTGCTCAAATAGAGGAGCCGCCACTGCAAGTAAGTGTATAAAAAAAACCTCACAAATCTATAAACCCTAATCGGATTGGAAATCAATCGATTGGAAATCATCCAGAAAAGCCGCGGCTTTTTACTGGGGGGAGGAGGCAGATATCAAAATCCACAAATTAGTAAGTAGACAAACTTGAAAGATCTGCAATTGTTTTTCGTCCAGGGCCGCTATGGTCCTAACCACGGTCCTTTGTGCATCACCTCATCAGTATATGGAGCACACTTTACTACCGTGTTAACTTGCGTTCATAGTCGCCCTCGCGTAATAGTCGCAAACCCCCCCCCCCCCAATTTTGAAGCAGAAAAAATAACTTTACAGTTACAATATTACGTAGCAGATTTTCCCCGCATAATAGTCGCACCTACACTTCACTTTCACCATGAAAAAGTGGCAAAAAAAAAAAAGTGCGACTAATACCAACACCTCCTAGATATATAGAAAGCCTTACAACTCCGACGTCATCAAACTTTGACGTCATCATTTGGCATACATTTAAAAGTTTTATTTTCACAAAATAAAACCAGGGGCGTAGCCAAGGGGGGGGGTTAGGGGGGTCATAACCCCCCCATGAGAAATTTTTTGCCATACAAAATGTATATTCTTCATTACATTATCACGCATATCTATATAAATAAAATTAGACTTTTGTCTGTACATTTCTTGGAATTCAAAAATTTTGCGATTTCTATCCGTTTCAAGCACCCAGGAATCCGATGCGACCCTCAAAAAAAAGTTTGTCTGTCATTCTGTCGCTCTGTCGTTCTGTCCGTGACGCTTTTTCTGTTTAAGTATCACGTAAAAACGGCTGAAGCGAATGATATGAAATTGGGTGTCATGATAGGTGGTCACTCAACTTAAAACACAGGCGTCGAATTTTAAAAAAATCTTGATTAGATTTTCAGATTTTGTGAAAATCGTTTCAAACTGCGTAAATTTGTGTTCAAGCATCACGTAAAAACGACTGAAGCAAATGATATGAAATTAGGTGTCATGATAGGTGGTCACTCAACTTAAAACAGAGGCGTCGAATTTTAAAAAAATCTTGATTGGATTTTGAGATTTTACGAAAATCGTTTCAAACTGCGTAAATTTGTGTTCAAGCATCACGTAAAAACGACTGAAGCGAATGATACGAAATTGGGTGTCATGATAGGTGGTCACTCAACTTAAAACATAGGCGTCCATTTTTTAAAAAATCTTGATTGGATTTTGAGATTTTACGAAAATCCTGTCAAACTGCGTAAATTTGTGTTCGAGCAACACGTAAAAACGACTGAAGCGAATGATACGTAATTGGGTGTCATGATAGGTGGTCACTCAACTTAAAACATAGGCGTCCAATTTTTAAAAAATCTTGATTGGATTTTGAGATTTTGCGAAAATCCTGTCAAACTGCGTAAATTTGTGTTCGAGCATCACGTAAAAACGACTGAAGCGAATGATACGAAATTGGGTGTCATAATAGGTGGTCACTCAACTTAAAACATAGGCGTCGAATTTTTAAAAATATTCATTAGATTTTCAGATTTTGCGAAAATCGTTTCAAACTGCGTAAATTTGTGTTCGCATAACGTAATAACTGCAAAGGTGAAAAAATGATATTTGGTGAAATGATAGGTGGTCACTCACCTTAAACTATAAGCATCTAATTTTAAAAAATCGATCCGATTTGGAGATTTTGCGAAAATCGTTTAAAACTGAGTGAATCTTTGTTCCCGCATTACGTAATAACGACTCAAGCGAATGATCTGAAATTTGGTCACATAATAGATGGTTGCTCAACATAAACTATAGGTATCCAATTTTTTAAACATTTTCATTAGATTTTGAGATTTTGTGAAAATTGTCTCAAAAGTCGTTTATATTTCTTCAAACATCACGTAATAACAACTAATACGAATGATACGAAATTGAGTGATAGGATAGGTAGTTGCTAATCTTAATTTATAGGCGTTGAATTTTTAAAATATTTTGATTACATTTGGAGATTTTGCGAAAATCGTTTTAAAATGCTGAAATTTTGTTCCAGCATTACGAAATAAAGACTGCAGGGAATGAAACGAAATTGGGTGACATGATAGGTTGTCACTCCACTTAAATTCTAGGCTTCCAATTTTTCAAAGATGTTGATTAGATTTTGAGATTTTGCGAAAATTATTTCTATATTCGTAAATATTCGTTCGGGCATCCCATAATTACGACTAAAGCGAACGAAATGATATTACTTAGTGACTCTCTTACCTGTAATATTTTAACAATACATAAAAATTATAACTTCGCTTTCTTTACTTTGGCAACATACTCCATCCATTCTGTGTACTCCTACCATGCTGACGAAAGTTCTTGCTTTTTGGAAATTTGCATTCACTAACCCGTCAAGGACGGATACTTCAGCTAGTGTATACATATGTATGAGTTGCAGTTGTCGTAACCCCCCCCCCCCCCATGAAAATTTTCTGGCTACGCCCCTGAATAAAACAATTAAAAATTTCTGGTGAATTTACCCATGGATAGCAATATTTTAATAATTTGAGCTAAAAAATGTAATTTTACGATAAATGGCAGTTTTTAATCGTGACTAATTAGACAATATCATAAGGAAATAGATCATACTAAATAATTCTGTACGAGAAAGATATTTTCATTTTAATTTTTAATTTAAAATATTTTCTAATATTGTTAAGAAATTTTTAAGAGCTTTATTTTATGAAAATAAAAATTTTAAACGTAGGCCAAATGATGATGTCAAAGTTTGGTGACGTAGGAGTTTGTAAGGCCTTCTCTATCTAGGAAGCGTTGCTAATACGCGAGTCAACACGGTGTTTGGGAACAGAAGAACTCTCGCCTTGCCACAAACTATTCCACCAGTGACATTGACGATCGCTGCATGCCGTGCCCAGTAGAGATGAGATCGGGCTCAGCCCGAGCCCGGGCCCGAACCGGGCTCGAGCTCTGTAATTCCCAATTGTGTTCGGGCTCGGGCTCGTGAAAAATTTCTCCCTTATTGAACATACTGCTTGAAACAAATTTTAAAAATTGATTCACGAGGATAATAAAAGTACTTATAAAAAAATAAATAAATAAAGATAGCTGCAAGGGCGCCTAGAAGGTGCGTGAAGCTCTTTGGGTATTTTAGAACGGCGGTTTATATTCCTTAGTTAGTCATGAGATCCGACATTTTTTGATAAAGGATGGATACAAAGAATTAGAAAGTGCATTGGGAGTTATTTTTCTTTAATTTGCACAATTTAATTTGCTATATTGTCTTTAATTTGCACAACTTTTTCAACAAGCACAACATTTTCTTTAATTTGCTACATTTGTCTTTAATTTGCACAAATTTTTTCAACAAGCACAAACATTTTCTTTAATTTGCTATATTTGTCTTTAATTTGCACAAACGGCAAAATTTATTGTATTCTATAAATGAAGTAATTGATTTTTTTTTTTTTATCTTTAGCTGAAATTTCGGGCTCGGGCTTCAAAAAATGAGCCCGAACTCATCTCTAGTGCCCAGGCACTAGAGATGATCGGGCCCGGGCCCTGTGATTCATGATTGCGTTCGGGCTCGGGCGGGCTCGGGCTCGTGAAAAATGTCTCCTTTACTGAGCATACTCCTTGAAACAGATTTTAAAATTCGATTCATCGGTAAAATAAACGTACTGATATGATGTTAAGACTTGCAAAAAAATAATTGATGGGTAAAAAGCTAGCTTTTTCACATAATTTACTAAATGGTGTGTCGTGCTATTTCATTTGCGTATGTGTGTTAATATGCTGTTCATTCAAAATTTTGGCCTCATTATTTACCGGTCTTCTAGTTAAATGTTAGCATTGTATACATTCCCATCGTATCATAAAATATTTTTTAAAGTAATTTTCTTTCTATCAACTCAATTCTTAAATGCAAATTTCTTAAATTTATTATGCAAAATCTCTTTTCTGGACGTGTTTTGAATATAACATTTTTTAATGTCACTATATGAGATTTATAACTTGTATTTTTCTGTATCTAATATGTCTAAGTACATACGAATGTTTAACACTGGTGTGACTACTCAACGGATTTTTTATTTAAAATTGAAACATTGTTATTATTTGATAAACATGGATATAAAGATAGAAAGTGCATTAAGAGTTTGCAACTCTGTTGTCTTTAATTTGCACAAACGGCAAAATTTATGGTATTCTAACAATGAAGTGTAATTGAATTTTATTTATCTTTAGCTGAAATTTCGGGCTCGGCTCCGACATAAATAATATTGCTCGGGCGGCGGGCTCGGATTAAAAGTCCTCGGGCTCGGGCTTCAAAAAATGAGCCCGAACTCATCTCTACCAGGCACACTGGAAAAATCTTTCGTTCATCGACGACCTTCTCCTTTTTCACCACAATCCATCAGTTCTCCTGACCCCTAGCCCCGTTCCACCTCTGCCCAGCGGACTTTTCGTCTTCATCATGTCCACCCGTGGGAGGTCGGGACAGGAATCTATCTCGTCCTTGGATGGATGCAGATGAGATTTCCTTCGCCACCACATATCTTCTATCTCTGCATCTGCAATCGGGGGCGGTTAGAATAATATCACTTTTTTCATAAACTCTTGACAGCGGACGATTGTTTTTGTAGGTGGCCGTGCGTGAAAGGGGAGATGCTAATCAACTGGCTATGGGGCTTCGTTTGCCAAAAGCGGGGGGCACATCGCCATGGGTGGGCAGAGAAAACTCTCTTGACATGAGACACAGTCGAGTGTGCCCCCGATAATCCGAGATGATCGAAATCGACACCGACTCGGATTAAACCCCTTTGAGGCGCAACCCTTTCCCAATGCTGAAAAAAAGGGGCAGCCGTTGCCATCGCTCGACTTAACGACCAGCAAGATGGCGGACGATCGAAACGTTCATCGCGTGCCACAGATCTAGAAACCCCTTTTTTTGACGACAGCTGGCTGTGCCCGTGCACAGCCAGAGGAAGAGTTTTTTTACGAAACTTTTTAAATGGGTTATTTTAACCCCCCCCCCTTTCCAATGGCTGGTCATCGGCCTACCTGGAGGCTTGACCGCTATGAGGGTCGGAGATATTAGTGATTTCATTATGGGGGGGCCCCTAATGGGCAAACCAATGTTGCCCCCCCTTCCAATGAACGGGCCCCTAATTTCGAACCAAGCTCAGATGGGAGACCTAGCTCCTGAAATCGGAAACTCCATCGTTTAAACATTGAGGATATTGAAGCCACGAATAGATTTTACGTGCACCAGCTCCCATTAGCGCACACGGTCCCACCGCCAGCCGAGAGAGGTGTTCACCCTCCCAAGCTCTGTCCAAGCCGGTGCTGCTTCACTTTCCTTCTTCTCATGGGAACGGAGCTTATAGCGACTAGGTCACTGCTGGACGGTTATTTTAACACTTGAATAGAGACATCTTAAACGGGAAAGCTTTGTAAGCGAGAACTTCTTGAATGGGTTTTACTGTATATGAAATACCGTGTTTATACTCGCGTAATAGTCGCACCTCTTTTGCCGATTTTTCATTGTGGAAGTCTAGGTGCGACTATTATGCGGGGAAATCTACTACACAATATATTGTACACGCTAATACTAAAAAATTAGTGTAAAAAACGCATTATAGGAAATTAGGAAATTACCAATTGTTTACACAGACCATGGTCTGTTTATTAGTCATTTTGTCAGGTACACACAGAAGAGGCATTTTTCTTTTCTTTATATTACATTTTTATAGAGCATAAAAATCACAAATAATCTTCGTGAAAATTTTGACAGAAAAATTCTGAATACACAATTCATTATAATTTGCTAGATTTTTCTAATATTCATTTTCTAGACTTAGGTCAAATACGCTACAGCGACTTTCATGCGGGGGAAAATATTTTGACGGTTTTGTCTGCTTCAATACGGTGGGGGTGCTACTATTACGCGAGTAAACCAGTGCCATGTTACCGCAGGGCAAATGGGGCAACTGCCCAGGGCTCACAGATTTTAGGGCTCAAAAATCTTGCATGTTACACTTTTGTAATTTTAAAATAAAATTAAAAAGGATTAAAAAAAATTCAGAAGTTAAATAATTTTTTTAATTATAAAGTATGAACAATGAAAATCATATATGAACAATGAATATAATTTTACAATAAAATTACAAAGGATAAAAAAATTTCAAAATTTAAATGATTTTTTTATTAAGAAGTATGAACAAAGAAAATAATTCAAATTTACAGTTGTGCATAAATTAATATAAACTTATTTTTAATTCTTTCAAATGCTCGATAGTCGATTTAGCATACCGATATGTAGGAAAATAACTAACCACATTTTGTAAAGAGTATTTTTAATTTTAAAAGATAGCAAAATTTTTGAATTTGTTATTTGAAGAAATATTTACAAAACTGACTGTTTACGAAAAGTGGTTGTATTCCGTACATGTTAGCAACTGTGATATAGCATTTCGATGTAACGTTTAACTGTCAGTTTCTTTGACATCATGTAAATATATTCGTTTATTTCAGATTACTTAAAACATAATTTGTGTTTGGAAGGGGTAAGATATTTAAAACTTTCAGCATAAACCAATCATAATGTTTTTTTAAGCTCTCGGGTGCTATTTCTTCAAGCACGGGATTTTGTCTACGCGGCGCACCGTGGTCACTTTTCCGTTTGATTCATGTTTTATTGTGCAGAGTGATTGGACATTGCTAACGGAAACATGGACTATCCCTTCAGATGATTTTCAAATACCAGGATTCACTTGGGTCGAACGGATAGACAGTAGAGATGAGACGGGCTCAGCCCGAGCCCGAGCCCGAACCGGGCTCGGGCTCTGTAATTCACAATTGCGTTCGGGCTCGGGCTCGTGAAAAATTTCTATTTTATTAAACATACTCCTTGAAACAGATTTTTAAAAAGTGATTCATATGGAAAATAAAAGTACTTAAAAAAAAAAAAAATAGCGGCACGGGTGCCTAGAAGGCGCGTGAAGCTCTTTGGGTATTTCAGTACGGCGGCTTATTTGCAACTATATTTGTCTAATTTGCACAAATGGCAAAATTCATTGTATTCTATCAAAGAATTACTTCTTTGAATTTTATTTATCTTTTGCTGAAATTTCGGGCTCGGGCTTCAAAAAATGAGCCCGAACTCATATCTAATAGACAGTAGAGATGAGACGGGCTCAGCCCGAGCCCGGGCCCGAACCGGGCTCGGGCCCTGTAATTCACGATTGCGTTCGGGCTCGGGCTCGTGAAAAATGTCTCCTTTATTGAACATACTCCTTGAAACGGATTTTAAAAAGCGATTCATCGGAAAAATAAACGTACTGATGGGATGCTAGGACTTGCAACAAAATAATTGATGGTAAAAAGTTAGCTTTTTCGCTTAATTTACTAAATGGTGTGTTGTGCTATTTCATTTGCATATGTGTGTTAAAATGCTGTTCATTCAAAATTTTGGCCTCATTATTTACTGGTCTATCTTAGTTAAATGTATATATTCACATCCTATTATAAAATATTTTTTAAAAATAATTTTGTTCCTACCAACTAAATTCTTATGCAATTCTATGCAAATATGCAAATTTCTTAAATTTATTATGCAAAATCTCTTTTCTGGACGTGTTTTAAATATAAGATTTTTTAATGTCACTATACGAGATTTATAACTACTAATTTTCTGTATCTAATATATCTATGTACATACGAATGTTTAACACTGATGTGACTAATCAACGGATTTCTTAATAAAAATTGATACGTTATTGTTATTATTTGCTAAACATGGATATAAAGAATTAGAAAGTGCATTAAGAGTTTGCAACTATATTTGACTTTAATTTGCACAAACGGTAAAATTTATCGGATTGTATTAATGAAGTAACTGAATTTTATTTATCTTTAGCTGAAATTTCGGGCTCGGGCTCTGACTTAAATAATATTGCTCGGGCTCGGGATTAAAAGTCTTCGGGCTCGGGCTTAAAAAAATGAGCCCGAACTCATCTCTAATAGACAGTGGTTTCCAAAACAGAAAGCCATCTGGAGTTATGAATTTTATAGAGGAAAACTTTATAAAAATCACTTTATAAAACAATATAATATACACTTTACCTGTGCCTACACGAGGCAGATAAATGGTGTTCAAATGGTCATTGCCTATTGATATTTGCAGTTACATACGTTAGTCCTCAAATTTCTCCTGAAGATAAATTAGACGCTCTATTCGAAACGTTACTGAAGGAGGATGATTGTAAGACTGTTCTAGTAGGAAATTTTAGCATAGAATTCAATTCCGATCCAGGATCCGATTTCGTAACTGAAATAATGGTTACTTTAGATTTTCCAATACTTACTTATCCAAAACATTTCAGGGGCGAAACAACAACCATTTTTAGCATGGTTCAAACAACCAGTTTCAGCATGGCATTTCAAACAACAACCATTTTCATTGCAACCATTTTCAGCAACAAAATGATGCGAACAGGAGTCTATAGGAGCACTTACAGTTATCATTTTCCTCTATATGGCAGAATTGATTGAACAGATTTTTAAAAAATCTGAAATTCTTCCAGCCGAGTGCGTAAATTAAATCTGGAAGAGTTTTAAATTTCTTTTTTTTAACGGGGGGGGGGGTTATTAGAAGGGGCCTAATTTTTTTTCTTTCTGTCTATAGAGCCCACAGTTGTCTTGGTCGGGCTCTGGAGTAAATACGTTAATAATAACAGAGTTCATCGACACAACCTTGAATTATTAAAAAAAAACAAAAAAATACTACAGGCTCATCAAATTATACAGTCAGTTTTTTACGGTCCACCACGGCACGATTTCACTATGGATACTGCACCGTTAATTCTTATCTTCATCTAGCAGCGGGGCGAAAACTAAACATTGGGAAATAAAATTTGCGTTCCTTTCATTTGCTTCGTTCAGTTACAAAAGAACGAATACTTTCCCCCCTGCCTCCCCGCTAAAGTTAAACATTCTCTTCCATGCAGACGTTCTTCTCTTTCATAATTTGCAAGTGTCACTTTCAGTCAATGTATTTACAAGAGCATTGCGTGTTGCCAGCCGCCTGCACAAACTTCGATACCATATACGCACGAAATTCACTTAAAAATCGAGTGTAGCCTTTTTCTTTTTTTTTTTTTTTTTGTATGGTTGTGGTGGAATGGAGGGAAGAAATATGGCGGCTATATTTAGAATGCGTATTGATCTCTCTGGAGGACGTATTATGATGTATGTACAGAAAAGTACAGCTGAGCCATGTGCGTGCTCTCTAAAATGAATGACGTCACTGATAAGGCTATACTTTGAAGAGGTTATAAAATAGGACACGTATTATTTTCACGATGGGTATTTTTAGTGTCTCTCATTTCTAAAAATGTTGATAAAAAACTGTTCAAAAATTCCATTGTTCTTTAGAAAAGCAGACTCAAAGTCTGTCTTCAAATTTTCTTAAAAAAGCAGCCTTAACAAATGCCTTCAAACTTTCTTAAGATAAGTCTTAACATTTACCTTTAAAATTTTCTTTAAAGAACAACTTTAACGTGCGTGGTAAGAGGTGTTTTCTAAAAACTATACAACCTTCGAATCTGTTAGTTTTCTAGGAATAATCTCAAAATTCGCTCTCAAATTTATTTAACGGTAAAATCTTAAATTTTACTTTCGAATTTTCGCCGACCGAGTTGTATGGTGGGTAAAGCACCATACTCCGGTTTCGCGTTCAACTCCCGGCGGCCGGGGTTCGATCCCCGACTGGGCGTGGTTGTCATGTCTGTCCCTTCACAGGGGGTGACGTTGGTCCACCTACTAGGTGCCCCCATAATAAAGAGAACAACAATTCCGGCCTGTTGTGGCCAAGGCAGAAGCCGGCCATTAGAAAGAAGGAAAAAAACTTTCAAATTTTGGATTTCCGTGGAGACTCCTAGTTTTCTTTTTCTTTTCTTTTCTTTTTTTCTTTTCTTTTAAAAGGCCAACTCCCCTGTGAGTGCGTTATCATACGCTCGGATGTCAATTCAATGTATTCTTCAATATCTTCTTACCGAATTGCGGAGAAGTCTCCCCATTGTGTGTGGGTAAAATCCTGTAAATATTTCGATCCTGCAATATCCTCTTCCCCCTCTTTTACAATAGCCTGCACGTGAAAACTGACCATTAAAAAACTCCTTTCATGACAGCGCACTCACATGAGCACCCAGTAGGTAGGCGACTTAACCCCCTTATGAATGTTACCCCCCCAGGACGCATAATTTAGCACCCGAGTCCCAGCCGGGAGTCGAGCCCGGCCGCCAAAGGTGTTAACCCTTTAACGCGCAGTGTTCCCGCTCTGGGAACACCCAACTCTGACGTTTTGACTGTTGCCAGTCACGAAGAATAGATTGGATTTCTATAAAAATAGTTGCGGGTGGCATAGCTCCAAGAGAATCCTTTACTTTTCAGCACGTCTTTTCCCGTCAAAAAATGGTCACGATTCTTTTTAACAGCACCGACATCTGCTGAAAAATGGAAGAATGCGACGAACGGCTGGATAGATGGCCCCATGCTGAAAAAAGAGCAGCCGTTGCCATCGCTCGACTTCACTACCAGCAAGAGGGCGGACGATCGAAACGTTCATCGCGTGCCACAAATCGAGAGACCCTTTTTTTGACGCACAGCTGGCTGTCGTCAAAAAAAGGTTCTCTCGATCTGTGGCACGCGATGAACGTTTCGATCGTCCGCCATCTTGCTGGTAGTTAAGTCGAGCGATGGCAACGGCTGACCTTTTTTCAGCATTGGGAAAGGGTTCACTGGCTAGAACTGGAACGAATCTGAAACCCCAAGCAACCTGTGGCGATCGAAGCAGCCCACCTACCTTCCTAACATCAATATATAATTAACCTGAGAGGAGGGGGGGGGGCAGATTCACCAACAGACAGTAGCCATGGCCTTTTATCAGTTCCCCCGTTCCACACGAGCGGTCCTCGAATCGAATCAAGTTCAACAGCAGGTGTGCGTGGGTGTGGACGAAAGTAAAAGATCCAGTTTTGACGGCTGAGTCATCATATCGCACACACCACCACACGGCTTATAAAAATGGAGGCTTTTACGCGGATCAATAATTCGGCGAAGTCTTCCCCCACCGCTTTTTGGATTAAAAAAAAGTTTCGCTTTTCCCTATTGTCTTGTACACAATCAGTGAGAGTATATTTAACGTTTTGCAGACAGAATTCAGATCCAGGCATGTTTTAAATTAGTTTTTTGGATATTTTGTCTTGTAATGCGTCAGTTAAACCTTTGAGGTGCAACCCTTTCGCAATGCTGAAAAAAGGGCAGCCGTTGCCATCGCTCGACTTAACTACCAGCAAGATGGTAGACAATCGAAACGTTCATATGCCGCAGAGCCAGCTGCGTCAAAAAAGGGTCTCTAGATCTGGTGCACGCGATGAACGTTTTGATCGCCCGCCATCTTGCTGGTTGTTAAGTCGAGCGATGGCAACGGCTGCCCTTTTTTCAGCATGGGGCAATCTATCCAGCCGTTCTCTCATTCTTCACTTTTTCAGCAGATGTCAGTGCTGTTAAAAAGAATCGTGACCATTTTTTATGGCAAATGACTTGCTAAAAAGTAGAGGATTCTCGTGGAGCTATGTCATCCGCAAGTATTTTTATAGAAATCCAATCTACTCTTCGTGACTGGCAATAGTCAAAACGTCAGAGTTCGGTGTTCCCAGAGCGGGAACACTGCGCGTTAAAGGGTTAAACTGTGTTTTAAAAAATCCAATTGCAATAGAGAATCAAAGAAATTTTATAACTCTCTCTTTGCAAGCGGTACTATGCACGGTCAGGACATGCTAAGGTGTCCGTAATTTAACATGCTTCTTCTAAATAAATAAATGAATGAATAAAAAATAGAACAAGAGGCAGAAAATAAATCACTGCAGTAAACAGGGGAAGAAATGGAGTTCGAATTTAAAGAATTAATTGCAGTTACAGTTTGTATTTTGTGGTGTAGGGTCCTAAATGAGTGCTCTGTTTATCATGCAGTCAAAATTAACCGGCTTCAAAGTTAACTGTCCTGAGCGATTACCCTGTTATAGTATCTACACAAAATATCAGTATTTACTCCACTAGAAGTCCATGTATGTGATTCTAGACAGAAAAATCCACCACTACGTATCTAGACATAAAAATATCCGAATTACAGGATACACACAAATCACCTGGTGTATAGACTCCCTCTTAACCGGCCTTCGTTTAACCGGATGTCCACTTTAACCGTCCGTATTTGATTTAAATAAGACAGACAATCCGACAGTGACCATAACGACCTCCGTCGTATCACATACAGATGAAGCAAAATCACTGGAAAAAGGCTTTTATGCTATGTGGAACAACAAGTATCAGCTTTCTCCATCGATGTGATGCTTTAAAAAGAAAGGTGAAACTGTATGAAGTAAAATGTCGAACTTTCAGTCTTCAGCAGAAAAAAGAAATGACTGATGTTTTCAGTACTTTCTACATAATGGTATATAAAACTTTTGTAATAAATTAATAATGCATTTCCATCCCATAAATATATATATATATGTAATTTTTTGCTATTATTAGGTTGGAACGAAAGTTTCACGCCATCGCAAACATCGTCAGAACACAGTTCGCATTGGCGTATTGGCTCCTATTTTGTCGAACTATTTTTGACATTTGAAAGAAAGAGGCTTACTTTATAACACTGTGTTGTGAAATCTCTGAAAAATATAGTTATCATTAAGTACAAGGTGTCTCCAAATGGAACTATAGCTCTAGAGGATTAGAACCATCATTAACTTCCAGTTGTGTTGCAAAAAGTCAGCTCTAGAATATCAACAAATTATGAGTACAGCTTTAAGTACTATTGTTATATCATGTGACACTGTGCAGGTTTGGTACCGAAAGTTCAAATACAGTTATCTAAGGAGTTAGAAGTTAGTTTTTCAGGCAGATATGGCGGAAAACTTTCGTTACAACCTGATAATATACGTAATATACATTTTCAATTCTCCGCTTTAACCGGGTTTACGTTTTACCGGCTCACTCCCATTTAGTCCGGTTAAGAGGAAGTCTACTTACTGTATTGGTATTGCTGGAATTTGTGAAGCATTTAACCCTTTGAGGCGCAACCCTTTCCCAATGCTGAAAAAAGAGTAGCCGTTGATATCGCTCGACTTAACTACATGTAAGACAGTGGACGATCGAAACGTTCATCGCGTGCCACAGATCTAGAGACCCTTTTTTGACGACAGTTGGCTGTGGCGGTACATTGGGCAATCTATCCAGCTGTTCTCGCATTGTTCCATTTTTTCAGCAGATGTCAGTGCTGTTCAAAATAATCGTGACCATTTTTTTTACGGGAAATGACGTGCTAAAAAGTAAAGGATTATCGCGGAGCTACGTCACCCGCAACCATTTTTATAGAAATCCAATCTATTCTTCGCGACTGGCAACAGTCAAAACGTCAGAGTTGGGTGTTCCCAGAGCGGGAACACTGCGCGTTAAAGGGTTAATGTTATTAGTTGCGAGTCTTGCATTTCTGAACATTCGACATATCTCATTGCTAAATGATCACAGAGCCAGATTTCATTCTTCAATCCATTTGACGGTCGAATAAATTATTCGGCACTTTCTAAAACAGGTGTCGGCGATTGCTTTGAAAGCGTAGGTTCCACCAAAGGTCAAGAAGAAAAAAAACGCTTACATAACATAATTAAGGAATAGGTATCCGTAGGAGGTCGGGACGTGTTATTTGAGGGGGTTCACCCTAGGCTGCTTTTCGAGATCACGGACCTCTAAGATACCGGGCCCGTGGGCCGATGATGGTGTACGTGACGTGAAATTGCGACGATAGTGGGCTGTTGTGGGTAGCGTGCCGGGCCGAAATTCCGCACTAGGATATGACAGAAATAAATAAATAATGAAAAACAAGGAAGAAAAAAAAAATATTTTTAAGTTCATTCCTACTTATTTCAACAAAGAAAAATTTTGAAAAATCACTCAAAATACTGGTGTTAAACGATAAAGTAATTAAAAAACTTTGTAAAAAACACACATAAGAAGTAATAGGTAAGAGGAATAAATGATCACAGGAATGATCACAGAGGAATAAATCCTCTTACCTATTACTTCTTATGTGTGTTTTTTAATTACTTTAAAGAAAAATTTTATTTTAGTTACTTTTTATTAAATGTAAAAATGAATTACTTATAATTTTTAATTAATTAATGCAGTCCCGTTTGGGAAGCAAGGGTCGATACCGCTCAGTAGAGGATCCAGAATTTTTTTTTTGAGGAGGGGCTAAATTTTGAGAAAAGCTTATTTCACCCAAACAAGATGTTCAATAAAGCAAAATTTTAGTCTAAAGTAATGTAAAACATTTTGGGAGGGACTAAGTTATAAAAAAGATCATTTTATCTACTTAAAATGTATAATAAAGCAAAATCTTAACCCCTTAGCAATCTCTTTTGGGGGGCTGAAGCCTCCTAGCCCCTCTACTGATACCGTTAATACAGTTTATTTGCTTAGTTTATTGTTTTCATTCATTTTTAATCCCAGGTAACCGGATCTAAACTTAATTAATTTAATTTAATGAATGAATTAATATTTGAAAAAAAAAAACTGTATTAACCCTTAAATGCATAGCGATGCATATATGCATCGTATTTTTCAGTGCCGGATTAGAATAGAAGCCAAATTTCTTATGTCAGTCTCATATATAAAATATAGTTTTTTTTAAATAATAAATGATTCATATGGATTCATTCATATGGAATGATTTATATGATTCATATTGTGAGTAATAAAAGTTTCACATAATTCTTCCAAACTGTTTGTCCTTGGAGAAATTAATTAGTTATTCATAAAACTGATATAAGAAATTTAACTTATACTCGTGGCTATCGTGCGAACGAGAAAAAAATTCATGCAATTAAGGGTTAACATCAAGTGTCATCCACTACAAGTTCAAAAATATGTATTTGAGTGGATGAATAAAAAGTATTTTATTAATGATTGAAAATTTGAACAAGATATATAAATATATATATATAGGGAGAGTGTGAACTAATGGTAAGAATTGAAAAACACTTACAGTCAACTGTCAATAATCAACAAACTTACATCTAAATAAACAACGGATTGTAATATTTTCATATCAGTGTATTTTTATTTTATGTATTTTTTAATGGTTCATTTAGGATGCCAATTTACTAGGATAATTAAGTTTGTGTTGTTAAACCTTTTGAAGCGAGGTAGCTGCGCCGAGAAACCACCTTATTTCAGCACTTTCATTACTAGTCCCCAAAAATACGGTTCACTGGTCCTAACGCTGAAAAAGTGCAGCCGCTGCCATCGAACCATCTAACTATCAACAGCATGGCGGTCGATCGAATAACCCATCTGCCGGTGACAGAAAACTTCTTTGACTCTTTGCTGCCAAATGGGCTTTCCGATCAACCGCCACGTCGTTGGTAGTTAGATGGATCGATGGCAGCGGCTGCACTTTTTCAGAGTCGGGCCGTTTATCCAGTTGGTTTCTTATACTGATATGAAAATACTCGCGCTTCAAAGGGTTAAGGCAAAGTAAGTACAAGGGCTATCTGCCAAGGATGACGTGGGGGTGTGGCTTGGTCGTAGGACTTTCTAAGGGGCGACGCGTATTCACGTTACATTTGGAGAAAACAGCCCAAAACTCCAGACTGTTAAATGGACAGAACGCTGGACCTTCAGCTTCGGGATAGTTAAGAAAGGAAAATAAATTGGAATCACAGTAATTACATACAGAGGGGCAATAATTAAACTTGAACAAGATTCTACAGCTAAAACAGGTGATAGAATTTCAACCAATTCTCTCGTTTATAAACTATAGTTCAGAGTTCCGTTTTAAAAAAAAAACTAAAAGAAAATAAGTTAATAAAACATGCACTAGGTGTCGTTTTGCATGGAAAAAAAAAAAAGCGAAATCAATAATGGAAATGGCTATTTGGAAATATGCAAACAATTTCTCCAATCAATAGTTTTTGAGCATTTATCAACTAATTTGAGACATCTTTTTAAGCTGATTTCGTCGTGTAAAGTGCTACTTAATGGACATTTTTTTGCAATTGACTTTTTTTTTTTTCTTCTTAAATTTTTGAGAGTATGACTAGACAGTTCAGATGCCAAATTCGGTGGCAACCTCATACCCCGTTCCAGCTGCAAAATGGTATAGGAGGATATTAATTATAACAACCTTGCATAATATGAATATTAAGAAGACCGAAAAGTATTTTTTTTTAAATATTAAATTTAGATAAATAAATTTTCGACAAGTTTTTATTTACAAATAAACTGAGCCTAAACATAGGATTAATGTTTTCATTTGAAAGCAAAAATTTTATTTAAATATTTTTTTTTTCTATCAAGACAAATGGCAACCTATAAAGCATAGGCTCGCCCATGGAGGGGACTATGGGGGCTAAAGCCTCTTCCCCCTAAAGATGGAGAGTTAGAAGTGAAAAGCTTTAAAAATATTGAAACTTAATATTTTATTTTTAAAATTCGTCTACAAATTATTTCTAAAATATTTTTTTTTTATCAAAAAAGACATTAATTTTGAAATAAGTATGGAACGCATGTATGAAACTGCAATTCAACTCTTACAACATCACTGAAAAGATCCGATAATTATCTAAAACTCTATAACGAGCTACATTGATAGGAGCAAGTCAAGTGGTATCGAATATTTCGACGTTACAAGAGAGTTGTAACTATAATGGATGTCACTATAACAGACTTCAGCAGTATTTGTTGCCGAGTCAGCCCCCCTCCCCCCCCTCAAACTAAAACCTTTGAAAATTCCAATTGAGAAATTTAAGGTTCAGCTACGGACCTAAGGCAAATTTGATTCCCCCCCCAATGTATGTTTTTTTTTCTAATTGCAAAAGCTCGATTTAAGAATTTAAAAAAAATATTCTTTTATTTATTTTTACGCGCGAACACTTTTAGACAAAATAAAGTGGGGGGGGGGGATTTTCCTAATCTCCATCCCCCCCCCCCCAAAAATACATCGATTTTTACTTTCCGAACATGTACCATGTAAGGAAAGTATTGTCATCATGAAAAAATTCGACTTCGAGATTTTGGTGTTTTTACACGTTTTGAGGGCTTCTGAATCCATTTATGCTATTTTTACGAGATGTATGTATGTATGTGTGTATGTGTGTGTGTGTGTGTATGTGTGTTTGTGTGTATGTGAGTGAACACGATAGCTCCTGAACGGAGCATTCGATTGAGCTCAAATTGGATATATATCTCATAAACCACCGTCGCAAGACCGGTATTGATTTGGGTGTGTATAGGACTTATAGTTTTTCTACAGGGCTACGACAAAGATTTCTTTTACATTATGGCCTATGGGGGGAATTTCTTGAAAGTGCGCTAGCGTTTAAACGGTACATTCGATTGAGCTGAAATTGGGTATATATGTTATAAACCACCATCCTAAGACCGGTATTGATTTTGGTGTGTATAAGACTTATAGTTTTTCTACAGGGCTACGACAAAAATTTCTTTTATATTATGGCATAATGGCACATGGGGAGAAATTCTTGAAAGTGCGCAAGCGTTTAAACGGTGCATTCGATTGAGTTTCAATTTGGTATATATGTTTGAATGATTCATCGATTAAAATTTATTTAAATGCTTGGTAATGATCTTAATCGTAAGTGTTCCGAAAGTCGAGTGGAGTCACTCCAGATTTTTATAAGTTACATTGCATTCCAGTTTATGAGTTCTCAGCCAGCCTCGAAAAAAATCCTGGCTACGCTACTGATGTCATGGACTGGAAAATTTTAAGGATGTCACTTCGCAAGCTGTACTATGCACTGAAGTAAAGGATTAAAATGCATCTGTTATGAGACTTCCAGAAAAAAATTCTTAAAAATCGAAAATTTGCGAAATGTTCTACTTTTAGAAAAACTTTGTCGTTCAATTCCATTTTAAAATATATTTTCTGAAAAATTTCATAAGTTTTTTTTTTTTTTTTTTTTCCCCCGGTTTATTTCAGTGTATAGTGCAGCTAACAAAGAATCATTTCTCAAATTTTTAGAGTAACCTAGCAATTCAGTTTTATTTTAATTTGTTTACGAAGACCGTGAGTCAGGTTTTATTTGTACAAACTGCAGCCTAAATCTAAACATTTTTACCCTTTGGCATTGTGCCTTGCATGTTCGAACCTTCTTCGAATTTTAAGATATTAAGATTCGACGGTTAGTAGTTTCGTCTGAAAGATTCGTAATTTTCAAAGATTTATGGATTATTGACATTATCAGATATTGTTTAGGAAGAGCTAATCCAATTATTTCTTAATTTTTAACTAACATCCGTTTTCTTTTTATCACAGTCGAAATGCAAGAGATGGCCGAAGTTTAAGGACATCAGACAATTCCGATCTCTTATCGATAGTGCTGCCATCTACTGTAAAGTATAATAACTAATAATTTTTAATGATTGGTGCTGCCATCTGTTGATAAAGTAGTGACTTATAAACCAAGAGGGTTGTGGCGGCATCTAAAAAAATATCTGCCTCATGGTCTTAAACGACAAATTAAAATAAACTAACTGAGCAAAGAATTCAAAACAATGCAGGATTATTCTTTATAAGCTGCACTACACACTGAAATGAATGAAAAAAAACTGTACCTTTTATGAAAATTCGAGAAAAAATTTTTAAACACGAATTACACTGTAATTTTTTTTATAAAGTGACAAATTCTGAAAACTTTCCGATCAATTTTTTTTTTTTTTTTTTTTTTTTTTTTTTTTTTTTTTTTTTGGCTGATACAGGTTTATAGTTTATTTCTTCAGTGTATAGTGTATCTTGTACAGAAACACTCTAAGCATTTTCAAATACTTGTTATGAATAGTTTATATGCATTTATGTTCATAATTGTATGCATCCCTTACGGTTTAAGAGATAATCGCTTTAGCATCTATTTTGAATCATCCCCATGCTCAATGCGTAAATGGAGATCCCATCAACCTGGCAAATCTTACTTTTGAAGCCACCTTCTTTCAGTTTTGACGTCCCTTCAGCATGGTTTCTGGGGCTCGTGTTCCATTTACCATTGCCATCATGGACGCCGGGAGCATAGGGCAATGGGGGCAAAGGCCCCCCCCCCTGGATTTTTGTATGCAGTGTTTTTGCTTTCTTTTTTGCTCTTTCCAGCAAGGTTGCCATACGTTGAAGTAGTCTTTGCCCCCCCTGGAGTAGTCTTTTCCCTCCCCTGGGAAATATTCTGCCGGCGCCCATGATAACTCTATGTTAGGACTTCTATGTGTTGCTCTCAAAGTCCGAGAATTAAATAACAGCATGGACACTTTGTCATATATATCAGACTTGTGGTAAAACAAACATTCCGACAATCACTACATGTTACAAAGGAACGGCTTCAAAAAATCGTCTACGCTTATAGCAGGAACCCCTACAGGATTTTCGGGTCCCAGGGCAGGTATTTACGTCGGGCCCTCCCCTCAAAAAAAAAAAAAAAAGTAAGAAAATCTGAAACACTTTCAGATTTTAAATACGCACTAAAGTGCTGTATACAAAAAGCGTATCATAATTTATGCGTCGTCCCTATTTTTCTTCCTTATTCCATTAAGTTGGAAAGTGTATCATTATTCATGAGTGTGCCGTATTTTTCTTCCTTGTTCCATAAAACCCATCTTTGGAATCGAAATCTATCTTAAAATCGCCTACTAAAACTATTTTACAATCTTCGCCAAGTATTTTCCAACTATTCTTCACCGTTTCAAATATTGTTTCGAATGTGCATCCTAATCCGTGAGTGTGCCGTGTTTGTCTTTCTTGCGTTGATTCCTACTTTAACGCCCCGACTCTCGCCAAGGTGGCGATACTTAAACATATGCAGATACCATTACGATTTTGTGTATTTATGTGGCAATCGTAATTTAGAATTAAAATGGCGATTTGGAACAACCTGTAAGTACAGCATACCGTTACATTTTATTTTGGGGTTGCCAATTAATGTAGTTTTAATAATTAAGTGTCTTCAAATTCCTTAACGGGTGCGTTTATCGCTCATTTGTTCACTTTAGTTTTCATCTAGTTCTTTTGGGAGCATTGAAACTTGTGCATAACTCCTAGAGACCCATGACTGCAAAGCTCGCCAAAGTGCGGGGAATTTTTAGGTTGGCGAGAGTGGGGGTGTTAAAATAGGAATCCACTCTTTCTTGAACCATAAAACACATCTTTGGAATCGAAATCTATCTTAAAATCGCCTACTGAAACTGTTTTACAATCTTCGCCAGGCATATTCGAACTATAGGCATATTCCAACTATATCGCGTAGACATATTTTAAATACTGTTTGGAATGGGCATCATAATCCATGAGTGTACAGTGTTTTCCTTCTTTGTTCCATAAAACACTTCTTCGGAATAGAAATCTATATTAAAATCTCCTACCAAAACTCTTTACAAATTTTCGCCAGGCATAGTCAAACTATACTTCACCTTTATAAATACCATTTGGAAAGTGTATCATAATCTATGAGTGTACCGTATTTGTCTTCTCTGTTCTATAAAACACTTCTTCGGAATTAAAATCTATATTTAAATCGCCTACTAAAACTATTTTACAATGTTCGCCACGCGTTTTCTAACTATACTCCAAATATATTTATAAAAATTGAAAAGTGATACGGCGCGTAGACAAATCGTGTCTACACCAAAAACCGTGATCGAACGAAATAGCACTGAAGTGCTAACAATCTGAAATTTTCAAATATTTTATTAAAATTTAAAAATAAGAATGAAGCAGATGAATATTCATTCAATGAATATTTAATAAAATTCTAAATAGTTTTCTACTAAATATTCATTCTAAATAAAACATTTAATAAAATTTTTAGAATGATCTGAAATTTGTAAATATTTTATTAAAATTTTAAAATGTCTGTATAATTATTGAGTCATTAGTATACAATTCCTTAAACAAACAAACAATATTTTTTAGAATTTTTTCTCGGCAACCATATGTTTATACTTCTTTGAGCGACCACCTCTCTTAACGATCAATTTTTCGCAGAACGGAAGGTGGTCGCTCTCGTGAAGTTTCACTGTATCTGGAAAATGAAAACGAAGAGTTTTTTTTTTTGCCAGGTTTCCTCACTATCTATTAGATTTTTATTTCCGTTTAAACATTTTTAACCAACAGAACGTCTTTAATAAGAACAGTTGTTGCAATGAAGAGAAAAAAAACAAAACAACTTCTACTAACTGTACTGGAAACGATCTTTCAGAAAGCACCGGACCAAAACTCACCAGAGAGTGCAAGGTGGAAACGGAAACTAAACGGTTTGTAATTTGCAAAACAATTGAAAATTTCTTACCTTCTCACACGCTGAGAAATGGAGTAGCCGTCGCTTTCACAGACATTTAGGACGATATACAAAAGATTTAAAACTGTGAAAAAGGCTCTCACCAGACTTCGCTCAGCATTTTCTTTCGCTTGCACTAGATACTGATCACGCATATCAGGCTTCCGTTCTTAGCTATACACAACTATTCATGTAAATTGCGTTTGCAAACTTATCAACTCGTTCGACTAATTTTCGTTCAAAAACTGGAACAGGAGTGATTAGTGGCCATAGTGTCTTTCGACTTTAAGAATGATTTCAGTTTGTTTCGCT
Organism: Cheiracanthium punctorium; assembly: GCA_038373885.1. Classification (NCBI taxonomy): domain Eukaryota; kingdom Metazoa; phylum Arthropoda; class Arachnida; order Araneae; family Cheiracanthiidae; genus Cheiracanthium; species Cheiracanthium punctorium. The sequence continues at coordinate 361,326 of JAWZYV010011684.1, forward strand.
TCGCCACCTAGGAGATGTGTTTGTTATCAAAGAACGCCCTATCAGGAACGAAAGGATCTGGGAACAAACAACACAAAACTGAATCAACTGGCTCCTGTTTCAGTTGGATTTAGTTCTTCAAATAACTGCACTGAGTTAATTTTTAAGAACAACTGTCAGCCGGTTTGGGTTTAAAAACTGAGTGTTTAAGAACAGATAAAACTAAAACCCCAGTTGCACGAATTGCACTGCGTGAGCGCTTACAAATGTGCCGATAAAAGAAAAACTAGACAGACTGCTCCTATGTCCCTAGCACGAAAAAAGTGCATCCTTTGCCATCACAAAATTTAACTATCTGCAACAAGGCGATTGAAAAATCGCCAATCGCGTGCCTCTCTGTATAAGAACTTCTGATACAGCTGGCTGTGTGGCATGTGAACAGTGATTCGATCAACCCCAAGTTGCTGGTAGTTAAATCGAGCGATGGCAACGGTCGCACTCTTTTAACATTGAGTAGCCTGTCTAGTTGTTCTATATCGATACACACAACATTATCGCTCAAAAGTGTTTTTTCGAAATGATAAACTGTGCTCGTGTTCTTTAACTCATCAACTCTTGCCACAAGTTTTTGGGCATAAAACTGAAACAGGTCTGGTGAGTAGTCCCAGTTCTTTTAAAGTTTAAAATCGACTTTAGTTTACTCAGTTTCGTTGCCTAGGTTATGCGTCTGCTTACCAGAATGTCCTCGAAGGAAATCTAAGCAAACTGTCCTAAACTGAATCAACTGGCTCCTGTTTCAGTTGATTTAGTTTTTCAACCAGCTGTGCTCATAGATATAGGAATCTCTAGATTGAGCATAACGAGAGAAAACTTGTTGTCTCCAAATGATAGTGGCATGCGCATGCGCAAAATGGCAATAACTTGTAATGGTATTTTCAATCATTTTAGAACGATCTGTATTTTAACCCTTTATAAGGCGAGGGTATGTGCAGAGAGTCGAAATTACTTGGAATTTTTCTGGCCCATTTTATAGAATTAATTCATATATTTTCCCTCTACTGTAATATCCTACGTGAAAATTGGAGAAACAAGTACTAAACAAACATAGAAATTTTGCAGGAGAATACATTAATTATGCACAAAGTCGGAAAACTACCTGCTGCTTGTACACGGAATCAGGTGCGTAGCCAGGAAAAATTTTCGGGGGGGGGGATATGCTCCTGGAAAATTTTTCGGGGGGGGGATATGAACTTATATGTGTATAAGTAGACGGAATTTCATCACTAATCCAAACATTTCGGGGGGGGATATATCCCGATATCCCTCCCCTGCACGGAATTAAGCGCAAAAATATATAATTAAAAGCGATGATTCTTTGCTCAATTTTCGAGTAATTATTCGAGCTTTCCTTAAAATGGCGAATGAAAGAAAAGTTCATAAGCCAAATATTATTTAGAATCTAGACGTATGGAAAAAATATACATCCAATATAACTGAACAAAAATCAGAAAATTCACTAATGACAATTGATTTCTGTATTTAATAGACCGTAGGTGGTAAGTATTTTACCACTGCCTGATAAAGGGTTAATAAATGTTATTTGGAATAAAACAAATATTAAATGGATATTAAGGGGTATAAGACCATATTCGAGATTGTAGTCAAAACCTCAAGAAAAAAAGCCTCACCCTGGAACAGTGGTTATGTCACTGGAAATGGTAGACGGGCGAAGTGTGAAGGTCCCGCGGTTCGGGTCCCGACGACCTACCGATCGGAGTTTTCCGTGGTTTTATCCGAAAGCTTGCGTAAATATATGGGTTAGGAACCCTTAGAAAGACGCCCCACGGAGGGCACTCCCCTTATGTTGTCCTTCTGACGAGGATTCGAGCCAAGCACACAAATCTGATATACATGTTGACAACAACAACAACAAGAAAAAGCTCTCAATCACAACAACAAATTTGTAATTTGCCAAATACACGTACGATCTTGATACATCTCTGTTATTGTGAGAAATCAGAATTTTTGTTTACGGTTGTTAAGAAAGGAAGACACTTAAAAGCTGAAACTAATTCTGCTAGACACTTGAAAAAATTAGGATGTCTCTCTACGCAAGCTGTATTATGCACAATTAAAAACGTTGAAACCATACGAATTACAAAACATTTAAGACAATATTTAAGCATACGGAATTTTGCAATAGTTCCCCAAACCAGTAACGCTTCCGCCTTTTTTTTTTTCTTCTTTTTTTTAAATGTGCATGAGACATGTAGGTTGACTGTTAATATATTTTGTTTTTGTCCCTCAGTGGTCTGGGGACTAAACCCCGTTACCATCAGAACACGGCGAGTGAAGCACCATCCGGCTTTGCCAGTGCTTGGGAGGGTCAACTTCCTCTCGGCTCGACTACTGTGGGACCGTGTACGCTAATGGGAGCTGGTGCACGTAAAATCCGTCGTGGCTCCAATGTGCTCCAAGCTGTTAAACGATACATCTGGGGGTGCCGATTTCAAGGGGTTGGTCCCTACTCTGGAATGGGTTCAAAATTAGGGGACCACGGACTACATCGTACTTCCTCCTACTGGGCCCTAAAAATGGAAGGCGCACCCCCTCTGGCCATTGCCTCTCTTTGTGGGGGGGATCTGGCATCTGGCACCACCGTTTGCAGCTGTTTTTGGTGAGAAACAACAACAACATATTTGTTTTTAAAGCCGTTCAAAATGCGATGTCGCCAATCGTTTTATAAAAAGCTAGAATTTCTGTGAATTCATTATCGTTCACAAAACTGCATCGTGCGTTATTGTTGCACAAAAAATAATGCCAGAACAAAAAATTTACGAGCCCGGAAAAAGCAAATTCGTCTAAACAAAACGAAATTTTTTGAAGGGGAGGTGCACAACTGCATGTTACAATAATCCTAAATATAAAGTTTCAACATTCTACGACCAATAGTTTTTAACGGTGTTATTCGAAAAAATCATGTGATTTTGGTACATAATTACAAATAAACTATTTATGCCAGGCACTTCAAAATTTTGAAACTGTCTCTTTACAAGCTGTATTACATACTGCGAAGACAGGCCAATCTGTATCAGTTTCAATATTTTTAGAAAAAATTCTTAAAAATCGGAAATTTTCGCAAAGCGTGTCACTCTTCGAAAAATCTTGCAGCTCAAATCCATGTTTATGAATTTTTTCTGAAAATTTCACAAAAGCCAGAGCGTTTTCGCTTATCGTAGTGTGTAAAGCAGCTTATGAAGAACTATCTGGAATTTTTTGGAGACCATGGTGCTATTAGTTTATTTCAATTTGTGTACTAAGACTAAAAACAGAGTTCTTTTTTTTCGAAGAACAGCCTTAAGATATGCGAGTTACATGCACACGTACGTACGTACAGATGGCATGGAAAAAGTGGTCAAATTGGGTTGTACATGCATTTATATGAATATACATGAATGCGTACGATGAGATGTCTCGGAAAAACTCTTAACCCTTTAACGCGCAGTGGTTTCGCTCTGAGACCACCAAACTGTTGACGTTTTGACTGTTGAAGGTCACGAAGAATAGATTGGATTTCTATAAAAATAGTTTCGGGTGACATAGCTCCACGAGAATCCTTTACTTTTTAGCACGTCATTTCCCGTCAAAAAATGGTCACGATTATTTTTAGCACCACTGACATCTGCCGAAAAATGGAAGAACGCGAGAACAGCTGGACAGATTGCCCAATGCTGAAAAAAGGGCAGCCGTTGCCATCGCTCGACTTAACTACCAGCAAGATGGCGGACGATCGAAACGTTCATCGCGTGCCACAGATCTAGAGACCCTCTTTTTGACGCAGCTGGCTGTGCGCGAGCACAGCCAGCTGCGTCATCAAGTTTTTGTTTCAGAAATAAATTTATTTTCATTTATAATTTTAATTTATTTAACAGTTAATAGTCATAATAATAGTTCAATGACAATACTTACATTTAAAATAGATGATTATTAATGAATTCTCGATTATCCGAAAATTTCGATTATCCGAAGTAGGTTCGGTCCCCATTACTTCGGATAATCGAGGTTCTACTGTACTTCCTTTTACTTCGTCCACAGAAGTAAAAAGGTTGAGGTATGCTTTTAGGGACGGACGCGAGACGAAAAATAGCAGAAAAGCTTTGTCTCGTCTCGCAAAACCCTCCATGTTGTGATGTAAAAAGTTTTGTCTCGTCTCGCGCCCATCCCTAATATTTATAAGCAAAGTTAATGAAGAGCGGATAGTTTAGGATAAAATACTCAACGTTTGTACATCATCTAATTAACTGGCATATTTTACGAACACAGAAATTTCTATTTCGGAGGCCATTACTGAAGTTTTAATGTTGCAATTATTTAGATTTAATTTACTGAAAATTTTAATCAATATCACAACAATTCTCTACCTCTTATTTGCTTAACATTGTAATTTATTGTATATATCTTTGATCAATATTTAAGGTTTGAAATTCTACGTTCGCTTTTTTGGGACATCTTTCACAATTAAAAGAGAGGTTCCTTATACCTAATTTATGAATAATTAATTTTTCTTTAAAAATGTAAATCTAAAAAGAAAAAATCTGGAGTGACTCCACTCGACTTTCCGAACCCTTACGATTAAGATCATCACCAAGCATTTAAATAAATTTTAATCGATGAATCATTCAAACATATACACCAAACTGAAGCTCAATCGAATGCGCCGTTTAAACGCTAGCGCACTTTCAATAATTTCCCTCCCATATGCCATAATGTAAAAGAAATCTTTGTCGTAGCCCTGTAGAAATCAATACCGGTGTTACGATGGTGATTTATAACATGTATACCCAATTCGAGCTCAATCGAATGTACCGTTTAAACGTAGCGCACTTTCAAGAATTTCCTCCCATAAGCCATAATGTAAAAGAAATGTTTGTCGTAGCCCTGTAGAAAAACTATAAGTCCTATACACACCAAAATCAATACCGGTCTTGCGACGGTGGTTTATAACATATATACTGAATTTGAGCTCAATCGAATGCCCCGTTTAGGAGCTATCGGGTTCACTCACACACACACTTCGTAAAAATAGCATAAATGAATTCAGAAGACTTCAAAACGTGTCAATACACCAAAATCTCGAAGTCGAATTTTTTCATGATTACAATACTTTCCTTACATGGTACATGTTCGGAAAGTAAAAAGAAAAAAATTCATAAGTCAAACATAATTTAGTAGGTACGCATTTTGTAAATTGACTTTTCCATTACTACCGAACAAAATTCAGAAAATTAACTAGTGATTATCTTTGTAATCAACAGACCGTAAATGGTATATGGGTCATTTTCAAAATTTGGAAATTTAAAAAGCAAAAATATATTTTTTTTTCCCCGTAATATAAAGCACGCCTTGTTTCTGAATATTATTTGAGTATTATTCATGCATTTTTTCTTTTCTATTTTCTTTTTAGATTTTTCCATTATCAGACTTGAAGAAATTTGTCATGACTGTTACCGGACATTTAAAAAAACTTTTTTTACACCTATGTTCAACACAAAATAATGAAAGGTGATATCTTACGTGTCTAGAGTCCTTTTGTCTATGTAATATAATCTTTTCCATTCAAGAATATTTCACTTTTTTGTAAGTTTTTGTTATGTCTGTTACCAAACTTGTCATGTCCGTTACTTATTATAGTAATAAATATGACATTTCAAAGAACAAAAATTCATGAGTCTAAATAATTCCGCAGGTTCATGAAGAGACATTAATTTAGACTAAACAGCTAATAATCTAAATTAATAAATTGAATTAATAAATAAATTTTATACGACTAATTAAGGTAACAGGCATGACATTACAATAAAAATACTTATCACAAACAGAATTTCGCTTTTACAGTTAAATGCCAAAAAATCAAGTTGTCTGGTTGTTTTTTTCTTTACCACATTTTAATGTTAAACAGATGTTGCTATTCTCAAATTTCACTTTTGTTGTTTAAAAAGTTAAAAACAATGTACGGTAACTGACATGACATTAATGCTCGGACAGCTATATTTAATTATCAAAAGTCTTGTACACTCATGTCCATAAATTAAGGATAATGAAGTTTAGGCAAAGAAAGAGAAAGAAGCAAAACAAATTTGACTTATTTGTAAAGTCTATTTATTAAACAAAAAGTAAAGAGCAAAAAAGATGCTATATGTTTGACATAATTAATAAAAATTGCAAGTTTTACTCCCTTGACCAAATTTCAAAAAAGAACCTATTTACAAAAAACAGTATAACATGGTTAGTAGGATGGTTAATACGGAGTATGTCTCCCGGACGATGCAATACAGGCCTGACAACGCCTAGGCATACTGAGTATCAAATGATCAATCTGATCTTGGGGAATATTACACCACTCATCAAGCAATGCACTCCGAAGTTCCGGCAGACAGGTGGGAGGGGGTTGACGGGCTGCAATTCGTCGGCCAAGCATATCCCACACATGCTCTATTGGATTCAAGTCCGATGAGTATGCTGGCCAATGCATACGGGTGATATCCTCCGATTGAAGGCATTCGTCTACAATGTTTGCATGGTGAGGACGGGCGTTGTCATCCATAAACACAAATTCAGCACCCATGGCGCCCCGAAACAAACGTACATGTTGTTCCAGAATGACATCCCGATAGATGTGGCCTGTCATCGTTACACTCTGAACATGCAGGTCAGTTCTGGAACCAAGAATAATTCCTCCCCAAACGAGCCATCCTGCACCACCGTAACTGTGTCTTTCAATGGTGTTCTCTTGGTGGTAACGGGTACCTGGCGCTCTCCAGATGAATGTCCGGCGAGAATCAGACTCCAAACTAAACCTGGACTCGTCGGAAAACATCACACAAGACCACTGTTGCGGTGTCCACAATGCATGCTCTCTACTCCAGGTTAATCGCAGGCGACAGTGAGTTGCGGTAAGTGGAACACATCTGACAGGCCTACGAGCATATAGACCAATGTGCCCTAAGCGTCTGTACACGGTCTGCCTTGAAACTGTCGTACCGGTAGCTGAAGATGGCTGACGAGACAGGTCTGATGCTGTACTCCGTCTGTTTCTTTTGGCAGTAACTGCCAAATAGCGGTCCTCATTTCGGCGTTGTAACTCGGGGGCGACTGTGCTGTAACGTCTACTCACATTACCATCATCTTGGAATCGTTGCCAAAGCCTGGAGATGACACTCTGGGCGATTCCTCGGATACTTCCAGCTGGGTACGTCCACATTCCAGTCGTCCGATAATTCTGCCACGTAAAACATCCTCCAAATGCCTCCTTTGTGCCATAACTATGCGGTTTTTGCACTGAAAGGCTTTCACAGCGCTTGTGAACAATTTTACTTCTTTGCCACCATTCCTTATATACCCCTCTCTTACACTCTCGTCATTGTGACGTACCATCCACGCCATCTGGTGGTTTCCTGTAATTTGCATATTCTTCTTCAAGATGTGTGTGATCATTCCACAGGTGAAATTTTTATTTTAGAGATCAATTTCTGTCTGATTCTGAATTATCCTTAATTTATGGACATGAGTGTATTTTTTTAAATCCTTAAAAAAATCCTTTTCTTGGACAGCTTTATTTGCTATATTTCAGTATCTTTTTTACTCATTTCTTTTGAAAAAATTATTAAATAGTGCGTTTTTTAATTTATTGTTTTCGTACTGGAAACTGTCTGATAAAAACCATGATAAAAAGAAAAATCATTTAAATTTTCTTATAACTTGTAATTTCCCCCCCCCCCTTCCCACAGCGGACAGCAATGGCAATTTTGAAAATGACCCATATATTGTTAGCGGTGACCTCCAAAAGGTTAAGTTATGAGAATAATTCATTCTTTCATGGAGGTATCAAACGTGATATAATAAAAATTACAAAATGGAAATATCTCCATTTAAAGCCTTGCGATTTTCTTTTGTAGAAGTGAAATTTTACAGGAACTTTAATGAAACGTTTTGAGTCTAAAAAATTAAATTATTTATAAATATTCATCTCTTACATGCTGTTACCATTTTTTAACTATCCTTTGCAATATTATGCACATATGATTCCAAATTTTCAGATACTAAAATTTAAAAACTCCGAAGGTACAGAGGAAAGGGGTGGGGAGTGTCTGGTATAAATTAAAAACTTGAGCAGAGGAATTTTTTAGGGGTTCTAACGCGTATTCACGTTACATCCGAGAGAAAACGAGCCAAAACTCCAGACCATTAGACCAGCGATTCTCAACCTGTGGGGCGCGACCCCCAAGGGGGGCGCAGAGCGTTTGCAGGGGGGGGGGGCGAGAAAAATTAAAGAGCAAGTAGAGATGCATGTTTAAAAAAAATCATGTTATTTATTCTCATTTTTACTCAAAAATGTATCCATTTTTGCTTAAAATGTTCATTTAAACTTTACTGATAACATTATTTTGTAGAAAATTAGACTAAATGTTCATGTTAAAGATTAAAAAATTGAATGTAAGCTGAAAATTGTGAGGGAGGGGCGCCACCGTAAGTTAGCCTTTATTGGGGGGCACGACGTTAAAAGGTTGAGAACCTCTGGATTAGACAGCCACGCGGTAGGCCCCGACCGCAGAACATTCACACGTCAGGCATCTACATGTTCAATATTTTATCTACTCTGCAATACAGGGGGGGGGGGGGTGCACGTTTGCCTATAAACAGAAAAATACTATGAGTGTGAAAGTAAGTCCTCTGACAAAAACTTCGATTTTTATTCTATTTTTATTTTTCTTCTTTCACGAAGGTGAATCCATTTTTTTTTTTTTTTTTGGGCACAGGTGTGGGTTGTGTCACATACACAGTCAAGAACTCTGTCCATACGATTACGTATCCTTGTCTGACGACTGATTCGTTTCAGCAAGGTCTGAAGTTGGGAGTCTGATGGCATCACCGGCGGTGGTACCTGGAAAAGAAAAACAGATTAAGACAACGAACGTAAAGCATGGATGCTTGAGGATAAAAGTATCGCGATGTCCTCAACGTGGGGACACAAAACTGACGTCTTGACTGATGTTAATCAAGAAGAATAAAATTCATTTCTATAAAAATACTTATAATCTTCATTTCTCTGACACCACCTTTTAAGGTATAATTCTCAAATTTTGTATTCAACCTCATGAATGTACGGGGTACATGCCACTAATCGGGAATCGTTTTGTATGGGGGGGCATATAAAAGTTTTATTTACATAAAGTTACACTTTTTCACACGAAGAATTTTTTCTCAACGGACTGTCATTTCCGACGTTATTTTGAACATTTTTACTTTCCGAACATGCACCATGTAAGGAAAGTATTGTAATCATGAAAAAAAATCCGACTTCGAGATCTTGGTGTATTTACCACACGTTTTGAGGTCCTCTGAATTCATTTATGCTGTTTTTACGAGATGTATGTATGTATGTATGTGTGTGTGTATGTGAGTGAACACGACAGCTCCTAAACGGGGCATTCGATTGAGCTCAAATTGGGTATACATATGTTATAAACCACCATCATAAGAACGATATTGATTTTGATGTGTATAGGATTTATAGTTTTCCTACAGGGCTACGACAAAGATTTTTTTTACATTATGGCCTATGAGGAGAAATTCTTTAAAGTGCGCTAGCGTTTAAAAGGTGCATTCCATTGAGCTTCAATTTGGTATATAGGTTATCGACCACTGTCACAAGACTTCAAAAAATGATTTTGGTATGTGTAGATAGTTTTTTTTATTACAGGGCTTCAAAAACTTACTTAAACGCTTGGTATATATCAAGTGTTCGGAAAGTCGAGTGGAATCACTACAGATTTTTTCATTTCACACTGTCCACTTATCTCTAATAGTTAAAGAATTAAAGCCGGTTACCACCGTTTTGGGACACCCTATATACACACATAAGATTTTGTGTGTCCATTACTCTTATTTTGTAACCTAGCTACTGCGTGACATAGGCTTGCTCCATTGCACGTGACTGAACTGTTCATTTGGATTTTTGCGCATGCGTTACTGTTACTGCACTCATGTTTACATCTAGCTGTTGCCGTTTGCAGCGTGGAAATATCGTCGATATTGGTACCTATGTTCGTACATTATACAAGTAGATTCTTTGCAAGCTACGCTACACACTGAAATAAATCTAAAAAAAAAATACCACGTCTTTTATGAAATTTCCAGTAAAAAATAAACATGGAATGGCAGAGCAAAAGTTATATTACAGCAGTAGAGCTTAAAAAAATTGTTTCACCATTGTCACAGGGTGCTGTATTGCACGGTTCCTTGTCGAATGGCTTCCGGGTCGGGTTGCAACGGCTATCATCTACAACTTCGTCAGCTTCCAGGCAGACAACCGCACGATTCCGTTCTCCTTTGTCGCAGGGAGCCGAGCACTGTTGGACAAAAAAAATAAAATTGTAAAATGCAAGCTCATACTCTCCCCCCACCTCTTGGACAGTGGCGGATGCAAGAGGGAAGGTAATGGAACGATCGCCGCCCTCTTGAGGGGCACTTACGCCCCCTACTAAACCCATGTTTAACCCTTTGAGGCGCAACCCTTTCCCAATGCTGAAAAAAGGGCAGCCGTTGCCATCGCTCGACTTAACTACCAGCAAGATGGCGGACGAACGAAACGTTCATCGCGTGACACAGATCTAGAGACCCCTTTTTTGACGACAGCTGGCTGTGCGGCACAGCCAGCTGCTTCAAAAAAGGGTCTCTAGATCTGTGGCACGCGATGAACGTTTCGTTCGTCCGCCATCTTGCTGGTAGTTAAGTCGAGCGATGGCAACGGCTGCCCTTTTTTCAGCATTGGGAAAGGGTTGCGCCTCAAAGGGTTAATGCAACAAAATGCACTTGAAACAAAGAATCATTTGTTTAGATTGAAATTCTTCTTTAATTAGGACGTTTTTGGTATTTTAAGGACTTTTTACATCTTCAATGTTATTTTAAAGGTTTTTTTAGGTCATCCATGTCCAGGCTTTAATTAGGGATGGACGCGAGTCGAGAAACAGGGTTCTCTCGTCTCGTCTCCCAGTGGCAAACCTCTGCATCGTCTCGCAAACACTTTGTCTGGTCTCACGTCTAGCAGAGAAATTGCCTGTCTCGTCTCGCGAGTCTCGCAAAATTAAGGGCAGCGATTTTTTAACCATATTTTTTGTAACATCAATACTAGTTTATTGAAAATTAATATTAAAAATAACAATTAGTTACATATTACCATATTAGTACATATATTAGTTACCATAGTAACTCATATGGTTATTTGAAAGGATAAAATTCGGATTTAATTCGTATATACAGGCTGAATCTAAACTCTTGGACAAAACTTTAAGAGGTGATAGGGCACATAAGGAATCAGAGTCACATAGCAATGTGGAGTCGGCAACAACGTCTTCATGTAGCTGTTAATAATCACTTTGGGGAAAAGTGCTGAAACAACAGCGCACTTTCCTACCATTGTTCGTCAGAACTAATGTATTTTTCTCCGAAAACAGAACACAAAAATTCATAGTTTCAAAATTCTATTTTATTTCAAGGGTGAAATTTTAGGAGAGGAGCCTATTGTTTATGAAACTTGGTTAAGAAATTAGACGAACAGTTCAATATTTTTCACAAAGTGATTATTACCGGTTAAGTGAAAACTGCGTTTTTGACCCCACATAGCTAAGTGATTTCGATTCCTTATTATGTGCCCTATCACCCCTTAAGGTTTTGCCCAAGAGTTTAGATTCACCCTGTATAATGTGACATGACACCGAAAATTTTTTTTCGGAACTGCGTAAATTTAATATGTATGGTTGGTGGGAGTTTCGCTTGCTTTCGAAAACATATAAAGCTTTGAATTTCGTTAGAAATGATGCAAAAGTCAGGGCATGTTGCGCAAATAAAATTTTAGTCTAATTAACCCTTTAAAGGCGCAGTGATCCCGCTATGGGAACACCAAATTCTATTCTTCGTGACTGCTGCCAGTCACGAAGAATAGATTTGATTTCTATAAAAATAGTTGCGGGTGACATAGCTCCATGAGAATCCTTCACTTTTTAGCACGTCATTTCCCGTAAAAAAATGGTCACGGTTATTTTTAACAGCACTGACATCTGCTGAGAAATGGAAGAATGCGAAGAACAGCTGGATAGATTGCCCAATGCTGAAAAAAGGGCAGCCGTTGCCATCGCTCGACTTAACGACCAGCAAGATGGCGGACGATCGAAACGTTCATCGCGTGCCACAGATCTAGAGACCCTTTTTTGACGGCAGCTGGCTGGCATTGGGAAAGGGTTGCGCCTCAAAGGGTTAAATATCGTAAAAGAAAACTTTCTATTTGTAAAGGCAATAAGCAAACGTATGTATATAGTTTGCATTAAAATAAATAAAAGTAAGATGACTGACTACAGATGACAATGACTGACTACAGATGTAATAAATTGAAGATTTACATAGACAGACAGGTAGATTGGAACCAAAACTCGAGATGCGATGTTACAACAATCTTATTTATGAAATTTCAACATTCTACGACTAATAGTTTTTGAGATTTGAGAGTAAAATAGATACACACGTACAAAATTGGGCAACCTTGGCGACTTTTAGCGTAATTCTTGAGGGAGACACGTGGCCGTGGTCGGACCATTACCTAACTATATGGTAGAACGGTATTGTACTTGAAATGGATGAATGTCCCTAAAACTGTCATTGACCGTAAAGTGTTGGAAATCTTGAGTGTTCCTGTAGCAGCACAATAAATGATAAAGACACTTTCTTCGACGGAAAAATTCATTTTGTTACCCTTAACAGCATATATCACTTCTGAGTCGTTTGAACTAGCCTAATACTTATCTTTAATGAATTTCTACCCATAGAGCGTAATGTATTTTTAAAATCTTTCGGGCGGCCCTGTAGATAAACTATCCAGTCGAATGGGACCGAAATGGAGGGTGTACAACTAGATGTTACAACAATCAATCCTGAATATTAAGTTTCAACATTCTACGTCTAATAGTTTTTGAGATATGCCAGTTAATGAATTTCGGCCCATAGAGCGTAATGTATTTAGAATCTTTTGGGCGGCCCTGTAGATAAATTATCCAGTTGATTGGGACGAAAACTGTATTGTCATCCACTACAAGTTTTAAAAAATCTATTTGAACTTGAGTAGATGAATAACTTGAGTGGATGAGGAAATTGAGTGGAAGTATTTTATTAACGATTGAAAATTTGTAGAAGATATATATAGGGGGAGTGTGACCTAGTACTAGGAATTCAAAAACTGTCCAGTGACCCCTATGCATATTTTAAAGAAGCATTCACGGTTCATTTTTTTTTGTCCGTGTGTCACAGTTTTAATGCTTATTACTTGTGGCAAAGCTGTCGATCCGCTGGAGCCGCACATGCTCGCTTGCGTTATCCCCAGTGTTGCCAACTCTGCTAGAGAAAAAGTGGCTGAAATCAAAGTTAAAAGTGGAGAGAAGTGACTAAAAATGTTCTCAAGCTGAGGAGAAAAAATTTCACATTGTTGTTTAATTATAAGTGCTTCTGCTGCTGAAATACTCTTTCCTACAAGTCTTCTTTGACTCAATTTGAATTTCATTTCCGATTAACAAAGTACCAGTTGCCCAGAACTAGCACAAAGTGGCCTAAATTGCAAGATATAGGCGCAAAAATCGCTAGATCTAGTCAAAAAGTGGCTGAATTGGCAACCCTGGTTATCCCCCTACGTTAGCGAGAGCCCTGTGGAGTCTGACTTTTTTGAGACCATTTTTCGCTGTAAGAGGTTTAGCCCCGCAGATGATTCCTGTCCTCAAATAAGGATCTATGAGCTAGGGACCGTGCAGAACCAAAACCTCTTAAAAAAAGAAAGAGAATAGAAAAGAAATATTTAAAAAAAAAAAGAAAAAATCTGAAATTCTTACAGATTTTATTTACGCACTCGGCTGGAAGAATTTCAGTTAAAAAAAAAATATATATATTCAATCAATTCTGCCATATAGAGGAAAAGGATAACTGTAAGGGCTCCTATAGACTCCTGTTCGCATCATTTTGTCGCTGAAAATGGCATCCATTGTTGTTTGGCCCCCAGTGGTGTAATGTTTTGGATGAGTGCGTATTGGAAAATCTAAAGTAACCATTTCAGTTATGAAATTGGATCCTGGATCGGAATTTAATTCTACGTTAAAATCTCGTACTAAAACAGTCTTACAATCATCCTCCTTCAGTAACGTTTCGAATAGAGCGTCTAATTTATCTTCAGCATATATAACTGCAAATCTCACTTTATCTTGAATATACGCAATGACCATTCGAACACCCTTGATCTGGCTCGTGTAGGGACGGGTAAAGGGTTTCATATTTTTTTTTTTTTTTTTTATAAAGTTTGCCTCTATAAAAATCATAACTCCAGATGGCTTTCTGTTTTGGAAACCACTGTCTATCCGTTCGACCCAAGTGAATCCTGGTATTTGAAAATCATCTGAAGGGATAGCCCATGTTTCCGTTAGCAATATCCAATCGCTCTGCAGAAAACATGAATCAAACGGAAAAGTGACCACGGCGTGCGCAGTAGACAAAAGTCCCGTGCTTGAAAGAAAGAAATAGCACCAGAGTGCTAATAAAAAGAAAGAAAAGAAAATTTACCCCGCTCCATTCAGACACTTTCCATTCCATATCTTCGTAGGGTCCGGAAAAGCAGCTCACCTCTACAGGCGGTTTCTTTTTAGGATCGCACTGCCGCTTTATGTGATTGCCATGTTTATCTATAATAGGAGGGGGGCAGGGGAGTCCTACATGCTCATGACACTCCACGGTGCGGTTCTTCCGACCGATGAAACCGCATTTACTGTCACACTGGTGAAGAAGAAAGTTTGAGTTAGGACATTTTGTTTCGCAATGAGAGTCAAAGTTAAAGTATCCGTACACCTCAGAAACGTAATTTTCGGTCAAAAAAAAAAAAAAAAAAAAAATCGATTTTTCAATTTTGATTAAATAGTAAAATTTGATCTTTTATCTTTCTAAAACCACTTGAATTTTTATTGTATCTCAAGTAGAAGCAGAGATATAGCAGTTTGAAAATTAGCAGCTCTAAGCTAAATAAAGTGTATATGAAAGATGTTTTTAGCGTTTTCTCAAAATGAAGTTTTTTTGACGATTTATTTATCGCAAAACACCATAACTTAAAAACCAATGCATTGAATGGGATGAATTTTTGTTCGCATGTTGTTTATATATTATTAAAGGGAATAGACTATGCTCATTAACATAAACTAATAATATTTCAATTTATGGCTGTTTGTATTTAAAGTTCTTGGCTGTTTTTGCTTTTTTTACCATATTCATACAGATTTACTGTTCCAGCTTCTCATGTACCAGGACAAACTTCTTGATAATAGTCTGTTCCCTAGATTATATTATCATTAATCTTATGCATTTTACAGATTTTGAATATCTAAGTAATTTTTCGAGTTATGGTGTTTTGCGGAAATGCAAAAATTTTGATATTTTTTGTCTTTTCCCGCCCATTTTTTTTTCCAGATATTTGATAACTTTGTTTTAAATGATTATCTCATTTTTTTATTACATTTTATCTATATAAATAAAATTAGACTTTTGTCTGTACATTTCTTGGAATTCAAAAATTTTGCGATTTCTATGCGTTTCAAGCACCCGGGATTCCGATGAGACCCTCAAAAAAAAGTTTGTCTGTCTGTCATTCTGTCGTTTTGTCATTCTGTCCGTGACGCTTTTTTTGTTTCAGCATCACGTAAAAACGACTGAAGCGAACGATATGAAATGGGGTGTCATGATAGGTGGTCACTCAACTTAAAACATAGGCGTCCAATTTTTAAAAAATCCTCATTGGATTTTGAGATTTTGCGAAAATCGTTTCAAACTGCGTAAATTTGTGTTCAAGCATCACGTAAAAACGACTGAAGCGAATGATATGAAATTGGGTGTCATGATAGGTGGTCACTCAACTTAAAACATAGGCGTCGAATTAAAAAAAAAATCTTGATTAGAGTTTGAAATTTTGCGAAAATCATTTCAAATTGCGTAAATTTGTGTTCGCACATCACGTAATAACTGCAAAGGTGAAAAAATGATATTTGGTGAAATGATAGGTGGTCACTCACCTTAAACTATAAGCATCTAATTAAAAAAAATCCATCAGATTTCGAGATTTTGTGAAAATCGTTTAAAACTGAGTGAATCTTTGTTCCCGTATTACGTAATAACGACTAAAGCGAATGATATGAAATTTGATCACACGATAGATGGTTGCTCAACATTAACTATAGGAGTCCAATTTTTTAAACATTTTTATTAGATTTTTGAGATTTTGTGAAAATTCTCTCAAAATACGTTTATATTTCTTCAAACATCACGTAATAACGACTAATACGAATGTTACGAAATTGAGTGATAGGATAGGTAGTTGCTAATCTTAATTTATAGGCGTTGAATTTTTAAAATATTTTGCTTACATTTTGAGATTGTTCGAAAATCGTTTTAAAATGCTGAAAATTTGTTCCAGCATCACGAAATAAAGATTGCAGGGAATGAAACGAATTTGGGTGACATGATAGGTTGTCACTCAACTTAAATTCTAGGCTTCAAATTTTTCAAAAATGTTGATTAAATTTTGAAATTTTGCGAAAATTATTTCAATATGCGTAAATATTCGTTCGCGCATCCCATAATTACGAGTAAAGCGAATGAAATGATATTACTTAGTTACTCTCTAACCTGTAATATTTTAACAATACATGAAAATTATAACTTCGCTTTCTTTACTTTGGCAACATACTACATCCATTCTGTGTACTCCTACAATGCTGACGAAAGTTCTCGCTTTTTTGGAAATTTGCATTCACTAACCCGTCGAGGACGGGTACTTCAGCTAGTGATAAAATATAGTTTTAAGTGTAAAATTTTTAAAATTTCAAGAAAAAGTCTCCGCAGGTGTACGGATACCTTAAATGAGAAATCATGTCAATTCGTCTAAAAAGTATGGAGCAAGCCAATAAATTTTACCTCTGACCACTTTCCCATTGTCCAGTATGTGCATTTCTCATCCTCGTCGCAAAATCTAAAGTTGTCAGGTCTCTCCCCTTCGCACATTCGGGATGTGAAGAAGTCTCTTGGACAGTAGACTCTACGGTATTGCAACCCATCATCTTTGCAGGGACCCCACTTTCCAGTTTCCCATCTGTGTGCGATGTTTAAAAGGAAAATTTAAAAAATAATAATATGAAATTAAAAACTGTAAATTTCGTGTACTGAAATCTAATATCTTCTGTAGCTATTTTCAGATACATCGCGTCTTATTCCCCAAATCTTAACCCTCTCGTCACCGAATTATGAAAAATCAGAGAAAACAAATCTGTCTAGCATTTAATGCATCTGAAATACTATCATAAATCACGCAAAAATATTTTTTCTAATGTCGATTAATATTTGTCGATTAATGTTGATAATAATTTTTCTAATAATAATTTCTGCATTTTCGAAGCATTTTGTTATGCTAAAATTAATTTAAAAGGATTCCCATATTAGGTAAAGGTTGAGGAATAAGAAAAAACTATACTTACCTTAAAAAGAGAAAAAAAAACAGTAAAAAAGCAGCGTAAATATTTTCTTAATTTTTCTCCTGAAACGATGAAGCGAAAACTGTAAAAAATGATCTAAATGGAATTGTACTGCAATCTAGGCACGATTTATGCATCTAGTTAAGAGCCTCATATGCTTTCTACATGAATGAATGATATTGATATCACTGAAAGAAAAAAAATACTAAAATCAAATGTTTTCTCTCTAAATGTTGCTATTTGAAATAGGAGCCTCATATGAGGTTCAGGGTGACGAGAGGGTTAAAAAAAATCCTTTTTTAATAACTTAATTCCCAGACAGCACAGCAAACTTCATAAATTAAGCTTGCTGCAAATTGGATGCAAGTCAATAAACTTGAATTAAGCTTGTAAATTTCAAGCGTGTAAGCTTAATGCAAGCTTGAATCAAGTGTTCTAGTTTACACTTGCCCAGCTTGCATTAAGCTTGACATGGCAAGCTTGAATCAAGCTTGACATAGAAAGCTTAATTTCAAGCTTAAAAATTTTTCCTATAGACACGGGGCGTCCGTCGGTGAACTTGCCCCACATATTTTATTTTTCCACGCATTTCCCCCTCTACCCTGAAATTTAAAGTTATTTTAATCTTTTACCATCAAGCGTCCGCGGCTGGGATCGAACTCTGTATCTAAGGGTTTGGAATCCAGCGTCCTAACCACTCGGCCAACCTGAGTTGCGCTGATATGACTAAAGTTTGAACTGACTGTTATGGTTATCACGCCGTTTTCTGGCGAGATCGATCAGTGGCCGATGTGTTGATCTGTTTCTTTTATTTTTCCATTGGATGAATTAAAATTAAAATAATGTTATGTGCGATTCAGAGACTTTACTAATAGGGAAATAAGCATACTATAAACTTAAAAGCAGGACACGTTTTAAAACTTTCAATATCGCGACACTGATGTTGGGCAATACTGTCCAAAATCGAGACAAACGACTGATTTTGAAATCAATTTCGTAGTATAATTGTATTTTATTTTGAAGAATTTCAATATTTAGAAATATAGAATCTTTTTTTTTTTTTAA
Source organism: Cheiracanthium punctorium (assembly GCA_038373885.1). NCBI lineage: Eukaryota > Metazoa > Arthropoda > Arachnida > Araneae > Cheiracanthiidae > Cheiracanthium > Cheiracanthium punctorium. The sequence goes on from JAWZYV010011684.1 coordinate 379,967, forward strand.
ATTCTTTGGTCAAGTGCATTTATGACTGATGATAAATTATTTGTTATGTGGATGTGGCTTTCCAAATCAAGCAGTCATCAAGTTGTATTGAAGCTTGACAGTTCAAATGAATTCTCCAAGCTTGCTGCAAGCTTAAAATGAATTGAACTGTCAAGCTTGTATTAATACGTCAAATTCAAAGAAATGTGAAGCTTGATTTAAGCTTATGTGCTGTCTGGGATTCCGTGATGCTTCATAGCCGTGCCGTTGCTATAGTAACGAAACTAAGCCTTGAATAATAAATAAGGGGTTCTAACGCGTATTCACGTTAACATCTGGAGAACACCGTGCAATACTCAAAACTGTTAGATCGAAAGTAACATCAATTTTGCTTTTAGTTAGCTGATAACATACTGAAAAAGAAGATCTGTAAGTGTTCATTTCTATTGTACAAGTATAGCTACAATAACATACAAAGTCACATCTGTTTAGCTTGTTTGTGAAATTAAACAAATGCTCATTAAAACTATATTTTTTTTCTCTTTTTGTCAAAGCGAACAAGGAAATTAATTTCTTTGCAAATTGTATTATTCTTACTTTGTATTCCCCCCCCCCTCTTCACATATAAAGAGAGTTGCAACAAAACCATTCAGAATTTTGAGTGCGCACTGGAACATTTTTATTTGAAAAACATCTTTTGGATCGAGGTCAGCTACCACTTTAACCCTTTAACGCGCGGTGTTCCCGCTCTGGGAACACCAAACTCTGACGTTTTGACTGTTGCCAGTCACGAAGAATAGATTTGATTTCTATAAAAATAGTTGCGGGTGACATAGCTCCACGAGAATCCCTTACTTTTTAGCACGTCATTTCCCGTAAAAAAATGTCACGATTATTTTTAACAGCACTGACATCTGCTGAAAAATAGAAGAATGCGAGAACAGCTGGATAGATTGCCCAATGCTGAAAAATGGTTCGCTCGACTTAACTACCAGCAAGATGGCGGACGATCGAAACGTTCATCGCGTGCCACAGATCTAGAGACCCTTTTTTGACGACAGCTAGATCTGTAGCACGCGATGAACGTTTCGATCGTCCGCCATCTTGCTGGTAGTTAAGTCGAGCGATGGCAACGGCTGCCCTTTTTTCAGCATTGGGAAAGGGTTGCGCCTCAAAGGGTTAAACCTCCCGCTCCCATGTAACTATGACTGAATATTAAAAATAAATAAATAAATAACTTTAAGCTTTTCGTTTCAGTTTTGCAAATTAATAAGCAATTCCAGTACGCTATATTATCGTATACAAACAGATAGTTAAGAATTGTTACTTTAAAGGACATAGCTGCATGTTGCAGACGGAATAGTCAGTGGGTTTTGCTGAAGAATCACAAAGAGTGTCGTTCACAATGCTCCAGTCGCCAGATCGAACACAGTACGTACGCCTGTACCGAGTACCTGAAAAAGATAGGAGTTGGCATGTGAATGATGATGTGAAACGACATACTGTGAAGCATTTTTCGACAAAAATTAGATATATGCGCAGAATGGAAATATGAGAAAGGAACCAGCAATGAGATAGTTTCCAACAATCTTAAAGTTTGATGCAAGATTCACTTTTAAATTCATTATGTATAAACACAATGAATTTAGAAGTATGAAGTGACAAGACAGTGACTACTCTGGAAATTATAACCTAAAACCTTCTCTTACAGTGTCACTAGGACTGGCGGATTTAGAAATTTCTCATGCAATGCTAATAAGCATTGCATGAGAATCCCCGTATACGGATGTTAAAAAAATACAGATAAAGTCATTTATAAATATTGTTTTTGTGGTACTTTCACATCTTTCATATGAGGATATCCAATTACGATGCCGCTGGATCCCGCACAAATGTTTGCAGGATTAGAACCGTATTCCCGCGGGATTGAAATGCGAGAAATAAATTATTTTTATTACAATTTTACAGCTTAAATGTTGCCAAATTTATGTATCCTACGCCCGCATTCACAAGATCGAGTTTTCTCCAGACTTCTTTCTGGATCCTTCAAACCCGCACTGAAGGACAATCCGTGAATTGTCCACGGGTCCTGTTCCCCGCCCTCATTCACAAGCCAGACTCCTACTATCCGCAAATAATACCTGGCTTTGGTGGATAAAAGGTCTTATTACACGAAGGAATTTTCGTGCGATTTGGTTGCTGCAACCAGCTGCAGAAACCTCTGTCCTGGAAATTTCCCTCGGTTACCTAGGGAACAGAACTCCAACTTTTTCGTTCAGAAGCGAAAAAATTGCAGGTTGCTGGAAATCCAGCCAATCGTAGGGCTTCCTACTTCTACGTCACAACACAAGATGGCGGAAGAGTCAGCGTCAGAAAAGAAAAATAAATATGAATTCGATCCGAAGATACACGAGGTATAAGCAACCAACGATGTGCTATTTATAATTACATGCTCTAGCAACCGCCAATTCGGTGAATCTCTGACGTTTGTGAACACAGCAGGGTTTGTTTAATATGGCAGCCCGTCGTGCTCATGTGGGCTTCCTGACTTGCGGGAATGAATGGCAGCAACTGATTTCTGCAACCAAAATTCCTCTAAATTTTGTCCGTGTAGTAAGGCCTTAAAGCGGATACAGCTCGCTATGATTCGTCAGGGAGCACCACTTGCTTGGGGGGGCGATTGCGACGGAAGAGGTTGGCGGCGCGCCAAAATTGGTTCGAATTCTCTGACAACTCTCTCTCAACACCTGGTCGAGGTTGGGCTCAGGACGAGATCAAGTACAGATTATTTGTACTTGAGAATAACAATTTTCTGCAAATTCGCCTATCCCCCAGATGAAGCACAGATAATCGCGATTGGTGAATACGGGCATTAGCCAACAACACATGAATCAATAGTTAAAAATTTTAATTTAAGGTTTCAATCTACTTATATAATACGCTAACGTATGCGATACAAAAATCGACGATATTTCCACCCTGCGAACGGCAACAGCTAGATGTAAACATGAGCGCAATAACAATAACGCATGCGCGAAAATCTAGATTAACAGTTCAATGACTTCCAATGGAGCAAGCCTATGTCACGCAGTAGCTAGATTACAGAATAACAATAATGGATACACAAAAAATCCAAGATCTTTCGGACTTTCTCGGAGCTTTAAAATATCGAATGGACAATACTTGGCTCATTCATCGCCCATCTAAAAAATGTCACGCGATCTTCTCATATAATTTTCAGCTGTAGACTGCTGTTTACAAGAGAAGTTTAATTATAAGCACTGTGCAGTATCTTCTTTTACTGAGCATTCAGGGTGTCTACCACAAAAAGTAAGCTTGATTTCTTGACTTTTTCTTGACCTTTTCTTGACCATAACAAATACGAAACTAATATTAAAATACACCGTGCCAGGGATGCAGAATATTTTCTATCCGGCGATCTACGATTGGAGGATATTTTAGCCATCTGGGGAAGTTTTGCAGAAAAATATACAACTGATTTTGATTTTAACATTGAATTAAAAAATTCTTCGAGTTTTTCTTTTCCCTGCCCATTTTTAAAGCGATTTTTTTTCAACTTTTTTACTGATCAGCCGTTTGCTTTCAGTTAACTTGGACCAATTGCTATTTAAAAAAAAAGAAGATTTGCCATTGATCGCCGTAAAAAGATTTGCTATGTAGCTTGTACATTGCAAATCTTTTTGCATCTATGATAACACAGAACTTATGGAAGTCTATAATATATCATTAAACTTTGGGGAAATTGAAGTTATTAGCTATGAAACATGGGGATCAGTGATAATTATAATTGGAATCCAAGTTATTGTTTTTAAAAATGAAAATGTGGAAAATAATCAAAACACTGAATTTAACAAGGAATGAAGGGAGAAAAAAAAATTACTCTTAAATCCAACAATTTAAACTTTTTTTGAAGGAGGGAAGGTGGATAACTGATATACTTTTCTCAAGGTTTAAAGATACATACTTGCCAACTTTTGAAATTCCCAAGGTGTAAAACAACACGCACTTGACATATTGAACTATTGTCAGTTCACTATACAACTATTTGGCAGACATCATTTTTGATGATTTCGGCTAAATAACATGTAAATGACATTTTAAATGAATCTTATAAATAGCAAACGAACAGTATTTTAAAGTTTTCTTATGAAATAAACACGTGAAAAACTGTTAAGTTTGTCTGTTTGCATAGTTTAAATAGTATAAAATAATAAAATTTACATAACACACTTAATATATATTTCTTAAACAAAAAAGAAAAAAAAAAGAAGCTACACCGAACGGTTTTAATCCTCGCCTCAGGTCGGGAGGGAGGAGTGGACACTCAGCAGATGCCCCCCTCCACACACACGCCATTGATACTAGGATAAACAAATCAACTTCCTTTCTCCCAGGAAATTACCCGTGAAATCAAAATACAAATTAAGGAAGTTAAGAAAAGCCAGAAAATAATTTCTCTGACTGAACTTAGCAGAAAAAATTAGAAACTAAGAATTTGAATGAAATGGAAAAAACGTAGTTGAGTCGCAAATCGTGACCTAGTGCTTGATTTCTTGACCTTTCCTTGACTTTCGTGACCTTTTCCCCATTTCTTGACTTTTCCGTGACTTTCGTGACCTTTGCATGATGGTAGACACCCTGGCATTCCTTTATTGAAGTCTCCAATACCTAATGATTAAGAATTAACCTTTACTTTGCATATTTTTTAATTGCATTTAGTTATTTAAATTCATTAATGATTTTTTGCAAGTTTCAATTGATTTTCAAACTTAAGTTTATTTAAAATGTGTTTCTGAAATATTTATTAATGAAAACTATAACATGGCTGCTTGAGCAGACAGCCGTGTTGTAACATGGTATTTTACTAGTTTAAAATAGTTTTTTTAGTTACTACTACAGTATTGTGTATGATTATCACTCCATACATGAAGTACTTTATTTTATTTATTTTTTTGTGTGTGTGTGTGTGTGTGTGTGTGTGTGTATGTCGAAATGAAGAGTAAAAAAGTGAAATTGTCCTAAAATTTGGAAACTAATGTTTGAACTGACTCTTTTTATGAATTTGCCCCCTCCCCCCCACACATTTTTCTCCCTTATGGTGCCATATACATTTTTCTTAAAACTGCAGAAGAAAGCATGATAATTTCATTATAAGATTTGAAAAAGATTTACTTTTTATTTATCAATTTTATTTATCAAATCAATTTAAGTTGAAAGTAATTTAACTTAAAATAAAACTAAAAATGGCTTAATGTAAATTAATATTAAATTCTTAAAACAGAAAAAAGACATTAAATCTAAATTCTGGAAAAAAAATTAACTCACCTATCATAGGTATCTTTATCAAAATAGATATCTTATCCTTAAATAAATAAAAAAGTATGCATTTCTTTGTGAAAACAATCTGCAATTATAGATACATTAATAAATGTGTCATGGTTAAAATTTATTCGTTTCTGCCAGTAGTGCACACAGTATAGTGATTTTGCCGGATATCCGATATCCGGCAAAATCACTATCCGTTACATCCCTAGTTCCCAACTTTTAATAATTTGGTTAAAAAAGACATACATTCTTTGCATTATGTTGCAAAATTTCAATTTCGGGAATTTTGACCCGCGTCACTTAGGACAGTATGCTCTCCAACCTTTTTATCGCCGCGGATCGGTGAACGTTTGATAATTTTAGATTATTTTGATTTAATAATTTTAATTTAATTGCATTAAATACAGTGGCGGCTCGTGGGTTACTTAAAAGGAGGTTCACAAAACAAATTTCGAAAATTAAATATGCAGATACGGCGCACCTTCAACTCAAAGAAAACAAGACATCTTGGGCCTTACATTTCGTCACCAGGGTAAGTTTTAGCAAAGATGCTGTCTGGAGTCATTTTATTTCAATTTTTTTTTCAAAGGATAACATTGAAAAATGCCATTGCTTTAGCTCCGAAACACGTCTTTGACTCCCATCTTAATTATTGACACTAGTTTGTAAAAAAAATGTCGTGAAAAATGATAGAAATAAAGAAAATAATAAGAGAATGAAATAAAAATTAATTAACTAACAGAACGTAACAAACCAAGGGAAAATTCGGAAGCGATACCGCAAAAAAAAAAGACCCAGGGTGCACAATGAAAATGTCCGAATGGAATGATTTCATCAGTGCCGTACTTCTTCCTAGCTGTCTCGGCTTCTGATCCCAGATCGCGGTTCGAGGGAAAATTTTCCGTTCGCACGCGCGATTGATTCAAGACTGCGCTGTAGTAACCTGCACTCAGTTCGTTAGCTATAATAAGCGTATTTAATAATAGTTGGGGGTGGAAGAGGAGAGAGTAAAACTCGCATAAATCTAGAAGTATGCTTAATATTTGTTTTAAATTTAATTTGTTAATGAGTTTATTCTTTAGTTTTTCTTTTGGGGGCTCACGTGCTCAAATGGAAGAGCCGCCACTGATTAAATATATCTTCAGAATAAAATACAGTTGCACCAAAAATCTAATTTAAAATGGTTACAAGATTTTTTCCGCTACGAAGGTGTAACTTATCACGAATTCCAAAGAAATACACCACAGTAAATAAAACGGAAATAATATAATGTTCCTTTGGCGGCCCGGTACCACTTTATCCACGAACCGGTACAGGTACCCGGGGTTGGGGACTGCTGACTTGGGATATATTATCCGAGAATATAGCCGAGCTATGGTAGCAGTAATAGCCCTCCGCTACTTCCTATTGTTGGAGAGGTTGTAACATTTTTTCAGATATCAATCTTCTTTTCTTTAAAGAAAAGGCTCCAAATTTCATTTAAAAAAAATCATTTCTTTGGGAGGGGGGGGGGGCGCAATGGGAGGGTTGCGGGGCTGCTTACAGTACGCCTCTGGTCAAAAGAGGGTATCACGCCGATAGACTGCTAAAGGGATCTCTGACCAGCAGCTGGAAATAGCGTGCTAAAGTGAAGAAAACAGGCCAGAATGTTCCGCATAGAATTTCTAGAATGTTGTATGCGATTTAAGTTCATCTAATAGGAAGTCGGTGAATCTAAACAGTTTTAGAATGTTCGAGAAAGCTATAGAAATGCTGTAAGATGTCTGAGAATGTCTCAGAAGGTTTTGAACTTTCATTCTCTGAAGATGTTCGACAATCGTTCAACGAGGGTCGGGTTGTTTCGACTCAAACTACAATCATATTACAAAACTTGAGCGTGAGTTCCGACTTAACTCGCTGTGCCCGCACAGCCAGCTGCGTCGAAAAGGTATCATTTCAGCATTGGTACCATTTAACAATAGCTTTTTCTCTTTTTGAGATTTGCAGTGGAAGCGCTGAAATAAGGGGGATTTCACGGCGTAACCACCGCACGTCAAAAGGGTTAAAAAAAAAAAAGTACCTTCTCCACATGTCCTGGAGCACTCTCCGAATTCTCCAGTAGCCCAGCGGAAAGAATTTCGTGCAGATCTTCGAGTACGATTACGAACAGTGTGTTCGTCACTGATATCGGCGGAGTTGCACTTCTTTCCATCACAGTCCATCTGAAAAATGATTTTTAAATTTAAAAAAAATCTGATGTGTCCAACACATGACTTCCTTGCACGTTCATTAGATCAAAAATATTTTCGACGCACTTCCTCTAAATTTATTTGTTTGAAAGAGATAAAATATCAATAATAGTAAGGTTTAGCGATTTCTAGCCAAATATTTCGATATCGCCAAGCTGAGTTCAATTTGAAAGATTTCCTTCTGACACTTTATTTGGCGATATTTCACCAAAAGCCGACAAACTTGAGATAGTCAGCGAGATTTTGGGGATAGACTAGGGATGGACGCGAGACGACTTTTTGCGAGACGAGACAGAGATTTACAGCTTTTTTGCGAGACGAGACAAACATTTTTAACATTATGATATAGGGATTTTTGCGAGACGAGACAAAGCTTTTCGCTGTTTTGCGAGACGCGAGACTCCAATTTTTCGTCTCGCGTCCATCCCTAGGATAGACAAAGTAGTCATTGACCACAGACTTTCAATGAATTGAATGCATCTATACACCTCAATGTATTCAAAGTCATTTGGCTCACCATGTAAATAAATTCTCAGTCGATTGCTGTCAAAAAGATATTGAAAACAGTTAGATATTACAATAGTTCTAAATACAAAGTTAAAAAATCTACGGTTAAAGTTTTAGAGTTATACAAAATAGGAAATAATTTTTGGCGCCAAATTTGGCGATATTTCTGCGAAACTCGTCAATGTCGACGACATTTGGCGAGAGTTCAAGCATAAACCGAACAATCAGAGATTATCGCCAAATTTGGCGATATTTCGCCAAAACTCGCCAAGAACGATGACAAATGGCGATACTTTGGGCATCGACCAAATGACTGACTATCACCAAATTTGGCGATATTTCGCCAAGGTCGAGGACAGACGGCGAGATTTTGGGCATGTACCAAACAATGACTGTCTACAGTTGTATTATAATGAAGATGTCTATAGACATTAAAGTACTGAAATTCTTTTCGGTGGTCCTGTAAATAAACTCTCCAGTAGATTGGAACCAAAAATCGAGATGCACAACTAGATGTTACAGCATTCTTATATATGAAATTTCATAATAGTTTTTGAGATTTGAGAGTTAAATATGCACACACGTACACCAAAAGTCGCCAAGCTTGGCGACTTTTGGCATAGTTCTTGAGGGAGGCACGTGACCGTGGTCGGACCATTACCTAACTTATGTGGTAGGACGGTATTGTGCATGAAATGGATGAATGCCCCTAAAAATTGCTATTGACCGTAATGTATTGGAAATCTTTTGAGTGTTCCTGTAGCAGAACTATAAATGATAAAGACACTTTTTTTAATGGAGAAATTCATTTTCTAACTCTTTACAGCATATATCTCTTCTGAGTCGTTTGAAATAGCCCAATACCTCTAAAAAAAACGCTTTGATGAATTTCGGCCCATAGAGCGTAATGTATTTCGAATCTTTTGGGCTGTCCTGTAGATAAACTATTCAGTCGAATGGAACCGAAAGGGGAGGTGCACAACTAGATGTTACAACAATCCTAAATATAAAGTTTCAACATTCAACGCCTAACAGTTTTTGAGATATGCGAGTTTAATGAATTTCGGGCCCATTGAGTGTAATGTATTTCGAATGTTTTGGGGCAGTCCTGTAGATAAACTATCCAGTCGAATGGAACCAAAAGGGGAGGTGCACAACTAGATGTTACAATTATCCAAAATATGAAGTTTCGTCATTCTACGCCTAATAGCTTTTGAGTTAGGCGAGTTTAATGAATTTCGGCCCATAGAGCGTAATGTATTTCGAATCTTTTGGGCGGTCCTGTACATAAACTATCCATTCGATTGCTACCAAAAGGGGAGGTGCACAACTAGATCATAGAACAATCCTAAATATCAAATCTCAAGATTCTACGACCCATAGTTTTTGAGATATGCGAGTTACATACATACGTACGTACGTACAGACGGCATGGAAAAACTGGCCACAGTAGACTCGCCACTGGTCAAAATGAGTTGCAGACGCGTTAATAGGATCGTGCATGCTAGCCTACGATGAGATGCATCGAAAAAAATGTTTAAAATTAAATTTAGAGGTAGTCAAAATCGGTTTTTATGTCGAAATTTGGCCCCCAAAATTTTTCGGGATCACATTACTTCCTTATACTACGTACAAGGAAGTAAAAATCTGGAGTGACTCCACTCGGCTTTCCAAACACTTACGATTAAGATCATGACCAAGCACTTAAATAAATTTTAATCGATGAATCATTCAAACATATATACCAAATTGAAACTCCATCGAATGCACCGTTTAAACGCTTGCGCACTTTCAAGAATTTCTGCCCATATGCCATTATGCCATAACATAAAAGAAAGTTTTGTCGTAGCCCTTTAGGAGAACTATAAGTCCTATACACACCAAAATCAATACCGGTCTTAGGATGATGGTTTATAACATGTATATCGAATTTGAGCTCAATCGAATGTATCGTTTAAACGCTAGCGCACTTTCAAGAAATTCCCCCCATAGGCCATAATGTAAAAGAAATCTTTGTCGTAGCCCTGTAGAAAAACTGTAAGTCCTATACACACCAAAATCAATACCGGTCTTGCGACGGTGGTTTATAACATGTATACCCAATTTGAGCTCAATCGAATCTACCGTTTAAGCGCTAGCGCACTTTCAAGAAATTCCCCCCATAGGCCATAATGTAAAAGAAATCTTTGTCGTAGCCCTGTAGAAAAACTGTAAGTCCTATACACACCAAAATCGATACCGGTCTTGCGACGGTGGTTTATGACATATGTATCCAATTTGAGCTCAATCGAATGCTCCGTTCAGGAGCTATCGTGTTCACTCACATACACACAAACACACACACACACATACACACACACACACACACATACACACATACATACATCTCGTAAAAATAGCATAAATGGATTCAGAAGCCCTCAAAACGTGTAAAAACACCAAAATCTCGAAGTCGATTTTTTTCATGATTACAATACTTTCCTTACATGGTACATGTTCGGAAAGTAATAATTTATTTTGGTTTCCTACATCTGTGGATAACTTCTAGTAATTGCACACCGCAGGCTTTCATCAGTTATCCCTTTCACGCGCGGTGTCCTCGCCGTGAGGACACCAAACTCTGACGTTTTCACAGTTGCGAGTCACGAAGAATAGATTTGATTTCTATAAAAATAGTTGCGGGTGACACAGCTCCACGCGAATCCTTTACCTTTTTAGCACGTCATTTCCCGTCAAAAGAAAATGTCACGATTATTTTTAACAGTACCGACATCTGCTGGAAATGGAAGGATGTGAGAACAGCTGGACAGATTGCCCAATGCAGAAAAAAGGGCAGCCGTTGCCATCCCTCGACTTAACTACCAGCAAGAGGGCGGACGATCGAAACGTTCATCGCGTGCCACAGATCGAGAGACCTCTTTTTTGACGGCAGCTGGCTGTGCCCGGCACAGCCAGCTGTGGCTACCAAAAATTGTGGGTACCAAAAATTTTCAGTGTATTCTCAAAAATTAAACGTTGTGGGGATGTTTTATCATAATCCAGATCAATCGGGCAATAATCATTTATAACTTCGTGGACATACTATCTTTTACCACGTGCATGGGGCACAATCACAGGCGGCCTCAGACCCGTTCGTGCTGAAACAATCTAATCCAGTGGTTCCCAACCTGTTTTTAATCGCGACCCCTTTTTAGATTTTTCAAAAATGTTCGCAACCCCTCCCCCCCTCCCCCTCTTCAATCCATCATGTTTGACCAATAAGACCAAAAATATGAATAATGAAAAAAATATATCTTGGGATTTAAAAATGATTATATTTTTATTCCTTACCGATTATTATTAGGATGACTGAGGTTGTATTTGGCTGACAAGTTATGCTATCCTTGGCTGAATATTGGTCAAAGCCAAACGCATCTTGGACATCTAATTTATTGCTGGCTTTTGTCTTAATTTACAAAAGAGTTTTTAAATTCAACTTCACGCATGTAAGTGGATGCAAATGGCACTAACATTTGAAGTGAAGCTTATAGAGCAAGAGCCACCGACCGCCAGACCTTCGTCATAGTATAAAAGCTGAAACTTTCTCTGCGCATACCCCCCAACAGAGGTAGGAACCATCGGCCACTCTAAAGTTTGGAGGATCGTGGCTTTGGCAGGTAACAGGTGGCAAAGGTGTATAAAATTGCCGAAAATTTCGTCATTTCATAAAGCTTCATTTTTTTATAGGTTCTTCTTCGCAGTACTAGAAATCACTTTATCCCTTGCCAGACACTTTTCCATCGTGGCAAACCCCCGCCAGACAACCTCAAAGTCTTGAAAAACGTCATTCTATTACGAGCGCGCTGCAAGAAAGTTCGCGCGTAAGAAAGTTCAGAAGTAGCAGTATAAAATGTGCTTGGCACTTTGTGACAGCTTGACGTACTTCGTCGCGGGTGTTTACGAACACAACAGTTTTCCATGACTTTGAGGTTGTCTGGCGGGGGTTTGCCACGATGGAAAAGTGTCTGGCAAGGGATAAAGTGATTTCTAGTACTGCGAAGAAGAACCTATAAAAAAATGAAGCTTTATGAAATGACGAAATTTTCGGCAATTTTATACACCTTTGCCACCTGCTATCTGCCAAAGCCACGGTCCTCCAAACTTTATAGCGGCCGATGGTTCCTACCTCTGTTGGGGGGTATGCGCAGAGAAAGTTTCAGCTTTTATACTATGACGAAGGTCTGGCGGTCGCTGGCTCTTGGACTATTAGAAATTATGGGATATGAGTGATGCATAGCACACCAATTTTGAATGAACGATTTTTCTTGGTATAAGATCACGTGCTGAGAAGCCATTTTTCAGATTCAAAAATTCGTCCTGCGCTTCATCAGGAAGATCGGCGACATCTAAAGATGTGTGAAGTGGATTTCGCACTAGTGCCTCCTCTTGTTCATTGTGAGCTCTGGGAGCTTGGCGACTTTTTGGCGAAATATCGCCAAATTTGGCGCCAAAAATAAGTCCTCAAAAGTGATGAGATCTAAGCTCTAGGACTAATATTTCTAGAACCTCCATTGAAAAATAATGGCAAATCGAAACCTCCATATCTCTGGTTCTATTTGGCCGATTTTGATGCAACAAAAAGCAAAATTTATCTATTTGAAGCGTAGAATACGAATTTTAAACTATTTTAAGCCCGAGAGCAGCGAGTTGCCCCGAAAATTCGTAACAATAATTTCTCACCTTAAATTAACTGCAGTTTTTATTTCTGATACTTCTGCCTTAGTGCACACGTTTTCAAAATGGGTTAACACGCGCCTAAATACACTTTACGATGTCAGTTTTAGTAGATTGGATACAAGCGCCCTAATGAGAAAAAGGAATTTTACTTTACAAAGAGAAAAGGGAGAAAGCGTGTCTCATGGCAGAGAAACGTGGAAATATTTTGAAATTCATTTCTACAAAATTGGTCTGCGGCGACCCCCCCTTTTGGGAACCACTGCTCTAATCCAACTACGTTAGTAAGTTGCCTCAATCCGTCCGCATCGAGTTTTGATAGGTCAAACCGTTTTTTAGTGTGAAATGGCCAGGAATTTTGAAGCTGAACGTGTGTGACGATGACCTACAATATACATACCCAATTTGAACTTTGAAGACACCATTTAAACACTAGCTCATTTTAAATGATTTCCGTCCATAGGCCGTCGTAATGTATAAGACTTATTTTTTGTAATCCCGTGAACAAAATATCAACTCTATACACATCAAAATCACGCAAACTATGTGACGGTGACGTTTTATAGACGTGTCCAATTTGTGCTGAATCGAATGTACCGTTTAGAAGATAGTGCACTTTCAAGAATTTCTGTCTATTGGCCATAACGTAAAAAATCTTTTTCGTAGCCCTGTAAAACAACATGCAAGTACTTATATATACTAAAATCAATACTGATCGTGGGACGGTATCTATAACATATATTACAAATTTGAGCTCAATATAATGCACCATTTAAACGCTAGCGCACTTTCAAGAATTTCTGCCCATAGGCCATAATTTAAAAGAAATTTTTTTGAAAATTTGTTGTTCGTAGCCCTGTAAAAATCTATTAGCACAATGCACACCCAAATCAATACCGGTCTTGCGACGGTGGTTTATAACATATATACCCAATTTGAGCTCAATCGAATGCACCGTTTAGGAGCTATCCAGTTCACTTACATACACACATACCTATCGTAAAAATAAAAATAGCATAAGTGATTTCAGAAGACCTCAAAACATGTAAATAGATCAAAATTTCGAAGTCGAATTTTTTCATGATTGCAATACTTTTCTTGCGTGGTACATGTTCGGAAAGTAAAAAACGGGAAATGAGAAAATCTCACTAACCTTTGAGTGAGCTGGGTCCGAAGCGAAACATTGAACGCACAATACAAACACACACACAGCTACGAGTAACCTAGAAGAAATAACTCATGTTAGTATGCATAGATTAAAAAATAAATCTCGGCTGTTCGAGCTAATTTTTTAGTTTCATTATAGCCATATTAAAACGATATTAATGGACTATGTCATTTTATCGCTCATCTTCCGCGTATTTCTCCTGGTAACCCTATGACGAAATTTTTATGAGTGTAATTTATATGAGTGAGTAATTATAGAGAAAAATACACGCGAGGCATATTCTACAGCTTACGAAGTATTATACCAATAGATTAAAGCAGTTGTGAACTAATAGTATTTAAATACATGTAAAAAATACATGTGAAGCATATTCTACAGCTTACGAAATAGTGTAACAATAGATTAAAGCTTTTGTGAACTAATACTATTTAAATACATGTAAAATTATGTCGCTTTTTTTTGTCTCATTTTTGGGACATATTTTTCAATAAAGGCTGTTGAGAGATAAAATGACAGTCATTAATAACTCGGCTGTTCGAGCATCGTCAGGGGAGCCCCCCCCCCTGAACCCACCTAATTTTTTAGTTTCATTATTGCCATATTAAAACGATATTAATGGACCATGTCATTTTATCTCTTATCTTTCGCGTATTTCGCCTGGTAACCCTATGATGAAATTTCTATGATTGTAACCTATTTATAGAAAAATACATGGGATGCCTATTCTACAGCTTACGAAATAGTGTAACAATAGATTAAAGCTGTTGTGAACTAATAGTATTTAAATATATGTAAAATTATGTCGCATTTTTATGTCGCTTTTTTCAATAAAGGGGATGAGAGATAAAATGACATAGTCATTAAAAAAAAAACAATGTTAACCCTGTTTATAATTTGTATTAATGGTACAGGAACATAGTACCGCCCTTTTTATTTTTCTTGTGACACTGGCTTACTTTATACCGAATTACAGCGTTTGAACAGCAGGGCTGTAGCATTTTTGCTACATGTAAAAATTAGGAATGTCGCGAATATTCAGCCACTATTTGGTATTCGGCTATTCTGCTCTTTTGCGGAATATTCGGTAGGCTGAATAGTTGTGGCCGAATATTGCTACATATTCAGCTGAATAATTTCAGAACAAAGAGAAAAAAAATTAGCATGTATTTTTAAATGCATTTACGAATAATATTGCTTTCTTCAATATCTTAATTTCATTTAAGATATCCTATAAGTCATTGAATTTTAAGATGAATGAAACATAATCTAATTTTTTAAATAATATTACAGAAGTACAGACTTTTCTACTTGGTGACACTACCCCCCTTCTTTATGGGGTGGGGGTAGGAGGAATCTTCAGATTTTCCTCTACGAACGTAATTTTGAAAAGCTGCTACATATGTTTGCCCAGAGGCTGTATAACCCAAAGCATGGTTATCAAATTAATTACATTTACCATAATTATGATTATCTCAAAGTATAAATACGCTGCTAGCTATTAGTGTTTAACTTCGTAAAAGATATTTTTCATGACCAAGATTTTTTAGTTTTACACAGATAATATATGCTGTTGTGTGTTTTTAAGTATCTATAAATAATATAATATGAATTTTAGTTAGTATTTAATTGCAAATTTGAAAAGCGACATTTTATTTACAATTAAAATGAAATTTTAAAACATTTAGTATTCGGCCGCTGAATATTCGGTATTCGACCTAAATTATGTGCCGAATATTCGGTATTCGGCCTGAGCGATTGGCTGAATATTCCGGTATTCGGCCAAATCACTATTCGTTACATCTGTAGTAAAAATCGCAGCAAAAACAGAAATGTGTAGCGTTTTCTTCAGGAAAATGTATAAACATATGAGGGGAAGAATACCAGACTTAAAAATCTCATAATTCAAGGAATATATGCGCAGACTAATATTTTTGAATTCCGATACAAGTTACACTCGTTTCAAACAGAAAGAATTGATAGTTAGAAAGGTCCAAGTACATCTGCAATCTATGTTGTGTTGTCCATATATGTAATGTATGTTGCAAGACTTTCAGCAGCATTACTTATTTAATACTAGCCGCCTCCGGCGACCAGTTGGTTCGCCATCTTAATAAATCTTGTTCGGAGAGAATCCTGTTCCTCACCGGCTTCCTTGGCACTGAAATCTCCCAGATTCTCTGAATGGAATTTAATATTAAGATGGTTACAAACAGGAGCGGCCCTACGGTAAGTGTCGCCCCCTGCTTATATAAAATGACGCCCCCTTTTATGCTCTACTTAGTTTTTCAGTTCGAAATGAAGCACCTTCGAAGCTGGCGCCCGGATGCGATGCTTACTGTGTCGGGCCGCCCCTGGTTACAAAAATAAGATGGTTAAATGATAAAAACCTACAAAAAGGTACAAATTATTTTCGTCCTATATTAATTCTGAAGAGCTTCTGGATATACTGGCCTTTATCAAAAAACGGAAAGGGGGAAAAAAAGTAAGAAAATCTGAAACACTTTCAGATTTTAAATACGCACTACAGTACTATATATTAAAAGCGTATTATAATCCATGGGTCTTCCCTATTTTCGTTCCTTATTTCATTAAGTTGGAAAGTATATCATTATTCATGAGTGTGATTACACAAAAATAAAATTGATATTTCCAACATCCTTTTTCTGGATGTAATATATTTGAAATAGATGGAAAAAAGCTGCGCAGAAAAATGCACAATTCCAACTCAATGAAAATTTAAAAAACTTTTTCTCAGGTGTAATCATAACCCAAATAGCAGACGATTAAATTACGATCTACCCTACCTTACGATCTACCCTAATAGCACAACAGTCCCCTGTGACTGAAATGCGACGTCACAATACAGTTACAAACAGTCGCCGCGACTCCGCAGCAAAGTCACGCCAGAGTAGCTATGTCCTCTCGCTGTGTAGTCGCATTGTTACCGTTCAGAGAAGTCACGATGGGACAGTTTTGCAACAGCGAAAAAACTCGGGGAAAAAGAGTTACCGAAAATATACACCAGATGGCAGCACTAAACTCTCAGGCAAGTTGAGGTCCAGAATCGAACCGTGGAGCTAACGGTTAGTAGCCCCGCATCTTAACCACAACGCTGTTATTACCTTGCTCGAGATCCTTTAAAAGTAAACTGATTGCTGCAAAAGCTAGTTCTGACAGCTTCTTTTGGAAATTTAAAATCTTTCTGCGAGTATTTTATAAATAAGTTTCATATATAAATATATATATTTATTTTATAAATAAATTTTATATTCTGTGAGTATTTTATAAATAATATAAAAAATATCATAATTAATAAATATAAATAAAAAATCTTGGAAATCTTTCTTTTTCCACATAAATTATTTTCAGGAGATAATGTGCTGTTTTATTTAAGTATCCATCCGAAAAAACTAATGATGAAAATTTTTTATTCGGTTATGAGAAATAAATTTGTAATGTGCGATATGTGGGGTTTGATATATATTAAGGTATGAGGGATAAGATTTATATTTTTGCTATATTTTGCCTAAAAGGGATTTCATATAAAAATAAGTAAAATTAATTGGATAAACATGCATTAGATAAAATAAATAAAGTATTTTTGACTTAGACCCAAAGTTTTAGCGCAAAATTTTCGTAGTGGAACTTTCAAACATACCAGAGACGTATTTGAAAGGAGGGGGGATCTGAAAACTTAAAGCAATTATTAAAAAACAGCAATTTTGAGACATTTGTATTTACTCTAGTAACAATAAGGTTGAAAATACCGGATAGTCCCCCCCCATCCGAAATTTAAACCTTACATTACGCTAACGAAACATATATGCCATGGAAGAAATTGTTAATTTTACTCACAGATACTTAGTTTTCACCATTGTGATAAGAATTATCAACTCTAATATATACAACTATAATATAGAATAATATTGTTTTGTAAAAATTACTGTCTTGTTTAAACGAAATAATTTAAAAATTAATAAATTAAACTAAATTCCATTACTACATAACTGCGAGGTTTTATTGAATTACTATTTTCGGATTTATTTATTAAATGTTTTACGAAAGAAATTGCCACAAAATATTAGAAAAAATGAGTGAAAAGCGGCTGTGTGACGTCATTTTGAAGTACAAAAAAATCAGTAGTCACAAAATAGTCACACAGTGACTTCACAGTGGAGTCACTGAGTGACCAATCACATACTAGTCACATGGTGACTTCACAGTGGAGTCACTGAGCAACCGATCACATACTAGTTAGTCACATGGTGACTTCACAGTGGAGTCACTGAGCGACCGATCACATACTAGTCACATGGTGACTTCACGGCGACGTCACCTGGTGACTGGTCACAAATAAACTTCACAGTGACTACACAGTAGAGTCACATCACTCACAAGTCACAATGTGAGTAGTATGTGACAGTCCTGTGACAATTGTGACCCTCTGTGACGTCACAGCGACTCTTTTGTGACCATCTGTGCTATTAGAGAAATAGCGCCAAGCGTTAGAATCCTCCCCAAAATCGCACATCAACAATTTTATTTTTTGCCAAATTAAAAAGTTGCACATTTTAGTCTCGGAAAATTTCCAAATCCTATTTCTCTTTTGAGTATAAAACACTTCATTACTGCTCTGACTTCACATGCACACGATATTTTAATTAAAAAACAACCTTACAAATAATCTAAACAAAAAAAATCGCTAATCTTTTATTTTTACTTCAAGAGTCTGAATCATTTAATAAACTTGCTAAATATGGCAACCTAGATATGCTATATTCTCTCTTTTTCCACTGCGTGGTTACAATTGCGAAATGGCAGAGCAAAAATTTGCCTTTTGCGACATGTTTTTTTTATCGATATCTCCTAAAATATTTCGAATTTCGAAAAAATCGCTTCGAGGCATGTCGGGACGCGTCCTGGAGAATTTCCATACAAAATTTGGTAGGTCTACGATCACCCGTTTCGGAATTACGCGAGACACAGAGAAACTAACCAACGAACTGACATATTACAGTTTGCTTTATTTGTATAGAAGATAGAAGAAGATTTTTATAATGTGCGGGTATATTTTTACTAGGGATGCACTGGATATCCGGCAAACATACTGCATCCGGCCTATATTGCTGGATAATTTGCCGTAATGTGATGTACGCGAATATTACAAATATCAGGCAGTACATCCAGCCTAACATTATATACTGGGAGATGACACAAATAAACAAAATAAATGAATAAATTCTAAAAAACTTTAATAATAAAAAAGAGAAAAAACAAAGTTTTGTGAAAATATTTTGTTTTCAATACTTTTTTAGAATGTATTTTTATCATGCACAAAAAAAAAACCAGCTATCTTTTTTTAAGATTGGAGGAAATGATTATTAGAGAGAACTATTGTGCAAAAACATTGTTTTTCAATCTTTGTAAGAATTTGGTTACCTCTCCCCATACCATGGGGGCCGGCAGCATAGGGCAAGGGGGAGCAATGCCCCCCCCCTCTGGATTTTTGTACGCAGTGTTTTAACTTGCTTTTTTGCTCTTTCCAACATGGTAACCATACGTTAAAGTAGTCTTTGCCCTGAGTAGTCTTTGCTCTCCCCCCCCTGGAAAATATTCTGCCGGCGTCCATGCCCCACACCCCCACCCACCCAATAAAGCAACCCTGCTTATGAAAATTAGTGTACTTGCAGTAGTATTGCTGTCATAATTTGATTATTTGTCAAAGTAACATTAATTTTCCACTAGTTGAATGGAGATTTCTTTTCAAGAACTAATTTTTAAAGATATTTATCTAATTCTTGAAGGAGAACATCAATGGCATTGTTATTTGTACCAGCTTTAATTGAAGTAAAACTGGTGCTAATTTCATGGAAACAATTCCAAAAAGATTTCTGGTTTTTTAATTAAATGATTTGAAATTAATGAGAAAATTTAAAGAAAAAAGTAATAGCTGAATAAGATAAGGAAACTATTAAAAATAAAACAGAAAAAGAAGAAAACAAACTGCTGCCGGATAACCGGATATCCGGTTGGAAGTTTAACCGGATATTCGGTATCCGGCCAATTTGACATCCGTTGCATCACTAATTTTTACTTACTTGTAATAAGTAAAGGTTAATCTTGTTTTTCAATCTTTAAGAATTTGGTTACCTCTCCCCACACCATGGGCGCCGGCAGCATAGGGCAAGGGGGAGCAATGGCCCCCATCCCAATAATAAAGATAATAATATGCATAATGGAAGTAGTGTGATAGCGAAAAATTTAGGTATCCAGATTTTGACGAAAAATCCGATTTTGAATACTTCTAAATTTACTTTTAAGAGTTTTTAACGAGACATCTCATAGTACGCATTGTGTGTGTGTGTGTTCTTATGAAGGCATGTACAATCCCTTTTGACCGTCCACAAGTCCATATTTTGACCAATTTTCCCCTGACGCCAGTGCATACGTGCGTATGTATGTAACTCGCGTATCTCAAAAACTATTAGTCGCAAAATGTTCAAATTTTATATTTAAAACTAGCTGAAGTACCCGTCGTTGAAGCTTCAGCACATAATGCAGATTTTCAAACAGCTTGAAATCTTCGTCAGCATTGTAGGTGTATAAAGTTGATTCATAAATTAGTTTTTAAAAACTAATTAACTTTTTACATGTCTCTATGAAATGTTTTGAACAGTATGCCAGCGTAGTATACTTTTCTAAAAAAACTTGAGTCGACCATCTTAAAATGAGGTACACCTTATCGAGAAACTTTAATTAATTTTTTATTTTTTTTAACATTTATTGAAAATCATCTGTGAAAAAACAAAGTACTAAATATACAATAATAAAGATAATAATATGCAAAAGTAGCATACAAAATTAAACTGAAAATAATTAATAATAATAGGACGCTACTGATAGTATGATAGGGCAAAGTACTAACATACAAAGTTAAACTGATTCAAAATCCGATTCAGTATCGGATTCGTGGAACATATCACAAAATTCTTTCGTCGTCATCGGCTCATCATGATACACGTATTGGGTTAGGATCCCTTAGAAAGACCTCCACGGGGTCACCTTACCTTTCGGCCTAGAGCCCACATGTAGCTAATGGGCCGTGATCCCACAACAACAGCACCATGATACACGTTTTCAATCTTTGTATCGCTACATTCTTCCTGTTATGAAAATAAACCTAAACGACGTCATTGTGTTATGGAATGCGGGAAGGGAACAATTGTCTTTTAAAAGGGTATTTTTGACTTCTGATTAAAAAAATAAAATAAAATAAAAAGAAATTAAAAATTAAGGACCCTCGTATAAGTCGACCCCCCTACTTTAAAGCCTTTTTTTTGTCCAAAATTTCTCGACTTATACGCGGGTAAATACGGTAATAGTTCATATCAAGAGTAACTCTGGCAAGAAATGCTGAAATTGATGTATGTATGCTATGCTTTAATTTATCAAATGTTTGTTACCTTAGCCACTATATCAGCCACTCAAGGGCATGCAATCTATAGCTCAAGAACATACAGTCTAATTTTAGTGCAAGAACTTATCAGGGGTCGATCCTGAAATTTTTTCTAGGGTCCCATTCTTGTGAAAACTGATTATTTTTGTGAATTTCAACACTTATTTTTGTGAATTTTCATACCAAATTTTTAATGAAAGTCACTTTTTTGTTAAAATAATTCATGAAACAGATTAAAAGGTAGGGTAAAATGCGAATGAGGGGCCGTTTTAATCGATTGTATTTTGTGAAGGGGCCGTTTTAATCGATTATATTTTTTTGAAGTGGCCGTTTTACACAATTGTCATTTTGTGTAGGGACCGTTTCAATTAGGGATGGACGCGAGACGCGAGAATTCTCGCATTGTCTCGCGAGACGAGACAGGCATTTTTTTGCGAGACGAGACGCGAGACGAGAAAGAAAATATTTTGCGGGACGAGACGCGAGACGAGACAGAGTCTTGTCTCGCGCGAGATTTCTCGCGAGAATTCTCGCATTTTTTTCCGTCTCGCATAAATACGATCTGAAAAGCGACAATTTGCCT